>KZ309470.1:3058-42523 GCA_000376725.2 Ladona fulva
AAAATTTGTTTGAAGAACTTTTACAGAAAAATGAAAATGTGTGTGAATTTGATAAAATAATTCAGTCTTAGTTAAATTTAATTAAATTCTTAAGAATATGTTTATGACGTTTATGTTAAATATGATTATAATGAATCTGATCATTTGTCCTATTGGTGATGTACGTTTGTAAATAGTAATTCAATCTTGCAAAATATAAATGAAAATGTGCGAATTTGATAAAATAATTCAATCTTAGTTTAATTTGTATAAAATTAAGAAAATTATGTAAAATTTCACTAATCATAATCTTGTTAATAATTTCAAAATCAATTCTAATCTTAATTTCTCTGGTGTTGTAAGAAAAAAAGTTTGGAAGTTGGCTGTATATGAATTAGAGTTTTAAAAACACTCTTCAAGCCGTGTTTTGGCAAGCGGATTTTACACTCAGAGACAAACGGGAAGCTCCGGATTACCGATTCCTGGGAAGCCCAATGATCATTTCTGAAGCAAGGCTTCCATCCTCAGGGGGTCTCCACAAAGGAAGTGAATAGGCGAAGTGAGTGGTCGGTCTTTTATCTTGTCTGAAGGTTTGGGGGGAATAAGTGTGGGTGGGGTTTTTCTGTTGTGACGTCTGTAGAGAGGGTGAGGGCTCCTTCGTTTCGGATGGCGGTCAAGCCTTCAAACAGAAGCAACTCCCGAAAACAAAGTCTTATTCCATCAACACAACAAACAATGTAGTTAACCTCTCCAAGGAATCCTTCGACAAAAAAGAAATCACACTCATCTAAGGCCTGAAATACACTCTTCCTTACAAAACCCCTCAAGAAACTATTGCAGACATAGAATCATCAATTAAATTTCTTCCACAGAGTTCAGAAAACACTATCAGACAGTTATCTCTTCAACACATTCGCGAAAACTTAGAAACAAAAAACGTGAAGAATACCAGCACAATCAGCTTAGGCCAGAAACAACACAAAATTATAAAAACACTTAACGAGAAAGATTGCTTTTACCTTAAGGCAGACAAAGTAGTTATTATTGACAAGAGACAGTATTTCGACAAAGTGAACGACTTGTTAGCAGGAGGCCCTTATCAATCCATTTCCAAAAATCCCCTCAACAAAATGGTCACTTCCGCAGAAGAAACCCTTAAGCTATGCAGAAACCTGATTACCAATCCTCTAAAACTCACACTCCACATTTCCTCATACCTAAGATGTACTGCCTTCCTAAAATACACATAAGATATCCCACTCCGACCAATCATTTCTTCAATAAACTTGCCCACATACAACTTATCTAAATGGCTGAACCAACAATTCAAACAATGGCACCTTAGCAATCATTCTGATGTTAAAAACATAAATCATCTGATAGATACACAGGAAAACGGGTAAGGGGGACTTTGCGCAAGATGGTGCACACCCAGGAAAATCCCAAAGAAGAATGGACTTGAAAAGTCTGACGGGACTGAGAATCAAACCCGGGTCTCCCAATTGCCTTTCAGGTGCTCTGTCCATTGAGCTATCCCGGCAGAACATTTATCCAAGCCATTCAGGAGACTTTGTGATTTCGTCCACATAGTGGCATCGATCGCAGTTGCGGCTTCATTGAAGCACCAGCCACACAAAGTGATGGAAAGGATAGTCTTGCCCACAAAGTCTCCCAAAGGCTACACACCTTCAGAAAAGATAAAAGACCGACCNTTGTAACCTTGACAATTAAGATCTATACCATCTCGGACCTCAACTAGGTCTCCACTGATTATTTTTATTATGCCTTCTTCGCTGAAAAGCTGAGGAATGCTTTTCTTCTTAATGAAGATATCCTTTCTCCCTCCTTTGAAAATAAATTCTACATGCCCTCTGCAGAAATCTTTGTATTCATTAGTTAAATTATCCCATATGTATTCTAAAGCCTTCTCTTGAAATTTTGGATCTAGCAACTGGGAATTGGAAATTTTTACTAAATTTATTCCCTCATTTTTTAATTTTTCAAAGTTATCAAGGTATTCACATAATAATATCCGTTGATAAAGCTCATTATCATCCAAAATGAGTACAAAATAATCACAAAGTTTACCTTTTAATGCCTTTAAAATTTCATCCCTTTTCTTTTCGAAGCAATCGCTCCCAAAGAAAAGGCATTTCCTTTGAAATTGGTCTCCATATTCCAGTTTTAATTCANTAGCAGGAGGCCCTTATCAATCCATTTCCAAAAATCCCCTCAACAAAATGGTCACTTCCGCAGAAGAAACCCTTAAGCTATGCAGAAACCTGATTTTTTCTCTCCAATTGGTCTCCATATTCCAGTTTTTAATGACGATAAACTTGTAATGTACTTAATGTTATACAGTTGGTGTATTTTACAGAAACTCCTTCATCAACTCAACACTGAAGCAAGAATAATGATTAAAGTTCAGAAGACTCCTGTAAAATGCTCCTCCCAGATTCTTCCCCGTAAATTCCCATGACATGGGGAACGCGAGCTATTAACTCACATTCCCAAGAGTTCCCACTGTAGTATTCGAAAACATCCTGAATAACTGATTCAATATGACAGGAACAAAGTATTAATGATTTTACAGCACGAACAATGTCATGGAATTCCTTAATCCATTCAGTTCAGTCTTCTTCCCTGTAAGGCTTAGCACAGTTCTCAAATACAGTCGTAAGAGCCAGGTGGCACAGTTCCTCTGCCACCACGCCATACACTTTACCCCTTTGCTTAGGATCAGCTTATAACAAGTTCTGTGCCCCAATAAAGATTTCCCTAACAATTGTTAGAGTCAATCCAAATATCTCCTCCTCTTCATTATTCATACGATGTACCCGGTTTACTTTATCCGATTCAAAATCAAATACTATATCAAAGTCTACAGTTTCTAGGAATTTGGTCAGCGATTTGATGATGTCGTACTGAAAAAAGAATTCGTACATTGACATCAGAGCATTCAGTCTCTCCCCATCTAAGACCTGAGGAGACTGGCTCACGGACATTAATCTGTAAATGCACGATTTCTCTGATCTTTGGTTATAATGAAAGAGGAGGTAATTCAAACGATCCAGATCCATATCAAAAGAATAAACATAATTGTTCTCAGAACCAACAAACTTGTCTCCTTTATGTATTAGAAAAGAGATTATTTCGAGGCTCTTACACTGGAATGCCCTATAAAGAGCCAAGGTTTCATCAAACGAGAAGTGCCGCTCTTCTGCATGACTTTCCACAATACACCTCACCGAATAAAAGTCTCCGGCTTCAATAGCAGTATGTAGATCCTCATACTCCTCTGCATTCCCATCCAACTTCTCCAATTCACCTACTGCCTCCTGGGAGAGAAAAGAACCATCAAAACAGAGCTCAAATTTTTCTTTTTGTAATATTCTGATTAATGAACACAATTTTATGTTTAATAGATGATGTATACTATATAGAATACTAGGTTGTTCAATAAGAGACAGTGCTGTTAGGTTTCTTATATCTAAAGATGGTGCTACTTTTTCATAAACATGTGTGTAGTTTCATGTAGATCTGTCAACTCATTCGTACATTTACAGCTCTTCAAAGTTGACCTGTCACAGTATTTTTTTAACAATGGAAAAAATTGAATATCGTGCAGTAATGAAATTATTACTTTTGGAAGGTGCAGCACCAAAACAAATTCATGAACGACTGTTAAAAGTGTATAAGGACTCTTCACCTTCAGTTAGAACAGTAGAAAAATGGGTTGCTGAGTTTAAATGTGGTCATACAAGTCTTGAATGGATGCTCCATCTTCACATATGAATGACCGCTTCCTCTCCATCTTGTCCCTTTATTTCCCTCTGGAAATAACCAAAAGAGTCCAATGTAATAATTATCAACATTTTGCAATAGACTCCGATTTAATTTTGAGTATATGACCAATACTCAGTAGNATTACTTGCACACACTTTAAAAGAATCTATAGAACCTATATGCTTAACTTTTCTTTATGATAGACTCAATCTATAATAATAATTGAAATAATCAATCGTTCATAATATTCGATTCAAAAAAGTATGACCCTTTAAAAGCATCCATGTTTGCAGAAAAGATTGATACAAGTTAAAAATTAATACCTCTTTAAACGAAACAGTTTCTGGACAGAAAATTGCAGGGAAGTATTTCCGTTGAAACTCCTCAAAAGCAAAGCAGGATCTCACAGGCGAGGCTGCGGAATTTAGCTGCGAGGAACAATCCTGTGAAATTTAAAAAAATCACAAATGCCTTCGTTAGAAAGATCTAATTCAGTCCTAATTCCTTCGGCAAAAATATTTCTATACTTTCCTCAAATTTTAGACAAATCATATGAGGGGGTATCTCATCCAGTACGAGATATAGCTGCCAACTGCTATTTGGAGTGCACAATTCGAACATTTTGGATCCAAGGATCATGTAATTGCTGCAAAAGCATAACTAAGTGATATACAAACCAAAGTTTACTCACGCAGAAAATAACGTGTGGTAAACATAACCTAAGAAAAGTGACTTGCATCTGGTAAATGCAAAGAAAAGACATTAATACATTTTAATTTAAAACATACATACGACCAATTCAAAGTCTTCGTTCCATGTACCGTTTATTCATTAACCCACTTAATGACAAGATAGTAACACCATCGCCAAAATCATAACTTTTGTAATTTTATTACATCACGTTGAGCATTAACTTATGCGAAAAGATAAGGACATCAGAAAATATTGTTAACGTTTACAACTAAAAGGTTGTTAAAAATGTTAATCATACCCCTATTAGTCATAATTGCTTGGAAATTCACTTTTTAAAATTTCGCGTTATAATTATAATTAATCCTCTGAAAGTACCTTTGCAGTGTTTACGAGAAACAACCACGATCAACTTATACAGAGATACGTAAAAGAATGAATTTTAAACTTAAAATTCGGGGGGTAGACCTATACAAGCATAGAATATTGATATTTATATTGGTTACGTTGTTGACATTGTTGTTAGGTTGAGATTGATTCTGATCATTGTGCATTGAATTTACTTGGAAAAATATGCAAATACAAACTGAAATCCAGTACCCTTTCACTTCAACACGCGAATACGGTATGTTAAATTAAGTCGCAACACTAATTACGCTACCTTAAAAAACATACGCTACGCTTATACGTTACTACAATACTAATAAGTTACGCTAATTTTATTAGAATACCCCACTTAATCACAAGATAGTTACTCCGTCGCCACACAATCTTAACTTTCGCATTTTTAGTAACCCAATGTTGGATGATTGGGTAAATATTGCGAAGGGTTCCACCCTTCGCAATATTTACCGATGATTGAATTTGGAACAGAAATTTGTGAACTGCATTCGCAGATTATTTTCCGTTCTTTCAAACTCCGAATTCAAATGAGTGATTCAAAATTCCCAGTTCGTTTCAATAATCTCACAATAGCTAATCAGAGAATCTACGGCGATAGGATTCGCTCGTAATGATGGGGAGGAAGAACTATAACTCACTTTATAAAGAAATATTGCTTCTTTCGGTAAGTTTCTCTGCAGCCATTTTGAGATCCCCAAACTTGGTAACCAACGCCCTTTCTCGGATGGAAACCAGAGAAATATTTCTCCACACTATTCGTCGGATATCACGAGAACATTCTTTTTATCTCACCTTATTTCAAGAACCACCTCAACCGCTCCTTCAAACCAATACTTTGTTCTGAGAAGAATACTAATGTGACCAATCTGAGAACAACGAAAACTCCCAACACCCTCACTTTTGCTATCTCGGCTATCTCTCACCGATGACACGTCGACTGACGGCACCGACGACGATAGAGGGGATAGAGGCGCTAAAAATGACCGGAAGTGTCTATCCTAGTAGACAGGCCCTGCAACACTGTAATATGTGCTTCGAACCCGAGCAATGACAGAGATAGAAAAAGTTTTCGTAGGCCTTTCAACCTCCTAGAAACGAAATGCACATCTCTATATCAAGCCGTTTCTACGAGGTTGAAAACCGTTCACATCTTTTAGAAGGCTCGGGCTATAACTCAGTAGTCCATAATGGCTCTCAGAAAGCAAAGTAATGCGTCGACTGTTATTTACTTATGACAGAATACGCGAGTTAAACAGTTTTGCATGATAGCGGTAGTTGGTGAAAGGTTAAGTGTTAGAGAAGAGCCATCTTCTTCATTTATATAGTTAAGAATTTACAGCTAACCTGTAATCTATACATTTGGGCACAACCAAGAAAGAGTCTTCTGATTCTTCGAGCACTAGAGTTCCGTCGCGGCTGCTGCTATCAGTGCATGCGTTTGCCATCTAGCGACCGTCCTCTCAAACACCTAATACAGCATTAATGTATCAACCTGTTGAATATTTGAAACTTGATAACGAGCTATTTGTGCCAAATCTCTGTGTATTAGGAATTTAAATGAACATAAGGATGCCGTAAATTAATTCTCTTGAGTTTCGGACAACACCGTAAGCGTAAAATGCACAGATTCTCGATCAGAGACGCATCTTTGCCGTTATACGTATATGGCAATGTACACCATGACGAGAAAAGTAACCTTTTATAACTTAAGCAATAAATAAGATCATAGTGGTTACCAATTAGAATTTCTCTTAATGTTCTCTAATAGACGGAAATTATCTACAGTTATACTCATAAGTACATCGAAAGTTTCCGGAAAGCCCATTTGTAAGGTATTATCGTTTTCTGCCTCTTGTATTAACTACATAATATGTAACTTTTTCCATTATATTTGTTGACAATTTGAACAGACTAACTTTGGTGAACAACATTAAGAATATTATAAGAATCTTGAGAAATATCAAATTACAATCCTGAATTTCAATTTGTCTGGTAATTTATTAGAGTCCTTACAGAATTCCGCCCTTTCCAGCTCTATATTCGTTTTGTTGTTAATATCTGTGCTTTGCACATACTGTAGTATAAACGAAAGTGAACAATAGCTACCAGTTACAAAGCTTACTATTCTATTAAATGAATGAGTATTTCACAGTGTTGATTATCAAATGTGTATTTCTTTGGTATTAAATATTGCCTTCCGAATCAATCTCCTTAGGTGCAGACAATTTTACAAGAATGCTGTATAAAAATTGATTTTTTAATTATAATTTCTCATAAAAACTTTAATCATAGTGACATTGCAGCACAGATGGTAACATTGGTAAATCTTTGATTTACCGGTAACATTATTAATAATAATGCAAGATCCATCTCATTTTGCCCCCAATCTGAAATTCAGTCTACGAGTAATTGTTAATAATAGTAGCAAAATGTATCCATCCTAAATTCTTGTCTTTTTCTCTAGAATATGTAGAAGTCAAACAAGAAAGTGTTCAAGTTGGTCAATATACCTGCATTATTTGTTAAGGATAGTGGAATATGAAGAAACTCTTCAATAGCTAAACAGAAAGATGCCTTTGGAATTAAAGTAAGTGTTAATTTCGCATTTGATTTCAGTTAGCAATGAATAGCTTTTAAAGTGCTAATTTAGGTTTAGCAGAAGCTGCGTATCCCTGCTTTATGTCAGATCTCCTAACATTCATTTGTATTAACTCTTCAACAAATTTATTAAATGCCCAATAGATTAATTTGAGAAACTTTCTCCTTATTTATATTGAAGTGTATTTTGTCTCACAAGTTTATTACAGGATTTGTATTTGCAGTATTCAAATTCGTGCCTTAACAAGTGAGATAGGAACATAAAATTCATGTTATTATCTAAGTCTCTTGTCAATACAAATGGCATAATATCGTGTAAGGCCTGAAATAAGATTTAGCCAAGTTGGAGGTGAAGTAAGAATATTTATAAGGCAGTAGCAATAGCACCCAATAGCAAATTTCTCCATTTCAAAATATTTAACTAACATGAAAATTGATATTACAATTGTTAGATATTCTAATCCTAATATGGATATCTGATAGATATTCGATCGAATACTTGGAATTGTCTTGTGAATCTCTCTGCTCAATCACGTACAGGTGATTTCACAGGAATGCTGTACAAAAATTGTTGACTTTTTAATTGGTTGAACCAACTTAAATCATAGCAAAATTTCCGCATAGATAGGAACATTGTCAATAACTATGATTTATCTATCTTACTTTTGTCCCAATCTGAAATTCAGTTAATGAATAATTCTTAATCAAGCAGGATGATTATATTAGCAGAAGATTGCAACTTAGTTGTCGAAATACGTATCGAGAACAATACTTGCTAAGCGCGACCACGGAGAACCCAAACCCCCGCTGGTGGGAATTCTTCAACGGTTAGTTTCTTCGCAAACAACGGCTATTTGGAGCTTTTATCTAACACTGATGTCTTACAACAGCCGTGTTCCTTTTAGATAAAATTCATTTGATCTCCCAGGACACTTTCTTCTTATTGATATTTAAGTATATCTTGCCTTAAAAGGATTATCACAGTTTTCCTATTTCAAATATTTAACTTAGTGCCTTAACACCAGGTTAGTTTGACCCATGAATTTCCTTACTTTCCAAATTTAATACCAACCAATTCGTAACTTAAATATGATGCGAGAATGATTGTCAAAATTCTAAGGAATATGTTATTCCTATTCGTACAGCAAATTACTGAAAAATTGACGGGGATATTTCTTATACAGCCGTTTGTACAGTTCACAACCAGTCAATGCCATAGGATTATCCCCCCTCCACCCACTACATAAGGCTTTCAGGTCCTCACACAAGATGGACACTTTACAGAAGATATGTTAGGTTTCATACTAAGTGCCTTTGATAAACTATTGCATCCCTATGTATTGACATTATGGCACTATTACTATCTACATCAGAACCAATGCTATACTTTTCAGATTTCCCATTACTTCATAGTCCTACATCAATAAAGGCATTATAAGCTCAGGCTTAAGGATATTATGATCTTCATACTGTGCCGTATCTTAGCCTGATGCGGCACGTTCATAATTTCCCGCCCAGCTGCGCCGAAGGAGAGAGAGAGAGAGAAGCAGGGTGGGAAACCTTTCTTCTGCTCTGTCAAAACTTGGTTTCAAAGTTGGGTTTCTAAGTTGATACTAGCCATCCCACTAGCCGTGCCGCTAGAAGGTTGAGTCGTTACTTATATAGTGGTCTGCGGATGGATACCCTTCTGCCTGGAGTGATCAAATTGGTGGGAGTGCATTCGATTGGAACACCAAGCTGTACTTTCCCTTCTGCTACCACATCTGGTGATTTGCCCCTGTTCCCCCCCTCCAACTATTTCCCCTCTCCTGCTTTTGGAGTCAGGTATTGACTCACCCCTTTTTGGATGAGAGTGCCTACTGAGTCTCATCATTTTTGTCTTTTTGACCAAGCAGCTCAACTTTACTGTGTACTTGCCATTAGTTCCTGGACTGAATATTTGACATTTATTGTAATCTCCAACGATCCCACTCAACTTACTTTGGGATAATAATGTGCTAGTGCTTTTGTGTTAAGCTTATTCTGAAGTGTTTGGTTGGACCTGGTCATCACAGCTGATTGAGTGTCAGACCTCCCGTTTCTTAAACAGTAAATACATTGGTGATTTCATGCTATCTTTGACTATAACGTTCATTTCTCCTTCTCTTGCTTAAATGTGGATACCTCGATCTCTCACAAGTGATCTAATGCCGCTACTTACGATAGTGTTTCATGAATTCATTGATAGCTATTAAGAGAAGTGGTACAATACTATGAATTAAATAATCTCTGAAGGACATGAGATGATACCACTACCTTAAGTTTTGTTAGAATACAAAACAGCAAATGTTTCTGCCATTATGTTGAATAAAGCTTTTTAGCTGACAATTATTTGAATACTTCTGGATTAATTGAGGGTCTAAATATGAATTCTTTCTTAGGAAAAAGCACATCTTCGTTCCAAAATATCTCTACACTTTTAGCAGAATTGTCTGAAGAAATACTAAGGTCACATTTGATACACTTTGGCTTGCATTTGGAATCAAACCCAGGACTGCCTTCATAAGAAGCAAATTTACTACACTTTTTTAGAATGTATAAAGTATTCAGGTACAATTGGTTTAAGAATATATTCTTACACTCACTATAATTTTAGGGTACTTAAATGAAAAATATTAATGCAAAAAGCAATAAGTTTGACAAAACGGTAGACGTGAACAATAAGAGACAGAAGAAAAAGTGTAACACAGTTATAGTATTGTGCAGTACAGTTATACATTGTTATATCCAAATAAATGAATGGTACAGCGTCTTTAATAAAAAATATTGAGAGTTACACATAAATTTCTCTCTCTAACACTCATAACTAGAGATGATTTACAGAAATATAATCCTGGCATCTCCCAAAATGTAATTAGAAGCACATCATTTGAAAGAAACATTGATATGTAAAATAAAAATCCACAGATTGAAATAACTATGAAAACTTCAAACGGCAATAACTTCAGAAAAGAACAAAATTATTTTCCTTCGATTTCATACATGGGATAAATGAGGAATAACCAAGAAAAATACTGAAAATATATCGAAAACTAAAAATTGGCTTACTTTTCTAAAGAGTAAGCTTTACTTTTGTAGTACTCAATATTCAAATGTACCCCATCAAAGTCTAAATTCACATTCATAGACTTGCTTCAGAAACATTGATTATCATCAAATCAGATTTAATAACATCAATTGCATTTTTATTCTTCTGAATTCCTCATGTCCCTCCCCAAAAATCTCCCTTGTTTTTTTCAAGATCTGAAGATAAATATTTTTTGCTTTTGTGAATTCTCCCAGAGCCAAAAATGAGGTACCAAGTACTTCCATAACCATTAAATAGTTTGGTTGGTTTTCTCCAAATATGTTGTGTGGCAGACTCAATAATTTCTGGCATAAACTGATGGTTCTAGTTCTATGATGATCACTTGCAAGACCTAAAACAGCAAAATCCACGGCAACATCTAAGTAAGAGGGATCATCTTCAAAATCAATTTCAGAAAGCCTAATTAAACCTTTTGTGACAATCGAATTCATTTCAGAATTCTTGCCAATGTCACAAAGTGACCTGGCTATAAAAGCCATGGTTGACAGGACTTTAGTATCATTTGCTTTGTCTTCTTCATAGCCCTTCAGAACTTCTTTTAGAAGAATAATTGCTTTCTCATATTCACGTAGACCAGCAAATACCTTAGCAATTCCTTCTTTAATTGCTAAATAGGAAGCAAGTTTTCCAGGATACATTTTGGGCAGTTTTGCTTGAGCTTTATTGACAATTTCCTTAGCCTCAGCTACTTTCTTTAACCTAACCAAACAATATGCAAATGTAACCTGATAATCTATGGTGATTTTATGACAATCACCAAGAATTTCAATGGAAGCTTTAATCCCCTTTTCAAACACTTTCTTAGAATTCTCCCACTCTTCTACTTGCATAAGAGATACAGAAATATCTGAAATTAAGTTGAAATTGCTTCGTGTTACTTCCATTTTCCTTACGTATATCTCTAAAAGAGGGCGTCCCTCATCAATTTTGCCTAAACGAAACAACGTCACAGCCAATAGACCCATTGCATCTATTGTATCCTTGTGCCCTTCACCCAATCTTTCTTTCAGGCTCTTTACTACTTCCTTTAAAAGTGTTTCAGCTTCTCCAAATTTCTCCATTTTCTTGAAAGTTCTAGCAATCCACATCTTGGTTACCAGGCAATCTTGGTGGTCAGCTCTGAACATTGATGATTGTAATCTTAACACGTCTTCAAAGATGTACATGGATTCAGAATACTTACATGAACCATAATATACTTCAGCTAACATCTTTTTAGATTCCAAATAATAAGAATGGTACTTCCCAACTACATCAAGCTGTTTCAGAAGTAATTCCTCAAGGATAACAGCAGCTTCTTCATTTTCTCCCATTTCGATTTTTAATGTAGCTTTTAATCTCAGCACTTGCAGATATAATCGATTTCTCTCACCTAAAACATGTGCTATCCTTCTCGATAGCTCTTCCATAAAAGACTTTGCTTCTGAAAAGTTCCTCAAATAAATAAGGTTTTCACTGATCATCAAAGAAGCCTGCAAGTAAAAGAAGCTTTCTTTGCCATAAATATCAATTACTGTTCTCAGCACCTCTTCCAATAAACTCTTAGCTTCCTCAAATTTGTGCTGTTGTAAGCAGCACTGGGCAATTAATTTCAGATGATTCAACCTCTCTACATTATCATCTCCAAATCTTTCAGTGTGCTCCCTCAAAATCTTCTCCAACCCAGTTTTGGCTTCAGAAAACTTTTTTGTTTTATAATGGCATAAAGTGATGTCATATCTGCATAGATGATACAAAGGGTAATGTTTCTCAGGTAAATCACTGTTACTTGTCAAAATGTCCTCCAAGTATGCTATAGCCTCTAAATATTTCCCAGTTACGAACAGGGTGTGTCCAATTTCAACCTTAATAAGAAGAGAAAGAGGAAGGTCCTTCCAGAAAGTATTTCCCTGCCTCTGCAGTAATTCTTCGAGAATCTCCTCCGCTTCTGTTGTTTTGCCTAAATTTACATATGAAATTGCAATTAGAAGACAGCTGAGTGCAAAATTCTCATTCCTTTTGTCCATTTTGTCTAGAATTTTTGTCAGTTTCTTGTACAGTAAATCTACCTCTGATTTCTTTCCAACTTCTTTGATCAATACTGACATCAACATATATATTCTGATGCATTTAGGATGAAGGTCTCCATAAATCTTTTCCTGTTTTCTCACAACCTCCTCAAATAATTCCTTTGCTTCCACGAAGCTGCCCAAATGATACGCTAACAAAGCTAACTTTTCCTTGACATTGAGGCATTCAGAATGATCGCTTCCCAACTGTGCAGTAAGCTTGCACAACTTTCTTTCATAATACATCCTCGCTTCAGCCAACTTTCCTTCATTCATCAAAGACGTCCCATCATCTTCCTCCAACGCAGCAAGAATCAACATCCTTTCCATCTCTGCTCCCCAAGTTTCAGCAGGAAGTGTAGTTAAGGGCCTTTCTGCACTTTATTATCTCCAAATCTATTCTCAATGAGCAGATTTCCCAAAGCAATCTCCCAGTTGTTTAAGAATTCCTGAAATGGAATGAGTCTGATTAATTATTTCATTAAAGCAAATTATTACTTGTTACTCAAGTCATAAAGTGTCTTATAAAGTAGATTATGTGATACAATCTAATCCAGTTTTTCAGAAATGAGTTTGGCACTTATAAATGAAACCTATCCCAGGGTTCTGTATTCTTAAATTCAAAAACCTTCACAAAAGAAAAAGTTGATGTCTCTGTAAAAGCAATCTTTCACTCCTTCTGGACATGAGACTCTTGGTACAACAGTTTCTTCTAGCAAAAGAAATATAATTTGCTTGTTTTGACAGGAAAAAGTCAGCATTCTTGTGTATAAAGTAATAAAATTTGCACTAAACTACAAAGAGTAGAAACCCTTAAGTTAAGATTTTTACTGAATCTAGAAATATTTAAGGCTGTTCACTGTATAAAAGTAACCTTATAAGTTAAGCCTTATGTAGCAGAAACTGTCAGCAATTTTAACAAAACAAACATAATTTTGAATTGAGAATCAACATCCTTTCCATCTCTGCTCCCCAAGTTTCAGCAGGAAGTGTAGTTGAGGGCCTTTCTGCACTTTATGAACTCGAGATCTCCCTTAATAGAAGAATTTCCCAAAGTAATCTCCGATTTGTCTAAGAATTCCTAAAATGGAATGAGTATGATTAAATATTTTCACTATAGCCACATTATTACTTGTTTATATATTTAATATTAAAGCGTTGCAATTTGATTGGAGGACTAGGCGGCAATAGTCAAGGGGTAGAGAAATAATTATGAGATCTGTCTAGCATTTGCCCATAGATGGGAGGAAAATCCCTCCAAAAAACTCCCGTGGACAGTACAAAATTAACAATAATTACAGTAAATACAACATACAACAACATATAACCTCATACATAGTTCATTAACTTAGAAAATATGTATAATTTTATACATGAATTAAAAAATGGCTGTAATAAATACGAAAAATTAATCTTTTATACCCTTTTAAGTTCTTTTTTGAATTTTTTAGTGTTATTTGGCATTGGAGTGAGAAGTTCTCCAGGTAATTCCATTCCTATATACCTCTATTGATAAAAGAATACTTCTCCACATCGGTTTTCTGTTCCTTTATTTTAAATCTGTGATTGCCGCGTCCAATGTAATTTGGACTATGAAACCACTCTTGTAGTTTGCCTCAGCCATCTTTACAGTTCCATGCATTATATACAGCCTTAAGGTCTAAAGGTCCTAACCTAAAGGTCTTCCTCCTCGACGCTAAGGATTCCCATCCTAGCTGATCTAACATTTCACTAACACTTTCATAGTTCTTATGCTTTCCAATTAAGTACCTAGCCGCCTTCCTTTGCACACCTTCGAGTTTCTTACTTTGGCCTGTTTCATGTGGGTCCCAAACACTCGTTGCATATTTGACAATCAGTATAACCAAGGATTTATACCCCCTTTCCACTCCGTTTAGGGTTCCGCGTTACTAAGTGGAGATTTCTATATGTTTTTGTGGTAATATCCTTGATGTGACTTCCCTATTTAAGATTTTCAGAAAATTTAATACCCAGATATTTGCAGTCGTGTATGGTGACTATGGTTTCATTATTCAGTGTATAATGATTCGATTCCGGCGATTTTCTTCTAGAAAACTTAATGTTTACATTTACTAACGTTGATCACCATTTCATTTATTTTGGTCCACTAGGCCAACTGGCTTAGATCACTTTGCAAGATTTCGTGGTCACATCTTTCTGTTATTTGCCTATATAATACGCAATCATCTGCAAACAGCCGAACTTTGGATTTTATATTTTTAGGAAGATCGTTTATGAATAGTAGGAATAGCAATGGCCCGAGAATGCTACCCTGTGGAATACCCAAGGTGGCTTCAATCTCTTTGGAGTAAACGTCGCTGATTCTAACCCTTTGTTTTCTTCCCTTCAAAAGATTTTCAATCTAGCCTACTACCCGATGGTCAACATTTAACTCGCGTACTTTAGCTATGAGAAGGTCATGCGGTACTTTATCGAAGTCTTTTGCAAAATCAATGACAACCACATCAACTTCATCCCACATATCCATTTTTTCGGCAGTACCTTGAACCAATCCGAGGAGCTGTGTCTTGCATGTGTAGACCTGCCTGAATCCGTGCTGCCTCTTACTTAACCCTTTAGCTGCGGGACCCTCAAATTTTTCTACATCTGTGTGCGGGAGAAAAGTAACAGGAGTACTGGAGGTGCAGGCAAATCCTAGCAGGTAGTTGTCCCTTATAATCCGGGTCGACCTTTTCCCTAAGGGTGCGGTCAGTGGTTATTGTTTAGAAAATATGGTCGGTATCATATATTATATATTTAATAAGAAATTTGTTTATAAAAAGGGCCATTGCTATTCCTACTATTCATAAACGATCTTCCTAAAAATATAAAATCCAAAGTTCGGCTGTTTGCAGATGATTGCGTATTATATAGGCAAATAACAGAAAGATGTGACCACGAAATCTTGCAAAGTGATCTAAGCCAGTTGGCCTAGTGGACCAAAATAAATGAAATGGTGATCAACGTTAGTAAATGTAAACATTAAGTTTTGTATAAGCAGTCCGAATGTACTTTCCTTGCACTTTGCTGATCATTTTGATACCAAACACTTTGCAGATATCTTGATTTTTATCAATTATTACTAATTTCGTAAATTCACTATTCAGAAATGGAATATTTGGGTTTCCCCCGAGGTGCAAAATCCCTTGGATTTTCCCAATCTAGAACAATACAGAAGAGTGAGCCTTTGGGTGTCTACTTGAGAGGCAGGGCCATAAAATTGAGAAAGGACAAGAACGGGGAAGAAAGAGCAGGTCAAACGTAGAAATACATTTTTCCCGCAGTCCTCTTAGAAGAACGTAGAAGTACATTTCCCGCAGCCAAAGGGTTAACCAGTAGTTATCCTTCCAATATATGCGAAGATAGTCTGCTATCATTTCTTCCAGACTTGAAGTTCACAGACTTGTGAAGTTAAACTAATGGGCCTATTGTTATCTAGTGATGTTTTAGACCCTCCCTTATGTATCGGAATCACGATGGCTTTAGTCCAGTCGTCAGGGATGTGGTCATTGTTTAAAGTTGCTCTAAACAATGTTCATAAATAAGGCACTATTGCATCATTTCCCAGTTTAATGGCGTCACTGGGGATATCATCAGGTCCATTCGATTTCCTATTTTTCAATTTAAGAACATTCCTTAAATTAACTGAGTTGGAAATTACGATATATTTTGAGTTTCCCTCAACCCCTTGTGATGTGCTGTCCACATTTAATTTTCTGTCTGCTCCTCAAATGCCCTTTTTATAAACCTGCGAGAACCATTCATTTAATCACTCAAGGAAAAGGGTAAGATGACTTGGCACGATAAGTCGTGCATCTAGGAAAATTCCCAAGGAGAAACGGACATGAGACCCGGGTTCGAGTCCTGGTTCCGTCAGACTTTTTTTCCATGTCTGTTTCTCCTTGGGAATTTTCCGACATGCACGACTTATCCTACCAAGTCATCTTACCCTTTTCCTTGTTTGTTATCCTTAAGGGGGGTTCTCCTTACACCACTTTGTATGGTCGGTGCCTCTGAGAGGCCATGGCTGAGAACGATGCCGCTAAGTCGGAGGAAATCACGCGCCCATTACCTACAAAGTCTCCCAAACGGCATGGAGAAATGTTCTTGCGGGATAGCTCAATGGATAGAGCAACCAACCGGCAATTGGGAGACCCGGGTTCGAGTCCCGGTCCCGTCAGACTTTTTTTTGTCATGTCCGTTTCTCCTTGGGAATTTAATCACTCAGCAACATCCTGTTCACGAGTCAAACTATTGCCTGGATCTGTTATAACAAAAGGATTCCAGGAAATTCCAAAGAAAAAGAAGCAGAACCATTGCTATGGCCATTAAGACTATGGGGGGACCCCAATTCCGTGGATGTTAGTCTTTGAGAATCTCCAGTGTAAATTATTCCTCAAAAAAAATGAGAAATTAATTTAGTTTCAAACCTTCTTACCCAGAACGTTGCAGGTTCTAGACACAGCTCAGTCTAACTCAGCTGATAATTTCAATTTATCTAAAAATAATCTAACGCAAAACAATTTATCTTTAAATTCTTCTGCCAAAATGGATTACAGAGAATAGTTCTGTTACTCCAAAAATGGAGTGCAACAATTCTTTGATTTCTTAACTAAGAGTACGTAATTTCAAACAACTTAAATAAATTATGGAAGAGCAGAAAAAATAATAAAAAACCCTGTTTAATACACTTTTCATAATACACACCTAATGAATCCTCAGCAGAAATTCAGTCAAATTTCCTTCCAAAGTTTACACCCTCTGATTAACATCTTTCATTCTGTGATTAAGAAAAATTAGAATCGTTATCAGTGTGTAAGAATATTCAAGTTCAGAACTTAAGTGCAGACTAAAATCATTGAGTACCTTTTTCATCCATTAAACGGCAATTTTGTCTTCCAAAGCACAGAAAGCAATAGTCAGTGATTGATTTGGAGTTTCTCTTGAAATATGAAGATATCAGTTCAAAGAAGGCCAAAATTTCTGAACAAACAAACACACATAATTATTGAAATGATATACAACTAGAACTAAGTAATATATTACTAAAGGCTATTTAATGAGTTCATTATTATTAGAGGATCAGGATTTTGTCTTCCAAAGCACAGAAAGCAATAGTCAGTTTTTCTTTATCACTTGAACAAATAACTTTGGTTACAAAACTTCTCAGTGGAATTATTATGGATTCCTAATTAAATACAGGTATATTAATTAGAGTAAAACTAGAGGGCTTATCATAGATGCACGTTTAGCATTTTTTTTTACATACATATGGACTTTCATCTGGTTTCAGAGATTCTATTTTAGAAACAATACTATTTAGCATTTTTTGCTTCATATACACACTGCTCTCATAACAATATTTGTCACTCTTACTTTAGTGGATGGTCAAAAAGCAAAGCAATTATATTTTGAAACAGGCAATTGATTAATTTGAATCAAATTCGTGAGTATTGCACTTTAGAACAAAGCGTCAAATTACAGCGCATGCAAAACGCCGCGATGAGGTTTATTTTCAACTTAAAGAAGTACGATCACGTTTCTGAACATTACTCCAAGCTCTCTTTGCTAAAACTAGATTCGCGTCGGAAGCAACATATTTTGTCAAGTACATATAGATTTTTAACAACGAGATCTCCTAAATATATTCACTCGTTATTTATATCTTTGGACACCATTCATGACCGTAATACGAGAGGTTGCAAGAAACTCTTGATTCCCCAGCATAGAACTGAGATTTTTCACAGATCGTTTACAGTCACAGCTAGTAACCTCTGGAACGCGCTTCCCCAAGGAATGAAAAACTTATCCTCCATCTATAGCTTTAAGGGTAAATGCCACAGTCACCTCCTAACCGTACAAAGCAGAACTTAATCGCACGTAAACACACAACTCCCTCAAACCACTGGGATCACGAAATGTCAGTTTCATTTTCAGAAAAATTTTCCGTCCCTGCCTTATCCGCCGTCCAAACAATTTCTTTTTTTTCCCCTTTTTTTGTTTTAATGTGTTTTATATTCTTTATTGTATCATTTTTATTGTACTTTCTTCTTGTGTCTTTTTAAAGTGTTTTAGCCAGTTTTTGATTAACTTTAGGTTCGCTCTAAATATTTGACGTGCTTTTTATTAAGCGAAATTATGTTTTTTCTAATCATTTCCAAACTTGATAATTTTGTAAGATACAGGTTTTTTATGTTAATGTGTTGTTATTCGTTCTTTTTTGGTTATTTCTATTGATTTGTCTTCATGTCTTTTATAACTCTATTTTGTTATTCGTTCTTTTTTGTTTATTTCTATTGATTTGTCTTCATGTCTTTTATAAATCTATTAATCTACTTTCATCATCAAGTTTAGTTTTCTATCTGTAGGTTTCGCAGGTTTTTCACACCCTCCTTCTTGAGGGTGTTTTCCTGCAGTGGAGATTTTTCCCTGAGCTCTTGGCTTAGGTTTTTTAATCCACAAAGTAGTTTTCTTCATTGTACTTTTTCAAGCTATCTCTCTCTTTTCTTGTCTCATATGACGAAGGTTTAGATGTAAGAAGAGACTTGTTAGTCTCAATCTCGCCCTGAATAAAGTCCTTTATTATTATTATTATTATAAAAAAAACTAAAGCTGACGCGAGGGATGGCCTTAAAAAACAGTGGATTTCTCTGCCGACAGACGTGCACCGTAAATAATAAAGATTATGTAGGAATTTTAATCTAATTTATCGACCACAGAAAAAACTCCTTTAACTATTGCTTGGAAGAGTACAGCTGAGCTGACTTAAGGTTTTTTTGATATTTCCTTGTAAAAGAGAAATTTTTCAATGCACAAATTTTAACTGATAATTAATGATGGTCCTGCTACCAATTCTTAATGAAAGAAATCTTTTTAATTTATCTTTCGGTACACAATAGAGAAAAATGTATATTTAATTTACTTTTGTCTCAGTCTTGTTCATGGCTGTGATGATGTAAAAACTACTGATGTACGAGTTACGCTGAATAATGGAATTTATAAGGATTTCTTCCTATTTAATGCTGTGAAAAATGTTACTCGTACTTGAGCTTCACTAATGCGGGCTTCTTTTGCTAATAGCATTGTGGGTCAGTGAGGAAAGCAAACTACCTCATTCCTCATTTTGTATAGAAGTGTCACTCCTTTTTAGAAGACATGCAAAGTGTTGTTCATTGAGTCACTGTGTTGTATTAGCATGAAATTGTTCTGCTCATAGCATACTAACTCAGTGAGGAAAGCAAGGGCAAACTACCTCACTCCTCATCTTGCCTAGTGTGCCTCACTCCTTGTGGAATGTAAAGAGAAGTGTTACTCATAGTCACCGTCCTCCAATAACGTGCTCTAGTTATGGTAATAGTATTCTGAAGCAGAGAGGAAAGCAAACTACCTCACTCCTCATCTTGACTGATAAGCCGTATTTCCCTATCCTAGCTGTTCGTGGTAGAGGGGATGAGGTCCCAACGGGTCTTCGTGCTGAATATTTAACAGACGGACGAGTAAGTGTTTATTTTATAAATTGATTAACCAATTCAGTGTCTGAGTTGAAAAAAATCTCAGGCAATAAAGTTATGCTTTTAGAAAAGAATGCAAAATTTATATCTCATATATCGAATTCGTCTTTCTCATATATTGTACTTGTAAAAGTCTAAAGCGCAGATTTATATTTATAATATATCTCGCAAAATTGCAGGGAATCTACGGTTTCCCAATTGAATTTTGGAGAATACAACGAATCTTCAGTAACTGCAGAAATCGCGACATTTTCCTGCGGATAAACACAGCGAACAATTCCGGATAATGATCTTACGAGTCACATACGTAAATTTTTCCTCCGAACAACAGTTTAATTCAAATTTTCTTCCGAAATTGAGGTTTGCCTTCGACGCCTTCAAATACTAATTTCAGAAAAACGTCTGATTTTACAATATAAGATCGTTTAGACAATGACCAAGCGACAGTAAATTATTCTCGACCATGAATATTAATTGCAACCTTCTCTTAGAGTTCTGTGCTGTATATTTGAGGAGTGCTAATTAATTACAGCAATCAAACGATGGGTGTGCTAAGGTCTGCTTAACCTCCTCTTCTTTCGGAGTGTTTCTGAAAAAGATTCGACGGCTGAAGGCAATCCACACTCACGGGCCCCCAACGGGGACAAAGGCGAACGCGCTAGCCACTTGGTCATATGGGTGCCACCCTTTCTCTGCTCCCTCTGAGTATACGATGAGCAATTTTTAAGAAAACAAGCAGTATATTTGAATTATCAATAGTTATTTTAGTTAAATAGCTATCCGTCTACCAATTTAAACCGTGAACATCGTAAATTTGGCTCCATAAACTCTCGGGCCCCGCAGTCACCCCCATAATTTGCCCCCTTCGCTACTGGTAATCTTCAATAACCAAGAAGACAGCGTTTGCACAGTAAACTTTCACTCCATTTGGGCTTACTGACGTTATTCCGATGGTAAGATTATCCATTCGAAAAGGAAAGCTTTCCATTCCCTGAATAAAACCTTTCAACATGCAAATGCCGTATTACATTAGAATAATTTCCGTCAGCTGCAAAGAGCTTAAAAAATTAACTACCGCCCCCAAATTTCAAAGAACTATCAGCGTAAGAGCATACGTCTCTTAAGAGATTACATTGGACTGTTGGCGATTAAAGCGAAATTAATTCCTTTTTAAGTAAAATCTACAACTCCATAAAAATCTCGCGAATTTCACTTACNTTAGAAAATAGAGAAAGGTACTAAGTAGTAAAATAAATGTTAAACTGAGGAAAAGGGTGATAAAGTGCTTTGTGCAGAGTGTATTCCTATATGGCGGGCCCCGCAGTCACCCCCATAATTTGCCCCCTTCGCTACTGGTAATCTTCAATAACCAAGAAGACAGCGTTTGCACAGTAAACTTTCACTCCATTTGGGCTTACTGACGTTATTCCGATGGTAAGATTATCCATTCGAAAAGGAAAGCTTTCCATTCCCTGAATAAAACCTTTCAACATGCAAATGCCGTATTACATTAGAATAATTTCCGTCAGCTGCAAAGAGCTTAAAAAATTAACTACCGCCCCCAAATTTCAAAGAACTATCAGCGTAAGAGCATACGTCTCTTAAGAGATTACATTGGACTGTTGGCGATTAAAGCGAAATTAATTCCTTTTTAAGTAAAATCTACAACTCCATAAAAATCTCGCGAATTTCACTTACAATTGGCAAACCTAGCGCAGAGAATTGCTCAGACATGTTGTGAATGGTACTACAAGAGGTGTCACTTACCCTATAATCCACAAATTCTACTGAGAATCTTCGCTCGTAGACTAGAGTATCAAATCTCAAAGGTCGATCAACAATATTCTGCCAAAAAACCAATTCTTCAACAGAAGGACAGCTATCCGCACCTTTATACTCTCCGCCTCCTCGCTTCACATTGAGATCGGTATCTCCCGCACCCAACGCCGTGAATCTTAAAATGCAGGATGGCCAACATTACGATGTACTGGAATTCCGTAATGAATTAAATTATTTATTTAGGTTCGAAGAGCGTATAAAGTCATACACATCATTTATTCATTGCATTGTCGCTAATTCATACACATCATTTCGGATTCTTCACATGCAGTTTCAGTTATAGGCGTTATTACAGACAAGAAAATAAAGTCGTAATTGTCAATTTTAGTGGTCTATAAACGTTAAATAGATAATAGTTTCTGCGCCATGAAAAACGTTCACCTCTTAGATTCAGAATAAATGTAGGGAAAGTTGAATTGCTTCTCAAAGCTCAATTTTGAAATGATGACATTTATGAAGACAATAGAATAAATAGATCGGTTCATGAATATTTCTGTTATTCCTTCTCCAATAATACGTATTTAACTCCGTAATTTATGTTCCACACCCTTCATTAGTTATACACCTCGCATTTACACTTACAATTAGATAGCATTTACTTAAATTGTGTGCGTCGCTTTACACAGTAGGTTGGTTAACCTGAAAGTTATCTGCAGATTTTTAACTACCGAGAGGGAATCCCCCGTAGAGTAAGGATGTATCCTCACTCCATTGAATCCCCGGATCGGAAGCGTCGGAAGGGACAGGATAGCCAATACTGTAGTTATATAATTGCGTGTTGACACACGAAAGTTGAACTCGTTAAGTAATCTTTGTGGAAATGCCGGATGCAATTTTGTTAACTGATCACTGCGTTTTTTTCTACTTACAGAAATAACTATTCTTAAATAATTTAATAACAAATTGGGTGGAGGAGAAATTAAGTTTTTACTAACAACTTCCCTCCATCAAATTTTCCTTTCATTTATCTTCTTCGTGTTTTTAAGTAGCAAAAGTTTGCAAGTTCTTGAATGGCCCAATCTCTGGAAATTAATTTTTTCGTTTCGAAAAGAGGCGATTTTCGGTCAATATTTCCTCTGAGCAATAAAGAAGCAGCCGTTACCCTTCCTGGTTGTTTCCGCCAAACATTCTAATTAAAGACGAATCAAACGATACATTTGTTAGTTAAGGCAATTGATAAATGAAAACGATTGATTTCTCGAAACGTCGTTATATTTTATCTACATTTTAAATTCAACGGAAATTCTACCGCAAAAATACATTCAGTTATTCAGCCTTATTTCGGCGTGTGGCAGTGGGTGTAATCACCAAGGACTCATTCGAGTTAACTCTTTAGCTTTTCGTTTCGCGGAAAGAATGAGTCCCTAAAAAGACTTGTCCTCGCAACTATTTCTCTTATTTTACCCTCAAAAGGGTATCGCATAAGCACAGTAAACGTACTTGCTCTCAATTTATCAAGCAATCTCATTTCTTTCGAGGATTCTTAACCTGCGTCCGAGTGCATTTACGTTATAAAATTCTTGAATAGCCAATTTTGTGGGAATTGTAAGGTCGCCCATGGTCTTCTCAACAGGAAGTTGAATTGCACATTCCTCTAAGAAGTGGAGGTCTCACACTTCCTTTTGAGAGGGCCATCATACTTCCTGTGCACTGCAATGCATGGCATTATTTCTGTGCATTTTGCAGTTCCCCTCCTCCTCACCTTCTTCCCCCATGCTCAACAGCAGTAATTCTGTCTGTTTAGCAATAGTTCTCCTTTCCCCTTTCTCCCCCCCCTCTCCCTCCCCTCCGGTAGCTGGTCGCAATCTCTGGGTATATATATGAGATTCGGTTGTTGAAAGGGAGAAGAAGATGTAGATACCCATCGGTAGCGTAGACCATTGAAGAAGTGAAAACCAGGTCTCTGTGTGTTATTCCGTCGTTCCCCTCCTGCACCTCGGCGGACCTAAGAGGAGTCTTACAATTGGTGTCAGAAGTGGGATATCTTCGCTGATTAATAAGTCATCGGCGAACCGGGGGCAGGAGTATCGACGGAATAACACACAGAGACCTGGTTTTCACTTCTTCAATGGTCTACGCTACCGCTGGGTATCTACATCTTCTTCTCCCTTTCAACAACCGAATCTCATATATATACCCAGAGATTGCGACCAGCTACCGGAGGGGAGGGAGAGGGGGGAGAAGGGGAAAGGAGAACTATTGCTAAACAGACAGAATTACTGCTGTTGAGCACGGGGAAGGTGAGGAGGAGGGGAACTGCAAAATGCACAGAAATAATGCCATGCATTGCAGTGCACAGGAAGTATGATGGTCCTCTCAAAAGGAAGTGTGAGACCCCCCCCACCTCTTAGAGGAATGTGCAATTCAACTTCCTGTTGAGAAGACCATGGGCGACCTTACAGAATTAATTTTTTCATTCCGAAAAGAAGCGATTTTTGTTAACATTCCTCTGAGCAAAAAAGAAGAAATAAAAATCAGCCGTTGCACTTCCTGTGGAAGTGGAAAAGATTAATGACTATACTAAAAGAAAAAGGGGTTGCCTGGAGGGACAGGAGGTTAATGAGAAACATCTATGTGGGTCAAGAAGCTGCAGTAAGGATAATGGAAATGAAAACTGAGTGGTTTGAAATAGGACAAGGAATGAGACAAGGTTGCTGCTTGTTGCTAACGTTATTTGATATCTATGTAGAATAGATGGTCATGTAATGCTGGGAAGGAGATAAAGGAGTTGGCATTGGAGGGAGAAGAGTGAAATGCATTAGATTTGCCGATGCTATGGTAATATTCTCGGAAAGTACGGATGAAATGAAGGAAATGCTAAAACAGCTTGAGGATGTTGGAGAAAGTTATGGTTTGAGAATAAACCAAAAAAGACTAAAGTGATGAAAATTGTAGATGATGAAGTGATCATGATGATTAAGTGTCTGTAAAAGGTGTGAGATTAGAACAAGTCGAAAGGTATAAATATCTAGGTGTGGAGGTGACGAAGGACTGGAGAAGTGAGAAAGAAGTACGGTTAATAATAGGAATGGCAAAGGAAGCATTAGAAAATAGAGAAAGGTACTAAGTAGTAAAATAAATGTTAAACTGAGGAAAAGGGTGATAAAGTGCTTTGTGCAGAGTGTATTCCTATATGGCTGTGAGACGTGGACATCCTTAAAACAGATATAAAAAGAATAGAAGCTTTTGAAATGTGGATTTAGAGAAGAATGATAAAACATCAGGTGGATGGACAAAGTTAGGAATGAGGAGGGTAAGTGAAGAAGTTAAATGACAAGATTGATAAATCAAAGGAAGAAGAATTGGATAGGACATACTCTAAGAAAGAGCTCCCTACCTAAGGATATGCTAGAACGCAAATTGGTAGGAAGGATAAGAGTAAAGTTATTGGATTGTTTGAAGAATGAAGAAGGGTACAGAGAGATGAAAAGAAGGGCAGAAGACAGAGAGAACTGGAGATACAACACCTAGGACCTGCGCAAGCAGACCACCCATGATGATGGCACTTCCTGATTGGTTTTTATGTGGCTATTTCCCCAAAACATTCTAATTAAAGGTGAATCAAGCAGTAGATTTGTTAGTTTAGGCAATTCTTAAACGATTTGTAATTCAAGGGACATTCTACTGCAAATTTATTCATAAGTACCCGGTAATCTGTCTTTAGTAGAAGCATGATGGTCACGTAATACTGATTACATCTTCCACAAATGTACTTATGCTCAATTTATCAATCAATAACAGCATTGCTTCCAATCTCCTTTCTTTTAAGAATTCCCAGCCTGCATCTGAGTAACGCTTGCTTTTCTAATGTAGCACGTTTGAGCATTTTGTATAGACTTGTGCTGCACTTTCTCAACTTAGTCAGCAGTAGCTTCATTCTCTGGATCCCACATGCATCTTATTCCAGATGGACTCTAACTTACTGAAATAACATCCCCCTCTAACCTTTTCCTTGCATCTAAATGCAATGCGCTCTATAAAAGTTTTTTTGTTGATATACTTCAGATTGTTAAATTATGTTTGTTCCAGTTTAAATTATTTGTCAGCTTTTCTGCAATATTTGACTGAGACGACTACATTTGTATTCATTCCACTATATTTGAAAGACATTTTCCTTGATAAAAATGAAGAAGCTACAGAGATAGCTCATAGAGAGAGGGACCCGTTTGTGAGATTTGCTTCTCGCACCAGACTTTCTAGTTTTCATTTTATATTTAAGCTGATTATTCTACCAATTTGTGGGAATTTAGGCAGGAAAGATCTCTGACATCATCACTGTCTTAGTGTTCAGAATCTCCTCATATATCACTCTCATAGCCTTGAATTTATCTGCTTCTTTAACGTTTTTCCATTTTCAGAATAAATTCTGTTAAGAATAGAGAAGTCTATCAAAGGGGTCATTGGCAAGTCCTTTCCTACTACATTCTTTCATAATTATTCAGATTAGATTTGTATAGAACCTAAAATTAATGAAATTAGTACAGCAAAACTTGTTTTTTCTCAGAGATGTTGGTAACTTTTTTAAGACATTTTTATAGTTACTCAAAGATGAGATTTGTGGAACCTTATCAAACTAGTCTTTAACTAAACAAAACCATCATGAAACTAAGTGAACCAATTGCAAACCATGCTAACTAAACGTTAAATGAGCAAACTCATCATAAAACCAAGCAAATTAGTAATTAAAGAAGCAAACATCATAAAAATAAGCTAACTCAGAGTAAGTCCTTTTCTACTAGATATTCCCTTAGTTGCCTGAAGATACTTGTATATCACAAGAAATTATGTAAATGATTGTGGCCAAATTTTTCTTTCTCTCAGGGATCATATTGCAACCTGTATATATACAGTATTTTCTGGTAAATAACAAGCATTTTTAAAATCTCTTCACTATGATAATGTATAGATAACAAGCATTTCAAAAATTTCTTGTGATAAAAGCATCGAAAACGCAAATTTCAAAATTGTTATTATGTTGACGAGAATGTTTTTTCACTAAAGTATTATTTATGATCATTCCTCTTGTTTTTTTAATGGAATTATTTGATTACGTTAACATTTACAATATGTTGGTTGAAATAAAATTGCCCTAGTATGTATATACTCCGTGACTTCCGCAATATATGACGTGTTGTTTAGTTATTAGTTTCAGAGATCAATATTCAACGAAACAAGATTCTCCGTTGTATATCACTATTATTTTTATAATTTTTCTATAGATAACACGCGGGTTATCTACCAGAAAATACCGTATTTAAATACATTTTCTAACGTCTCCAAGACGAGTTTCATTTTCCATTAAATAAAATAGAAAAATGTGTTTCGGGATTCATACCCTTGTCTGGAACAAATTGAGTTTGTAAGTTGAGGTACCACTGCATTGGTTTTAAGTTACAAAGACAACAACAAATTACACTTACAAAGAGAAGAATGTTAGAAAGAAATTGTATTTTCAGTATCCTTGCATTTAGGCCACGCATTATACCTTTTCGTGCTAAAGGGTAGCCTTGTATTAACCCTTGCGAAACGGTGTTTTTCTCGTAGAATCGTATCCTTATTCCGAAGCCTTTGCAGAAAAAATTTCTCTGAGACACGAAGCCCTCCTGAACCTCTGCCGATGCTTGTTACCCTTTTGGGCCCTTCACAGCAGGGCTGTGGGAAGGTTTATGGCCCCTAAGCCTTATCTTCTGCTTCTTCAACTGTCACATTGGGAAATAAAACACAATAAAGCTTTCTGCCATTGATTTGGAATACAGGCTCCCACATCATCTGAAAATTATAAAATCTTTTGTTATTACAGAGGATCTACAGATAGAAAAACAACACAAATCATTCCCTCTTCTTAGGAACAAAGGCATCTTTTTATTAAAATATTTCTAGTTGTACTAGTGACATTAGTAGAACTTCTACAGATTAGGTCATTATATACAATACATTTGGATTCCTATTTGGAATGAAGCAAAGAACTGCTTACACAAAAGGCTAATATGTAACCCATTTTACAATATTGGAGACTTAAAGTTTCTAAAACATCTTAAAATTTGATATATAAGAGCGTAGGGTTGTGGAAGATATTCTAATATGCACAATTTTAAATTACTTTAATAAGAACTGTTAACAAAAAGAGTGAAATACCTCAAAATAACATAACAGAATTATGAGAGGTTGAGCACTGAGAGGATCAGTAGAGGCACATTGAGAGGATCAGTAGAGGCACAGAACAGATAGACACTCGTATCCCCATAATAATTTCCAAATAAATGAATGTAATGAAATCTTTCACATAATAAGGACAGAATTATTGAGAGTTACACTGTTCCACGTCTCTTTTGAAGACTCAAAATAAAGATAATTTAAAAAGAGAGAAATTCCAGGCATCACACAAACTGTAGAAAGGATCACATCATTTTAAATTAACCTAAAATATAAAGCTCCACAGGTTAAATAACAATGAAAACATCAAATGACAACTCCAGAGAAGAACATTTTCAATGATTTACATTCATTTGGTTGTGGATAACTTAGGAAAAAAGAAAAATACAATGAAAATATAATGAAATAACTAAAAATTGTCCTCTTCTCCTAAAGAGTAAACATTCCAATTGTAGTATTCAATATTCATGTATCCCATCTAAGACTAGCTTCACCTTCATAGACTTACTTCAGAAACATTTATTCTCATTAAGACATTCGAAGTAATAACAAGAATTGCACTTTTATTCTTCTGAATTCCTCGTGTCCCTCCCCATGAACCTCCTTCGTTTTCTTCAAAAGTTCAATATAAATTCTTTTGGCTTCTGCAAACTCTCCTGTTTGTATAAACGAGTCACCAAGTCCATTCATGACCATTAAATACTGAGGATGGATTTCTCCAAAAATGTTGGGTGGCAGACTCAATAATTTCTGGCATAAATTGATGGTTCTAGAGTGATATTCACATAGAATGCCTAGAGGGATAAAAAGTGTAGCAACATTAACATAGGAGGGATCATCTTCCCAATCAAATTCAGTGAGCCTAATTAAACCTTTTTCAACTATAGATTTCATTTCCGAAACCTTGTTAATTGCCCAGAGTGACTTGGCTATCAAAAAGATGGTTGTTACCACTTTCAAATGATTGAACTCCTCCTCATACGTCTTCAGAACTTCTTTGAGAAGAATAATGGCATTCTTGTGTTCACCTAATTTAATCAATACATCAGCGATTCTTTCTTTTTCTGGTAAACATGATGCATTGTTTTTAGTACACACTTTGGGTAGTTTTGCTAGAGCTTTGTAGACCTCTTCCTTAGCCTCAGCTAATCTCTTTAACTGTACCAAACAACATGCATACTTAACCTGGTTAATTAAGGTGATTTGATGATAATTACCAAAAAATTCAATGGCAGCTTTTACACTATTTTCCAACACACTCACTGAATTTTCCCACTCTCCAAGTTCCATTAGAGATGCAGAAATCATTGAATTTAGACCCAAATTGCGTTGTGTTATTTCCATTTTCTTTACATAGATCTCTAAAAGATGGCATCCCTCTTCTCTTCTGCCTAGGTGAAACAATGCCACAGCCAATAGACCCATTGCATCTATTGTATCCTTGTGGTCTTCACCACACTTTTCTTTGACGTTCTTTACCACTTCTTTCAAAAATGTTTCAGCTTCTGCAAATTTCTTCATTTTTAAGTAAATTTCAGCTATGCATATCTTGGTTTCATGACATTTTTGGTGATCAGCTCCGTAAATTGACTGTAGTCTTAAAACATTTTCTAAGATGTCCATGGATTCTGAAAACTTACATGAAGCTGAATGTACCTCAGCTAACATTCTACTAGACTCTAAATACTCTGAATGATATTCTCCAACTAAGTCAACCTGTTTCAACAGTAACTCCTCCAGGATAACAGCAGCTTCCTCCTTTTTTCCCATTTCCATTTTTAATCTTGCATTCAATTTCAGCATTGTCATGTATAATAGATTGCCCTCACCAAAAGCATGTGCTATTTCTCTCGATAGCTCTTCCAGGAACAACCTAGCATCTAAATAATTTCTCAAAGAAATAATGACTTTACAGATCTTCAAACAAGTCTCAAAGTAAACGAAGCTATACTTACCATAAATAGTAGCTTCATCGCTCAGTGCTTCAGCAAATAATCTCTTTGACTCCCCATACTTGTGCTGTTGAAAGCAGCACTCTGCCATTACATGTAGAATGTTCAACCTATGAGCACCATTATTTCCAAATCTTACAGTGTGCTCCCTCAACATCTTGTTTAACTGAGTTTTGGCTTCAGAAAACTTGTTCATTTTGTAATAGCAGAAAGCAATTTCCATCCTGCATATGAAATACAAATCGTATTCTTTTTCAGATAAGTCATTGTACATTTTCAACATATCCTCTAAGTATGTTGTGGCCTCTAAATATTTCCCAGTTACTGACAGGGTGTGTCCAATTTCAACCTTAATAAGAAGAGAAAGAGGAAGGTTCTTCCAGTGATTATTTCCCTGCTTTTGCAGTAGATCTTTGAGAATCCCCTCAGCTTCTGTCCTTTTAAATAAATTCAGATATGAAATTGCAATTTGAAGACAACTGAGCGTAAAATTCTCATTCATTTTGTCCATTTTGTCTAGAATTTTACTCAGTTTCTCATAGAGCAAATCTCCCTCTGATTTATTTCCTAAATTATGGATTATCACTGACATTAACATATATATCCTAATGCACTGAGGATGTGATTCTCCGAGAATCATTTCCCTTTCTCTCACAACCTCTTCAAAAATTTCCTTAGCTTCTAAGAAGCTGCCCATTTCATACATCCACCAACCTAGTTTTTCCTTGACATTGAGATATTCAGAATGATTTCTCCCAAATCGTACAGTAAGCTTATGCAATTTTTCTTCATAATACATCCTCGCTTCAGCAAACTTTCCGTCATCCATCAAAGACACCCCACCATCTTCCTCTAACGCAGTATGGAACAATATACATTCCATGTCTGCTCCCCAAGTGTCAGCAGGAAGTGCAGTTGAGGGCCTCTCTGCACCTAATTAACTCGAGATCTATCCTCAATGAACGGATTTCCCGGTGTAATTTCCTAATTTAATAGGAATTCCTAAAATGGAATGAGTCTGATTAAATATTTTCTTTATAGCCACATTATTACTTGTAACTAAAGTCATTAAGAGTCTAACAAAGTAAATAATCTGATATAATCAAATTTGCAGAAATATCTGATTCTTTCCCGGTGATTACTGCTCAGGAAGTTTCCTTGGGTTATGAACCGGGTCTTGATGTTGGATGGCTCCGATGTTTCTGAAACACCCTCTGCTGCCATTCTCAAGGGTGTTGCTGAAATGTTGGAGCCATCAAACATCATGACCCAGTTCATAACCCAAGGAAACTTCCTGAGCAATCAAATTTGGTTCATCAGAAATTAGTTTGGCAAGAGTGCACTCGTAAAGGAAAGTTATCCCAGAGTACTGCATTCTTAAAATCAAAATTCTCCACAAAAGATTACTACAATGTTGCATGTTGCAGCCAAGTAGCACTCTAAAGAAAGTGGTTAATATATTGATATTACTTAATCTTTCATTAAATTTAGTTTGCAATTTCTATACTAAAAGACATTTGCATGATTACTTCAATGTCGCATCTAGCATTCTAAAGAAAGTGGTTAATATATTGATTTTACTTAATCTTTCATTGAATTTCTATACAAAAAGACATTTACATGATACCTACATCTTTTATACTTCAAATGGTGAAAATACAACTCATTTTCTGTTCTTGTGTTGTCATGGCAAGGGAAAAGCCATGTCTGAAAGCATCTTTCCCTCTGAGCTATAGAGCAAGTAGAGAAATCGGTGTTTACCAATGCCAATGTGACCAAAAAAACCGCCCCTGAAGTTACTTAAAACGGCAACATACAGACTTAGTATCATCCCACCCTAGCGCCCCTGTTTCCCTCCATGCACCCCTAAGATTGTAGGGGTTTGGGAATTTCGAATATTTGTTGAAAACTTATACTCCTTTTTTATCCTTTTAATTTAATTAATGTTTATAATAAAAAGAATTACCCAATGTTTGATACACTATTCATAATACAAACCTAATTGATCCTCAGCAGAAATTCAGCCAAAATTTGTTTCCTAAGTTTATATCCTCTGATTAACTTCTCTCATACCTGTAAATAAGTAAAATTATAATCAAGATCAGCATGTAAGAATCCTCAAGGGCAGAACTTATATCATCAAATGCAGACTAAATTCAGAGAGTACCTCCATCCATTTAACAGCAATTGAATGGTAAATTATCTGCTTTCAACATCAGATGATAAAAGAAAGACTTAGGTCAGATTGATTTGGAATTTCTTTTCAAATATGAAGAGATCTGTTCAAAGAAGGCCAAAATTTCTGAAAACAAACAAAAACAGAATTATTGAAATGATATACGACTCTTACTAAGTGGTATGTTACTAAAGGCTGTTTAATAAGGAGTTAATTGTTATTAGATGATCAAGATTTTGGCTCCCTAAGCACAGAAAGCAATAGTGACTTTTTCTTCATCTTTCAACAAATAACTTTGGTTATTAAACTTCTCAGTTGAATTATTACGGATTCCTAATAAAGTACAGATATATAAATTAGGGCAAAGCTAGAGGGCTTCTCATAGATTCAAGTTTAGCATTTTTTTTTACAGATATAGGGACCTTCATTTGCTTTCGGAGATTTCATTTCTATCTCAGAAACAACTCTATTCAGCATTTGCTACTTAATATACACTCTTCTCTCATAACAATATACTTATGCTATATTTATCCTAAATCTAGATACTTTTATCTGGTTTCAGAGATTTCAATTCTATTCAGTATTTTCTTCTTCATATACACTCTGCTCTCATAACAATATTTGTCACATACTTTTGTGGATGGTCAGAAAGTTAAACAGTTATGTTTTAAAACAGGAAATTGGTTAATTTGAAGCAATTTCATGAGGTTTGTGCTAAAACTAAAGCTGAAGTGAGGGAAAGCCTTTAAAACAGAGGACTTCTCTGCTAATAGATGTGCACTGTGAATAAGTGAGATTACTTGGGAATTTCAATCTAATTTTTCGACCACAGAAAACAAAACTTTTAACAATTGTTTGGAATAGTACAGCTGAGCTGGCTTGAGGTTTTATTTGATATTTCTTAGCAAAAGAGAACTCTTTAAAAGCAAATTTAACCAAATAATGAATAACTTTATTTTGATTATAAAATTTTTAACATTTACCTTTTGTTAGGCGATAAAGATAAATGTATATTTTATATACTTTTGTCTCATGGATGTGATGATGTGAAAGCTAATGAGGTATGAATTATGCTGAATAATAGCATTTATCCTTATGAACCTTACAAAAGTGTCACCCTTAGAATCATTCCGCTTCACTAACATGGAATTGTTCTGGATATGGCATTCTTGCTCAGTGGGCAAAGCAATGCAAACTACCTCACTCCTCACGTTGCATAGTAAACCTCATTACTTCTGAAATGCTACACGAACTGTTACTTGTTAAATCGTCGAGCTTCATTTGCATGGAATTTTTCTTCTTAAGGCATTGTCTTGGTTAAGAATCAATTGCAAACTACCACACTCCTCATCTTATATAGTAAGCCTCACACCTAATGGAATGCTGAGAGAGGTGTTACCAGTAGAGTCCTTGTGCTTCACTAACGTGGGCTTCCTCTGCTTAAAGTTTCCTGGCTCAGTAAGGAAAGAAAGGGTAATATACCTTATTCTTCATATTGCCCAGTAAGCCTAATTTCCCTCTCCTAGACCTTCGTAGCTGATGGTAGAGGGAATGAGGTCACAAACGGCCTTCGGGCTGAATATTTCACAGATGGACAAGTATTACACTTACAAATTGCTATTAGAATTATATTATTGGTTATCAAGAATTTAAACCTTGAACATCGTTAATTCGGGGCCCCCTAACACACAGTGGAGTGAATAAATGGAGTGCCGCTGGTGACAAAATGGAACAAAAGTCACAAAATCCAAAAACCACCAAAAACGGGAACGTCAAGCCTTACGCGCGTTTCGCACTCCCAGAGTGCATCTTCAGAGGCGAGAAAGTGACTCAGTGGAGTGTTAGGGGGCCCCACAACACTCGGGCCCCATAAGCTAGTCACCCCCTAAATTGCCCCCTTCGCTACTGTGAATGTTCAATATCCAAGATTATATAATGCACAGTAAAAATTTGTTCCACTCGGGCTTACTTACGATGTTCCGATAGTCAATTCAAAATAGAATTATTAGCGTACATTCAAAGACCCAAATGCATTGAAAATTGTATCAAATCATTTTCTATAAACACAGACTTCGTGGAATAGTTGTACCACATACGATTGGAGGAAACGAATGAATTTTGTAAGGAAATACTGTAACCACTGACATTGAAAAACCCGATTAGAATGTTAACTTAATGAAGTGAATGTTACAAAAAATGAAGAGTAATCCTTATTCTTGTTAATTAATTGAGGCAATCGTGGAAGGTGACAATTGTTACTTACTTACTTTTTAATCGTTAATACTGTAACCTCGGACAGATAGTTTAATATAGAAAACAGATTCGAATGTTAACTACGTGAAGTGAATAGTAATCCACACTCTTACTGAGGCAATCGTAGCAGGTGGTAATTATTACAGCTTCCACTTCAATAACACAGGGCGAAAATTAATTCAGGTTTGGTTGTCGAAACCATATTTTGCAGAGAAATTCCCGATAAGACTTAGCTTTCCACGTACTAACGAAATGAATGCAACCATTCAACATACCAATGCCGTTTATGTTAGAATAATTACCCTTTCAGTTGCACAGATCTTATGAAAATTAGCTACCGCCCCCAAATTTAGAAATATCAGCGTAAGAGTAACTCTCTTAAGAGGTTACATTGGACAATTGGTGATTATAGCTAAATTGGCTCATCTTTAAATAAAATCTATAGCTGCAAAGAAATCTCGAGAACTTCACTTTAAACTGGTAAACCTATCACTGACAATTGCTCAGAAATGTTGTAAATGGTACAAGAGGTTTCACTTACCTTTTAATCCACATATCTTAATGAGAATCTTCGCTCGAAGACTAGAGTATCAAACCTCAACAGTCGATCACCAATATTCTGCGGCAAAACCACTTCTTCACCACAAGGACCGCAATCCTCACATTCAACCTCTCCGCCTTCTCGTTTCACATTGACATCGGCACTTCCCGCACCCAAAGCCGTGGATCCTAAAATGCAGGATGGCCAACATTACGATGTGCTGGAATTCCGGAAAGAACAAAATTTATTATTAAGTTCGAAAATCTTATAAATTCATACACATCATTCATTCATTGTACTGTCGCTAATTCATACACATCATTACGGATACCATAATGCTTCACATGACTTATTAATAGCTACTGCGGTATCAGATATAGGTATTAAAAGACAAGGAAATAAAGACGTAATTATCAATTTTAGTGGTCTATAAAGGTTTAATAGATAATAGTTTTTTTGCTATGACAAAGTTCACCTCTTTGGCTCACAATGAACGTCGAGAAAGTTGTATTGCTTCTCAAAGTTGAGTTTTGAAATTATGATATTTAGAGAGAAAATAGATAAATAGTTCGGCTAATGGATATTTCTAATAATCCTTCTCCAATATTACGTATTTATCTCTGTAATTTATATTTCACATTCTTGAGTACTTTTACACTTAGCCTTTACCCTTACATAGCCTTCCTTTAAAATGTACGCGTCATTTCACGCCGTAGGTTGGTAAACCTGGAAATTATCTGCAAAAGAAAGGGAATCCCCCGTAGAGTAAGGATGAATCCTCATTCCATGGAATCCCCGGATCAGAAGCGTCGGAAAGGACAGGGTGGCCAATACTGTAGTTATATACTTGCGTGTTGACACACAGAAGTTGAACTTGTTTAGTAATTCTTGTGGAATTGCCGAATGCAACTTTATTATCCGATGACTCTGTTTGTTTTCCTACTTAACGAAATAACTATTCTTAAATAACTTAATTACAAATTGGGCCGCGGAGAAGTTAAATTTTTTCTAACAACTAACACATCCATAAATCAAATTATCCTTTCATTTATCTTCTTCGTGTTTTTAATTAGAGAATTCTCGAATAGCCCAGTTTGTGGGAATGAATTTTTTTTTCATTACGAAAAGAGGTGATTTTCGGTTAATGTTTCCTCTGAGCAATAAAGAAGAAATACAAAAAGCAGTTGTTACACTTTCTGATTGGTTTTTATGCGACTATTTACCCAAAACACTCTTATTGAAAAAAAGTTTGTTATTTCTGTTACATACATTTGTAGTTTGGCGATTCTTAAATTAATACGATTGATTTTTCAGTGTCGTTATATCTTATTTTCATTCTGCGTAATTTGAATTTCAACGGACATTCTACCGCAGAAAAACATTCACTTAAATACCGTGTAAGCCGTCTTTCGGCGTGTGGCAGGGGGTGTAAACACCATTCGAGTTACCTCTTTAGCTTACTGTGGTCGCGTATCGTTCGCGGAAAGAATGAGTCCCTAAAACGACATGTCCTCGCATCTATTTCTCTTATTCTAAGCTCAAGTAGCAGAAGAGAGTCCCATAATCACTGTAAACGTACTTGCTCTCAATTTATCAAGTAATCTCCTTTTTTGTAGGATTCCCAACCTGTGTCTGAGTGCATTTTGGTAAATAAAAACTTTAATCCTTCTTCCGGCACATCTCTCGAATTATACTTCAATTTCTTCCGATTTCGAATTGAAAAACGTTGCAAGCCAAAGAAATTAACTTAATGTGCACTTCTACTGGAAGATTTTCCATCGGAAGGAAAAGATATCAGTTCGTTTGTACTCCGTTGGCCTCTATAAAAATCTTTATATTTCTCATTTACATCTAAGTTGAAAGTGCCCGAAATTAACTCTCTAAAATTGCTTCAGTGCTTTCTCTATGAAAACTTAGAGATCTCAATGCATTTAAAGTGCGAAAAATTCACTGTTTTTTGTAAATTTCTTATCTGGCGCAGGTATTTCGAAGCTGAAAAATTGGTTTCCTACTATTGACATGGGTCCTAACGACAGATTAAAAAATTACAACTACATGACCATTGTAAGGTGTGATGTATACATTGACCGGAGATTCAGCCTTTCGGCGCCAGAGTCAGTTCGTGGTACGGACTTCCTTTCCGTTACGGGGAGAATGTTTCCCTTCCCCTGAGACATAATGTTTATTATCGCAACTCGTCCGACGCGTAGCACTTTTCGCTGACTTTGCACTCGCGAGGATGCCACGTGAATGAAGATTTTGTAAGCAGTGACCAGCTAATCTATGCAAGAAAGGCTTCCTTTTGTTAGGAGTCCAGATACGGTAACGTTTGAAGACCACGCATAGGCTCAGTTGGTGTTTATAGTAAAGGTCTGCCAGAGGATCGTGAGAATGCCAAAGATCAAATTGATACTTCGAACCAGAGCCGCGCCCAGCATATCTGCCTCCCGGGTGTGGATATAATTTGCCGACACTTCAAATTCAATTCCAAAACCATACACTTCCCGATTTACAGGTAACTACAAATTTCAAAGACTCTTAAAACCCCTTCCATGACTTCGTTCCCCCGTTTTTATTGGTCCTCAAACGTCAGAAATGATGCATATTCCGTGTGCATTCACAGTAATTTGTCATCACGTATTAACACGTTCACTGCGGATACCTCCATTTCCAATGCATTTATCACTCCAACGTTGGAGTGATCCGCAGTGAACGTGTTAATGGTTCACATTATTTCGAGTCTATTTTTAGCAGTTAATATTAACGTTTCCAATAAAAATTGTACTGCAGCGAAAGTAATCGCGTATTAAGGGAACGGAGGCAAACTAGAAACAGTATAACATATAAAATTAAAATTTACATTATGAGATCCCAACTGCAAATTCTTCTAGATTTAGATTTAGAAACTTACCCCGCGAGCCGCCAAATGGCGTGTGGCAGGGGGTGTGTCAACACCAGATATTCGTACCTAATCTATCCTGTTTGCTTCTCTAATACTACGTGGAAAGAACGACCAAAAATAACTATCCGTTTTTGCGATTATTTCTCTGTAACGCTTGGTCGATGCCTCTCGAAGGTCGCGTTCTTCCTGTACCGGAATTACAATGTCCTCGACTTCCTCTGAAAATTCTGCGCAGACGANCCATGATTTATTGACCTTTGATAAGCGTCTGAATTAAAAATCGATCTCCTCCTACAAATTTGATCCTACGCAGTTGAAATTTTTACTACGCGCTATGTAAATGATTTAGAAAAAATAAGCGAGGGCGATTTTTCCTAAATGCATTTGGGGGAGAGATATGAGGTGGCCTATAATGATGACGTTGCTCCGGCGAGGCGACGTTGCCGCCTCCTCGGGACGAGAATTGGTATTGCTAAACTTATCAGGAAAAAGAGAACATTAATAGCTCTTCGTTCTCGCTATAATCTCGTGAAACATGAATGATGTATGTCAACGACCTTAGCATTGATAGTAAACATTAATAGTAAAGTTAGGATGTTTGCGAAAGACACTGTAATTTATAGGAAAATAGGAAGCTCAGAGGATATATTAACCCCTAAGCCTTTAAACCCAAAGGTGATTTAGATAAAATTATGAAACGGTGCGATGATTGGCAATTACAGCTCAATAAAGATAAATGTTCAGTAATCAACTTCTTTCAAAGGAAAAATAATGCCAATGATTATTCGTACAGGCTCCGAGGAATAACACTATCAACAGTAGAAACAGTGAAATACCTTGGAGTAACCCTCACCAATAACCTAACCTGCGGTACCCACATAATTTATGTGGACAAGTTGTTAAAAACTCAGTGAGTGTTACACAAACGCTTCAGGATGCGGGATGGGAATCTTTAGAAGATAGAAGATCAGTTAATGGACAAATCTACTTAATAAATTTAGAGAAAGCACGTTCGCAGATGATGTAGCTAACATAATGCATTCCTCGTGTTACGTAAGCCGTTCTGATACTGCGAGGAAAATCAGAGAAATAGATGCTAGAGCAAGTCGTTTCCTAAGGTAACAAAGGTCTTCACATCTTTAGACGCGAATAAGCAATTCCGAAAACAAAAATATATTAGTGGTCGGTGTGTACAGAATTCTAATGTTTCCAATTCATTCTAAATGAAGGTATTAAAACACAAATTCAAAATTAATTTATCGTTTACATTAGTGGAAGGCCTAGGAAGAAATATTTGGACGGGATTCAGAAGAGGTTAGGATGCAGCAACATTGTGACATTGAAGCGATCAGGAAGTAACAGAGAGGAATGGTTTGTATCGACAGGGCACCAGCCTTTAGATATAGAGTATGAGTAGTGAAAGGCATAAGGAAACGACGTCCCTGAACATCCAAAACGAGTGGAAAAGAATTGAAGGTCGTCAAAGG
>KZ309470.1:76379-99431 GCA_000376725.2 Ladona fulva
AGTAGATTTCAAATGTAATAAATCGCAATAAATGAAAAATAATAATTTTATGCATAATTCATGCAATTATAATCACATTTTAATATTTTTCCGTACTAGAAATTAATATATTTCTCAATCTGTTAGAATTATAATGTATGCAAAGTTTATATTCCAGATCTTCACTAAAGTTACGCGAAGTTAATAAAAAAACAAAGTATAAAGAATGTTTATGAACGAAAAATATATTAAAATTATTAAAATTTTATTCCTAATAAAATTAATTGCTAATTCAATCGTTTTACTTTTTTATAAAATTATTTAAACGAAAAGTGGGCGGGGCAACTGACGTTGTAACAATTTCAGCCAATCAAATCGCAGGATTCTTGATTTTACGTTATCGAAACGGAAAAATTCTCATTTGATGCCTGAATTTGTTGGAGTGAGGACGTGTTAACAATTGCTGCTGGAGGTACCGTTGAAATTTGAATTTTGTCCGTTACGTTCAAGTTTTAAGTTAGGGAATGAAAGCGAAGTTTTAAAGTCATACAATTTATTTTCAACGATAGATATTAATATAATAACGATTATTTAGAAAATAGGCGTTTGAAGGCATGGAGATATCAGCTGCTGCCAGCCAGAATTCCGCATTCACGGTAAGTTGCATATATCTTTCTTTAATCGTTGGTTTCTTAAACTAAGGCATACTTTAAATGAGTATCGTAATTCATTATCGTTTCCATAATCTTGTAAAAGAAATACTAAAATTACATTTATCACTAACGTTAGCTTCAATAACTTAATTTTTTCGATAATCTCGAGAGAATATAACAGCGTTAAAAAACTGTTGATCTAAATTTAGCTTTTTATAGACTTACCCCGTATAAATCATTCTCTTGTTACAATTCGTAGAAACTTTCTCGTCTGTGCTTCGCCGTGTAAGTAACGTTCATTAAAATTTGAATTTCGCGGAATAGATCCGAATGCTTGTCCTTCCGAATTCAATCGTTTCGTGAATGGTAGTTATTATCAATGTTTCATAATAATATTTGCTATTAGTTGCCGGAATTAGAATCATTGAACTGATTTCAAATTAGTATATCGCGTATCCCCTGGCGTATGCGTAACGGAATTCACGATTTGAAATTATTCGTATTTCTTCGCTAATTCCTCTGCCTTGCAATAGCAAACTCAACTATTAACGTAAGATTAGAAAAATCAGTACCTGCTAATAATAAATTATGATATTTTAACGGTCATCGTTTCGTAATTTCAACGCATGACGTACGCGTTTCTGTGACTAGGTAACGAAGCAATCAATCAATGCTCTCAATCGTAATCATTACTATTTCTTTACGTAGCGTTTTCGATTTAAGATAAATGTCTGCTTTTTTCACGAATTTCTTCGCATTTGATACCAATTAATACTCATTAAAACTTAGCGTATTTTGATCGTCATTCCTTCGCGAATTTCTCGAGAAAGAAAAAGCGTCGATCCAAATTTAGATTCGTCGCCCAAATTATCTCCCAAAATCATTATTTAGAATCATACTTTAGAATTCATAGTAACCTTTTTGCATGTGCTTCGTCATGTAAGTAACGGNATTACTATTGGAATAATAGAATTTTTGCTATTAGTTGCCGGAATTAATATCTTTTACCTGATTTCGCTTTTGCAATTCGAGCGGCCTTTGGCAGATATCTAACGTCGTAAGAGTAACGGAAATAACGATTTTAAATTTACTTCTACTTCTTCGAAAATAACTCGGCTTTGCAATAACATACTTAATTATTTGCAAAGGAAAAGAAACGTTAGATCTTGCGAATAATAAATTTTGATATTTTAAAGGTCATCGTTTCGGGATATTAACGCATGACGATCGCGTCTCTAAGAATAGCTATCGAAGTTCATTTGAGTCTTGAATAATAACCATTCCGATTTCTTTTCGTAGCGTTTTCGACTTAAAATCAGATTGTTTTTCTTTTACGTTATTTCTTTGATTTTATACTGAATGGTTCTTATATAACGTACTGTGTATTTTGCTCGTAACTGCTAGGCGTTAACGAATGTCAGAAATTTGAAATTATGGTCTTTCTTGTCTTTTCCTAAATATCATGAACCTTAGAGTATGCGAGAATATTGTTTCGCAATTGCAATCCTTACGCAGTTCAATCCTTTCGTGAATGGTGGTTATTACTATTGGAATAATAGAATTTTTGCTATTAGTTGCCGGAATTATATCTTTTGCCTGATTTCGCTTTTGCAATTCGAGCGGCCTTTGGCAGATGTCCAACATAAGTCGTAACAGTAACGGAAATAGTGATTTTAAATTTACNATTACTATTGGAATAATAGAATTTTTGCTATTAGTTGCCGGAATTATATCTTTTGCCTGATTTCGCTTTTGCAATTCGAGCGGCCTTTGGCAGATGTCCAACATAAGTCGTAACAGTAACGGAAATAGTGATTTTAAATTTACTCGTCTTTCTTCGCAATTTTCTCTCCTTTGTTATAGTATACTCAATTAATATGCAAAGGAATAGAGAAGTTAGATCTTGCGAATAAAAAAATACGATATTTTGACGGTCATCGTTTCGTAATTTCAGCGCATGACGATCGCGTTTCTAAGAATAGCTAACGATGTTCAGTTAAGTCTTGAATCGTAAGCATAAGTATTTCTTTGTGTAAAGTATTCGATCACTCAGAGTTATGCCAGTCCTTTAGAAATCTTTAGCAGAGTCAAAGGACAGTGAAACTTATTTACATGTGTTTGTTTCTTTTCAATGCCAGTCGATGTTTTGCTTTCCCTTTCCGTTCTTTAGATTTGTTATCAGAGAAGCGACCTTTCTTAAATGGTTCCTTTAGATCCGATATGCGCCTTTGACGACCTTCACTTCTTTTCCACTAGTTTTGGATGTTCAGGGCCGTCGTTTCCTTAAGCCTTTCACTACTACGAATTGCAATTTATGTCGCTTTTTTGTTATGATATCTTCATGTAGAATGAAATGTAAACATTACATTTTGATTCACACCGAGGATTGATAGATTTTTTCTTTTCGCAATTGCTTTTTCGCGTCTTATGAAGGAAAGGCACCCGTTGCCTTATTTCGGTTAACCGATATTACGTACTACCAGCTCATTACCTGGTTTCGATTACCGATACCTTTTCTTTAATGGATGTTCGGTACTCTTTGTAGTAATCGACAGACCCACGCTTTCCTAATAGTGGAGTAAACTCAGAACTCGTGAGTTAGCATAAATTTTCATGAATTCTTTTTAGTTCTATCATATCGTTTAAAATGCACATTCAAGATGTAGTATGGTTAGCAGATAAGACTTTGAGGAATGTGCGTTTTTAGTAGTAGTCAATAGAGTTTCCAGTAAGTAGCTTATTTCTCGCTGGTTCATCCTTACGCTATAAATACTAAGGACTCCTTTAAGTCGTAATTGATCTATTAAAAGGCGCAATCAGGAGGTATTAGGGACTACTGGTGGCTACAAATCAGGTAGCTTATTATTAGGTTCGATGTTTTCACACTCCCTTCCATACGGAGTGTAGCAATTCGCGAGACACAAATTTGAATGACATTCACCTAAATTAATTTTTTTCTTCGTTTGCAGGTGAATACTGACTCTGGACCTCCTGACTGATGTACACATTATGTGTACACAAAGACATTTCTATTTAAATTCAATTTCTTCCTCTTAATTTTCAACTGCAATTAATAAACCACACATAATGATGCTAAGGATTTTGAGATAATTAAGAAATGGAACTTAAGCTTAATCTCAGTGGAGATAATTCCTTTTTCAAGTCTCAATCATACCTCATCTGAAGTTTACTTTCCATACAAGTATTTAATGATCTGATTCATAATTTTATATTTATTCATATTCATATATAATATTTACAGACAGTAAGTTCTCAATTCTTCAGTGGTCTTTATGCTGCCAGTTTTGATTTCAATGCATTAGAAGGAATTTAATGGTGGCTGTAGCATAAGAGTGCATATGAATGTATACTTAGTGTCATATCAGTTTGTAAATCTTTCAAAACTTAATTTTGCGATAGATTTATTTCAATCAAATTAACTATGCATTGGAGCTTTCTTTAAAAGGCTAATTTAGGGTATTTAAAATTACTATTACAAAACAAGATGCAAGGCAATAACTATGTATTCTATAAGAATGAGTTCCATTCTAATTTATTGCATTCCTTCCTTTACAGTAGAGTATAGAGACTTGTGATCTTCTCCTGAAAACTCCTGATGGAGACATCCCTCTGCAGGTACAGGTTGAAGTACTTTGATTTTTTCCTCGTAACTCAACAATCACGTGTAAGTCTGAATCTTCAATTAAATCTATTTTATCATAGAAATGAGGCAATCTTTCTATAAATAACTGTTCTTTCTTAGGCTGAATTTCATTCTAACATATGCCTATTAGTGAAGTAGTTTTTTTAACTTTGCAATTCAGCCTCATATATCTTTATTTTTCGAGACAATTAATAATAACTTTTATGACAATGAATTTTCGGTCAGTAGAACCTGAATTTCTTTAGATAAGTTGTAGCTCTTTTCCGCCAATTAACATCTTAATGTATTGGAGGCAGTGTTTGTTTGCTGTAGCTTAGAAAGAAGTGCATTTCTATGTATTGACCACCTGCTCTATAGGGGGCGATTGAAGTCATGCATCTCTCGTCCTTAGCCTCGTTTGAGGCCTATAGAGGCAGGCATCTCTTTCAGGGGCCTTTCTTTCACCTTCTTCTCCAGCGGTGAGCTAACTCAGTCCTCACTTCTCAGCTGAGCATTGGTCTATCCGTCTATAGGTCGGAGCTTGCTCCAGGACCTGTGGCAGAGGGCTCCCTATGCATGAATAGGGATGAACCTCAATGCACGTCACAAGGGACTGGGGGGGTCCACTTCTTAGGGCTTTAGGTAATCCCTCCAAACCCTCCCTTCCCCCCATCATCGGCTGAACACAAGGACAAGCAGGAAGGACCTCGGTGCAACAAGCCCAGGAGTAAGACTTGGTAATACATCAGGACATTAAAGGTAGAGTAGGTGCTAGATAGATAGGGAAGTGTAATGGAAAGTGCTTAAGAAATACAGTTCTTTTTCCAATCTAGCTCTAAAACATGTTTAGTATTTAGGATAGAATTTCTCAAATAAACTTTGCTCACACAGAAAAAGGTTGATGAATAAGATACGTGAATAATTAACATTCTGAAAAGATAGGTTAGATTCATCCACGGAACATAGTTATGTGATACTAGTTATTCTTTCACAGAAACAGATGAAAATATTTGTAAATACCTTAACGTTGTAGCTATCCAGTAGTAAAAGAATACATCTACATACTCATATATACACTGCAAGCCGCCTTTTTGCGTGTGGCAGGGGGTGTAAACACCAAGGCTTCGAAGGACCTCTTAATTTATTGTTATCGCGTATCGTTCGTGGAAAGAATTAGTCCCTGAAATGACTTGTCTTTGCATCTATTTCTCGCATTTTACGCTCGGATCGGCCAAAGTAGCGGAATGGGGTCGCATAGTACCGATTACATCTTCCGTAGATACAATTTATCTGGCTAAATTAAGGAATCGCAGCTAAATCTCCTTTCTTTCAATGATTCCTAGCCTGCGTCTGAAAGTATTTTCTTAATGCTTGCTTTTCTATCCTAGCACCTTTTAACAAATTGTATCGCCTTGCGCTGCACTTTCTCAAGTTAGCGAGCATTCGTTACATCCGCTGGGTCCCATATACTTGCTGCATTGCCATATATTCCAGATGGAGCCTAAATAGCGTGCAATAGCATCCCTCTGAAACTTTTTCATCCCAACTACCTATGACACGCTTTGTAAAACCGAGCTTTTTAGTTGCTTTATCGCATAATTTTCGAATACGTGTGATCCAGTTTAAACTATTGCTATAGGTAATTCCAAGATATTCAACAGAGTCGACTACGTTCAAATTCGTTCCAATAATTTGTGCGGGTGGTTCTGACGAGGGTCCACTACCAATCCTAGAAGTTGTGTTTCCTTAGAGTTTCCAGTGTGAAGAAGGTACAGCCCTTATGACAGGGCTGTGTAAAGTTTACAAAGAAGGATACGAGTGGCATCTCGTATTCATTTGTTCTGATTATAGTTTCTACGTTTATTTATATACTGGTAAACGCCCCCGTCAAGCATGACGAAACTTAATTTAGTTTTAAAAATATATATTATCGTCTATATCTAACCCTTCTAAGCCAGAAATAGTCCGTTGTAAGATCAACATAACTCAATAAATTTCTCACCATTATTTATAATATTTATTCTACTGTTTTCAAGTCATTAAAGCCTACTTTACGTACATTCCTTATAGAAAGATATAAGAGCTGGAAATTCCCGTTTACTTATATGGGATAACTCATATTCAGCAATTGGTCGTCAAAGGGATGGGTTGTTTATTTCCGAAAAATTCTGCGAATTTTCCGAGTATTTTATCAAAGTTCTCGCAATTTTGAATTCGTAGTAGTAGTAGTATTGTTAAAAGTACATCAACATCTATGGTCATTTAGCACGTAGGCTCCCATCGGGATTGGAACCCGAGACCGCTTTCACCGACGTCGAACGCGTTGCCCACTTGGCTATCCGGGAGCCCCAATTTTGAATTTATATGAATGTTTCACGATTAAAATAATATTCAATGATCGTTTTCTTTTCTTGTTACACTTGTCTCCATTTCGTAGGACTATTGTCTCTAATTTAATTTTGTAAATGAAACAACCTCTGCAAGTAATGGAAACGTACCTTACGTTCATCTCTTACGGAAACGCATAATGGGCTCCTGGGTTCGAACCCGGGCCTTTAAGGAGATGGTTTTCCTGGGGGTTTCAGCACAGTAGAATCACAGTGCAGTTTGTTTCAGATCTCTAAGTCAAGCCTTTACTCAGATAAATAGGGGGACGGACAGACATTTTCTTTATATATATATATGATGATATATGTATTTAAATTGTTGTTAATAACATACCAGTCTTGTGTGGTGTATTTTGTAAACATTCTGATGAGATGTTTGAGAATGTTTGAGAATGTTGATGAATGTTTGAGAACATTCTGATGAGCATCTTAAGAATCAGACGGATTCTATCGCTATCTTTTGTTTTTATTTACATGAATATAAATTATCTCGTAGTTTTGATGTTTATTATGAGTATGTTTAATTTATGATGAGTCCGCTTAGTTTATGATGAGTCCACTTAGTTTATGATGAGTATGTTTAATTTATGATGAGTCCACTTAGTTAATGATGAAGACGCTTAGTTTATGATGAGTATCCTTAATTTATGATGAGTTAGCTTACTTAATGATGACTCCGCTTACTTAATGATGAGTACGCCTAGTCAACATTGAGTTCCATGAATTGATGATTAGTTGCCTAAACTTTATAGTTAGTTATGATTAGTTTGCTTAGTTTATGATGAATTCGCATAACTTATGATTGTTTTGCTTAGGTAACGATGAATTTGCTTGGTTAATGATAAGTTAGCTTAGCTTTTTCATGAGTTCACTTGGTTTATGATAAATATCCTTACTTTACGATCAGTTTGCTTAGTTTAAGATGAGTTAGTTTAGTTTGTGATAGGTACACTTAGTTTATGATGAGTTCGCTTAGCTTTATGATGAGTTCGCTTAGCTTTATGATGAGTTCGCTTAGCTTTATGATGAGTTCGCTTAGTTTATGATAAGTTTGCTTAATTTATGATGAGTCCACTTAGTTAATGATGACTCCGCTTACTTAATGATGAGTCCGCTTAGTCACTGATGAGCTCAATGAATTGATGAGTTGCCTGAATACTTTATGGTGAGTTATGATGAGTTTGCTTAGTTTATGACCAGTCCGCTTAGCTTATGATGTGTCCGCTTAGCTTATGATGAGTTTGCTTAGTAATCATGAGCTTAGATGAGTTAAGAATTCCGCGACTAAGGACTAACACTCTTTTTTAATGGATTTCAGTGCATTCCGTTTCCGATGAGTGGACTTAGTTTTATGAGGAGTCCGGTTGGTTTATGATGGGTTCACTTAGTTACATGGTGAGTGCGCTTAGTTTATATTAGAATATAATAAACGTAAAAGTATATACACCAGAGTAAAACCTAAAGTAGAGAAATTAAAGGTGCAGAAGAGAGAAAACAGGAAAGGAACAAGGGGAAGATGTCTCAAATGAACGAAGTTTTGTCAAAATATATTTATGCTCTTCGTTGTGATGCATTATTATGTAATATATTCTAAACTTTCCTCTTTGGGACCTTGTTGTTGCAATTCAAGTAACTGCAAAGTGAATTCTAAGGAATGATTTTCATCTAGGAGGTGTTTAGCAAAATATGGTATGTCAGAGTGCTTTTCAAAACACTGTCGGTGTTCCTTTAATCTAACATGCAAATGTCTACGCGTTTGACTTATACAAATCGCACCACAGTCATTACAAAACAGTTTATAAATGCAGGATTAATATTTTTCACATTTTATGTGTCGCAGAAAATGCCTTGAAGCATTGACAATTAGATATAGATTGGATTTAGATGAAGAAATGTCTTCCGCAGCTGGGAATCGAACCCGGGTCTCCCGCTTGGGTGCTCTGTCCTCTAAGCTACCACGACAGAACTATCCCTTCTACAATTTCTTAGGCTATGATGGGACTCGATGTACTCCGGAAGATCAAATATAGCACCAAATCCTGCGCACATGGTAAGGGATTTAGGAAGGGAAGTTTCATCCATTTGGGTGTCTCCGAGTTGGTGGCAAAAGCGCCATGAATCCGCAGCAGGCTCAATTTCGATTGTATCTTTTTAAATATTATCAATCAAAATTGCAAATATATTTACGTGGATTTGTACAGTGATTTTCTTCTTCCGATAATAGAATTCTGAAAATACAAGCTTCCCAAGGAAGAATGGACTTGAAAAGAGTCTGACGGGACCGGGAATCGAACCCGGGTATCCCAATCGACGGTCGGGTGCTCTGTCCGTTGAGCTATCCCGGCAGAACATTTCTCCAAGCCATTCGGGATACTTTGTGGACAAGAACTTTGCGATTTCGTCCACATAGGGGCATCGTTCGCTGTCGCGGCTTCATAGAAGCACCGTCCACACAAAGTGATGGAAAGGAAACCCCCTTCTGGTTGTAAAAACAGGAAAAATGGGTAAAAGTGACTGTGCGCAAGATGGTACGCACCCAGGAAAAATGCCAAGGAAGAATGGACTTGATAGCTAAACGGACAGAGCACCCGACCGGCAATTGGGAGACCCGGGTTCGATTCCCGGTCCCGTCATACATTTTTCAAGTCCATTCTTCCTTGGGATTTTTCCTGGATGCGCACCATCTTGTGCAGAGTCACCCTTACCAATTCTCGTTTAATGCTAGCTTTGAAAATGGACCCAATTGACTGCCGAAATCCGTCGTCACTTTTATAAAAGTACCCTGGGTTCGATTCTAGAAGACTGGAAAATATTATTCACCAGCTGCACTGCTCCTTCCCTGAAGAACGTGAAAATTTCCGTCCTAGACGATCTGCTAACAACTCACAAGCGTCCCCAGATGCAACGCAACCGGGGTTTAAAACTGGAAATTCCGAATCAATTCTTGAGATTTTTCGATTTCGATGGTGGATGACTATGCGATGTTTAAACGCAGTGGGACTGCCTGATGGTGAGACGGGTCCAGGGCCTGTAGAAGACCAGTTGGTGTCCAATATTTATGCTGCGTACACTTTGTCTCGCCTCTAAGGCCGGGTGTGTTTTTTAACCCTTCAGCTGCGGGAAACTTACTTGTACGTTCTCCTAAGAGAACTGCGGGAAAAACGTATTTCATTGTTTGACTCTTTCTTCCCCGTTCTTGTCCTTTCTCAATTTCATGGCCAAATCCAGTAGCTCGAGCGATAGTGAGCACTATGTTTAGAAAAGATTTTTTAAGGATTTTCACTACCTTAAAGAGTTTCGGACAATTACAATAAAATGTTTTGAATTATTTCTTCTGATCATGTTTTTAAAGCAACCCCTATTCTTTTTGAAAAAATATTCTTCTTCGATTTCTGAGTATCGGATTTACGAAATTAGTAATACTTGATAAAAGTCAAGATATCTACAAAGTGTTTGGTATGAAAATGATCAGAAAAGTGCAAGGAAAGTAAATTCGGACTGCTTATTCAAGAAAATTTTCTTATTAAATATATTATATATGATCACAACCATGATTTCTAAACATTAGCCACTGACCGCATCCATTGGAAGAAGGTCGACCCGGGTTATAAGGGAAAACTACCTGCTAGGACATGCCTGCAACCCCCAGTGCCCCTATTATTTTTCTCCCGCACACGGTTGTAGAGAAAACTGAGGCTCCCGCAGCTAAAAGGTTAACCAACCAAAATCATCAGCTCAAGTCTTCATACTCTAACTTAAGCTTCTCTGAAATCTGTTTCCCACTTCCACAGTTCCTTGTTGGCCTGTGTAACTTGCTGTTTACCGTCATCAGTATAGGAACGATTACCAATTCCAGGATTATAATCACTGAAGGAAGTATCCACCTCAAGACGTGGTACGTATACATCACAGGGAATAGGATAAACCAACATACAGTCATTGCTATGGTCTCCAGATGGAACAGCACGTCGTCATGGTTGTTAATCCTCCAAGGGCTAACCAGAAAGGAGGATAGGAAAAGCCTGTACCATGGCCAAAGGTGCATTCTTCTGCTTTTCAGCATTTTCCGGTAGACTGACTGTGCGCACGTCATTCTATTGGTCCTCGACCCACTCAGGGAGCATAGGAGGCTCGGCATGGTTAAGTAGAAAGTATAAATCAGTGCTAACGTGAAGAAAATGTAGGGATCCAAGGTTGATATCAGGGAGACCGCCAAGAAACGACAACCTGAAAATATAAACCATTCTTTAATTGGTGTGATATTTTCAAATTCAATTAAAGTAATCATATCGTTATAGACATTTATATACCTTTTTCTAGCTAGTTATTTTGTTTCAAATATGAATGTGTGTATGCATGTATAACCAAAACCCTTATTGCAGCAAGAAGGTATTTTTGCAAAGAATATGAACTCGGGCTCCCGGCACTCAATAGTACGATATAAGCAAAAATAGTACGATATAAGCAAAAAATATTTACGGCAAAAAAATCGGCGGCTCCGTAAAGCACCTCCTTCTGCCTCGTCTTTAGTATCCTATATGTGTGTGTATATATATATATATATATATCCGAAGAAGCGTCTATATAAAGAGATACACGTATATAGAAAGGAATGCTTTTTGAGCACGGCGAACAGCCTCCACATAGTGGTACGAACTGCCGCCCGAGGTCCTCACTGACGCAGCAACTTACTAAGTAGGTGATAATAGGTTTTACCGCTATCCCTTTTACCCCAAGGAAATCACAAGTATTTAAGGAAAGGTGAATTTCTTAGCATGATGAAGTCATGCAACTAATCCCGCAGGAATAACAAGTGTGAAATATAAACGCCATAAGAGACGCTGCATGGTAGTTCAGTGGTTAGAATACCTGCCTGGAAAGTGGGAGACCTGGGTTCGAGTCCCAGTCATGTCGCTATTTTTCACACTTGTTATTCCTGCGGGATTAGTCGCATGTATTCATCATGCTAGGAAATTCACCTTTCCTTAAATCCAGGATGGATAAGGTTACGTCTTTGGTGTTGTTACACCCCCTGCCATGCGCCACTGGCGGCTTGCGGGGTATGAATCTAATCCTAAATATAAGCTAGACAGCCTATTGCTCCTGGTGCTCTACAATATCTCGAATCCTTGTAGAGGGGGTCTGGGAGCAGACTGTCAGAGTATATGACTTAAATTATTTCATGTATACTCACATATTATTGTCAAATTCTGCAAAATCTCCGTTATCACCTGTAGTGTTTCGAAGTTGTTGTCCAGCCCTTCGTAGTGTGTGATGTAGTGACAGCTATGAAGCGTGAGGGAAACACTCACGAACGAGAAGACTATACTGATCCAACGAATGATTCCTGCAATTATAAAACAGGTATTTAAAAATTCTCCAGGTATAGTGATGTCGCGGTCAACGAGTGACCAAAGGATGGGACTGTAAGAATGTTGGAACACGGCTGTTAATGAATTAGAAGTTTAAAAGTGACAGATATCACAACAGAAAAACCCCACCCACACCTCCTGCACCCACACTTAATCCCCCCACACCTTCAGAAAAGATAAAAATCCGAGCCCTAAACTCTCCCATTCACTTCCTTCGTGGAGACCCCTGAGGATGGAGAATTTTTCTCCGAAATGATCATTGGGCATCGCCAGAAATCGGTAATCCGGAGCTTCCCTTTTTTCTCTGAGAGCGAGTTCCCCTTGCCGAAAGATGGCTTATGGAGTGATTTTAAATGTCCAAATGAGGATAACTTGCAGGAGTTGGCGTTTTAATAAAGAAGAAATGGAATAAAATGTGAAGAAAATAGAAAGTGTATCTGACAGAATATGTGAGCTCATCCTCAGGATAAATAAGCGTTACTCTGTTCAGATTATCCAAGTTTATGCACCAACAGCAGCGAAGAGGAAATTGAAAATTCCTACCTGTCTCTCGGCTCTGAACATGATAGGGAAGACCACTGTTATAAAATCATCATGGGCGATTTTAACGCTCGTGTAGGTAAGCAGGAAGCAGATGATGCTGTCACAGGAAAACATGGACTAGGACAGAGAAATGAACGAGGTCACCGCCAAAATCAAAATCACAGTAAGAAAGTGACAGAAGATAAGGCAGGATAGAAAGAAGGATGAAGGTAGGATGTTCCTGGTGATTATTTAACCCTTTCGCGAAGGCGGTGTTCTCGTAGAATCGTATCCAAATTCCGAGGCTTTAACAGATAAAATATCTCTCAGACACGAAGACCTCCTGAACCTCTGCCGATGCTAGTTACCCTTTTGGGCCCTTCACAGCTGGGCTATGGGGAGGTTTATGGCCCCTGAAGCAGCACCGGGCTTAGCAAAACTTAATCTTGTTGCAGTTATTTTGCTAAAGAACCATTTGTTGCACACATGGCCAATATGTCATTCGTGATGAAAATCTCGTGCTTCGCTGATGACGTACAACTTTTAATCGAAACTCTACTGTTGATATTAACATATTTAGAAATCTACCATAATGATATTGAAATACCTACTATTTCCTCTAAATACGTTAATATTAACGCTGAAGTTTCGTTTAAAAGCTGTAAACTACAAGCAAAATATGAGATTTTTCAATCAGTGTTCAATCAGAATTCAGCGTGGAAAAAGATTTTGATCGAATGAAGAGAATAGAGGAAATAGAAGCCGTGGAAGTGTATTTCGACAGTCTTCCGGATTCTCACTTTAGGGATGGAATCCATAAATTAGAAAATCACTGGAACAAATGTATGGAAGTTCTGAGAGATTACATTGAATAATAAAATGCATTTCAAACCATTAAATTGTGTTTTTCGTATCGAACGAAAAATACTTTTTCAACAACCTATTATACTGTATGTATTCTTAAGTATTTACTGATTAGATATTGACCCTTACTGTATATCATTTTAAAGACAAATAAATGCTCTTTCGAACGATGTGTAACATATCCCTATGTAATAGCAGATCATCAATGGGTAACGCGTCAAAGTCCAGGTCTATACTATTTTCAATCCGACAGTAAGTGTGTTGCAGGGGGTTTGAGCATCCATGTTCCCTCTTTAGCTTAGCAAAGTCATCGTGAACTAAGCAAACTCCTCAGATCCTAAGCAAACTCATCATAAACTTAGTGAAATAGTCAGTAACTATTCAAACTCATCATAAAGCTAAGAAAACTCATCTTAAAAATAAGTGAACTAATCATTAACTAAGCTAACTCATCATAAATTAAGCAAACTCATCGTGAAACCAAGAAAACTCGTTGTAAACTAAGCAAACTTATCATTAAATCAAGAAAAACTATTCCTCAACTAAGCAAACTCATCATAAACTTAGTGAAATAGTCAGTAACTATTCAAACTCATCATAAAGCTAAGAAAACTCATCTTAAAAATAAGTGAACTAATCATTAACTAAGCTAACTCATCATAAATTAAGCAAACTCATCGTGAAACCAAGAAAACTCGTTGTAAACTAAGCAAACTTATCATTAAATCAAGAAAAACTATTCCTCAACTAAGCAAACTCATCATAAACTTAGTGAAATAGTCAGTAACTATTCAAACTCATCATAAAGCTAAGAAAACTCATCTTAAAAATAAGTGAACTAATCATTAACTAAGCTAACTCATCATAAATTAAGCAAACTCATCGTGAAACCAAGAAAACTCGTTGTAAACTAAGCAAACTTATCATTAAATCAAGAAAAACTATTCCTCAACTAAGCAAACTCATCATAAACTTAGTGAAATAGTCAGTAACTATTCAAACTCATCATAAAGCTAAGAAAACTCATCTTAAAAATAAGTGAACTAATCATTAACTAAGCTAACTCATCATAAATTAAGCAAACTCATCGTGAAACCAAGAAAACTCGTTGTAAACTAAGCAAACTTATCATTAAATCAAGAAAAACTATTCCTCAACTAAGCAAACTCATCATAAACTTAGTGAAATAGTCAGTAACTATTCAAACTCATCATAAAGCTAAGAAAACTCATCTTAAAAATAAGTGAACTAATCATTAACTAAGCTAACTCATCATAAATTAAGCAAACTCATCGTGAAACCAAGAAAACTCGTTGTAAACTAAGCAAACTTATCATTAAATCAAGAAAAACTATTCCTCAACTAAGCAAACTCATCATAAACTTAGTGAAATAGTCAGTAACTATTCAAACTCATCATAAAGCTAAGAAAACTCATCTTAAAAATAAGTGAACTAATCATTAACTAAGCTAACTCATCATAAATTAAGCAAACTCATCGTGAAACCAAGAAAACTCGTTGTAAACTAAGCAAACTTATCATTAAATCAAGAAAAACTATTCCTCAACTAAGCAAACTCATCATAAACTTAGTGAAATAGTCAGTAACTATTCAAACTCATCATAAAGCTAAGAAAACTCATCTTAAAAATAAGTGAACTAATCATTAACTAAGCTAACTCATCATAAATTAAGCAAACTCATCGTGAAACCAAGAAAACTCGTTGTAAACTAAGCAAACTTATCATTAAATCAAGAAAAACTATTCCTCAACTAAGCAAACTCATCATAAACTTAGTGAAATAGTCAGTAACTATTCAAACTCATCATAAAGCTAAGAAAACTCATCTTAAAAATAAGTGAACTAATCATTAACTAAGCTAACTCATCATAAATTAAGCAAACTCATCGTGAAACCAAGAAAACTCGTTGTAAACTAAGCAAACTTATCATTAAATCAAGAAAAACTATTCCTCAACTAAGCAAACTCATCATAAACTTAGTGAAATAGTCAGTAACTATTCAAACTCATCATAAAGCTAAGAAAACTCATCTTAAAAATAAGTGAACTAATCATTAACTAAGCTAACTCATCATAAATTAAGCAAACTCATCGTGAAACCAAGAAAACTCGTTGTAAACTAAGCAAACTTATCATTAAATCAAGAAAAACTATTCCTCAACTAAGCAAACTCATCATAAACTTAGTGAAATAGTCAGTAACTATTCAAACTCATCATAAAGCTAAGAAAACTCATCTTAAAAATAAGTGAACTAATCATTAACTAAGCTAACTCATCATAAATTAAGCAAACTCATCGTGAAACCAAGAAAACTCGTTGTAAACTAAGCAAACTTATCATTAAATCAAGAAAAACTATTCCTCAACTAAGCAAACTCATCATAAACTTAGTGAAATAGTCAGTAACTATTCAAACTCATCATAAAGCTAAGAAAACTCATCTTAAAAATAAGTGAACTAATCATTAACTAAGCTAACTCATCATAAATTAAGCAAACTCATCGTGAAACCAAGAAAACTCGTTGTAAACTAAGCAAACTTATCATTAAATCAAGAAAAACTATTCCTCAACTAAGCAAACTCATCATAAACTTAGTGAAATAGTCAGTAACTATTCAAACTCATCATAAAGCTAAGAAAACTCATCTTAAAAATAAGTGAACTAATCATTAACTAAGCTAACTCATCATAAATTAAGCAAACTCATCGTGAAACCAAGAAAACTCGTTGTAAACTAAGCAAACTTATCATTAAATCAAGAAAAACTATTCCTCAACTAAGCAAACTCATCATAAACTTAGTGAAATAGTCAGTAACTATTCAAACTCATCATAAAGCTAAGAAAACTCATCTTAAAAATAAGTGAACTAATCATTAACTAAGCTAACTCATCATAAATTAAGCAAACTCATCGTGAAACCAAGAAAACTCGTTGTAAACTAAGCAAACTTATCATTAAATCAAGAAAAACTATTCCTCAACTAAGCAAACTCATCATAAACTTAGTGAAATAGTCAGTAACTATTCAAACTCATCATAAAGCTAAGAAAACTCATCTTAAAAATAAGTGAACTAATCATTAACTAAGCTAACTCATCATAAATTAAGCAAACTCATCGTGAAACCAAGAAAACTCGTTGTAAACTAAGCAAACTTATCATTAAATCAAGAAAAACTATTCCTCAACTAAGCAAACTCATCATAAACTTAGTGAAATAGTCAGTAACTATTCAAACTCATCATAAAGCTAAGAAAACTCATCTTAAAAATAAGTGAACTAATCATTAACTAAGCTAACTCATCATAAATTAAGCAAACTCATCGTGAAACCAAGAAAACTCGTTGTAAACTAAGCAAACTTATCATTAAATCAAGAAAAACTATTCCTCAACTAAGCAAACTCATCATAAACTTAGTGAAATAGTCAGTAACTATTCAAACTCATCATAAAGCTAAGAAAACTCATCTTAAAAATAAGTGAACTAATCATTAACTAAGCTAACTCATCATAAATTAAGCAAACTCATCGTGAAACCAAGAAAACTCGTTGTAAACTAAGCAAACTTATCATTAAATCAAGAAAAACTATTCCTCAACTAAGCAAACTCATCATAAACTTAGTGAAATAGTCAGTAACTATTCAAACTCATCATAAAGCTAAGAAAACTCATCTTAAAAATAAGTGAACTAATCATTAACTAAGCTAACTCATCATAAATTAAGCAAACTCATCGTGAAACCAAGAAAACTCGTTGTAAACTAAGCAAACTTATCATTAAATCAAGAAAAACTATTCCTCAACTAAGCAAACTCATCATAAACTTAGTGAAATAGTCAGTAACTATTCAAACTCATCATAAAGCTAAGAAAACTCATCTTAAAAATAAGTGAACTAATCATTAACTAAGCTAACTCATCATAAATTAAGCAAACTCATCGTGAAACCAAGAAAACTCGTTGTAAACTAAGCAAACTTATCATTAAATCAAGAAAAACTATTCCTCAACTAAGCAAACTCATCATAAACTTAGTGAAATAGTCAGTAACTATTCAAACTCATCATAAAGCTAAGAAAACTCATCTTAAAAATAAGTGAACTAATCATTAACTAAGCTAACTCATCATAAATTAAGCAAACTCATCGTGAAACCAAGAAAACTCGTTGTAAACTAAGCAAACTTATCATTAAATCAAGAAAAACTATTCCTCAACTAAGCAAACTCATCATAAACTTAGTGAAATAGTCAGTAACTATTCAAACTCATCATAAAGCTAAGAAAACTCATCTTAAAAATAAGTGAACTAATCATTAACTAAGCTAACTCATCATAAATTAAGCAAACTCATCGTGAAACCAAGAAAACTCGTTGTAAACTAAGCAAACTTATCATTAAATCAAGAAAAACTATTCCTCAACTAAGCAAACTCATCATAAACTTAGTGAAATAGTCAGTAACTATTCAAACTCATCATAAAGCTAAGAAAACTCATCTTAAAAATAAGTGAACTAATCATTAACTAAGCTAACTCATCATAAATTAAGCAAACTCATCGTGAAACCAAGAAAACTCGTTGTAAACTAAGCAAACTTATCATTAAATCAAGAAAAACTATTCCTCAACTAAGCAAACTCATCATAAACTTAGTGAAATAGTCAGTAACTATTCAAACTCATCATAAAGCTAAGAAAACTCATCTTAAAAATAAGTGAACTAATCATTAACTAAGCTAACTCATCATAAATTAAGCAAACTCATCGTGAAACCAAGAAAACTCGTTGTAAACTAAGCAAACTTATCATTAAATCAAGAAAAACTATTCCTCAACTAAGCAAACTCATCATAAACTTAGTGAAATAGTCAGTAACTATTCAAACTCATCATAAAGCTAAGAAAACTCATCTTAAAAATAAGTGAACTAATCATTAACTAAGCTAACTCATCATAAATTAAGCAAACTCATCGTGAAACCAAGAAAACTCGTTGTAAACTAAGCAAACTTATCATTAAATCAAGAAAAACTATTCCTCAACTAAGCAAACTCATCATAAACTTAGTGAAATAGTCAGTAACTATTCAAACTCATCATAAAGCTAAGAAAACTCATCTTAAAAATAAGTGAACTAATCATTAACTAAGCTAACTCATCATAAATTAAGCAAACTCATCGTGAAACCAAGAAAACTCGTTGTAAACTAAGCAAACTTATCATTAAATCAAGAAAAACTATTCCTCAACTAAGCAAACTCATCATAAACTTAGTGAAATAGTCAGTAACTATTCAAACTCATCATAAAGCTAAGAAAACTCATCTTAAAAATAAGTGAACTAATCATTAACTAAGCTAACTCATCATAAATTAAGCAAACTCATCGTGAAACCAAGAAAACTCGTTGTAAACTAAGCAAACTTATCATTAAATCAAGAAAAACTATTCCTCAACTAAGCAAACTCATCATAAACTTAGTGAAATAGTCAGTAACTATTCAAACTCATCATAAAGCTAAGAAAACTCATCTTAAAAATAAGTGAACTAATCATTANCTGGAGAAGTTAGACGATTGAAAATTGATTTTAATACTATTCATTCAATTAATGATAATTGCTGTTGCGAGTATAATTTAATAAATTACATACACCAGATTATAATCACATTTGAATGAGTTTATCTGCACGTTTGACATGCAGTATGGTTGTGAAAAATCGCGCCTTGGGTAACGACGTTTTTGGTTAACGACGTCAATCTTGCAAAGGTTTACCGTCGGTAACCAAGTTATCACTGTATATATTTTGATTAGTATTTGCCTTTCCCCGTTTGACACTCTCGTGTCGTATACCTGCGCTCATTTTATCGCTACTCGGCCTCGAAAACTTTAGAGAACCATTCATGGAATGCTACTTGCCGAATTACCTGCAATTCAAGGACTAACAACTGCGTAATACTAACGTTTTTTTATTTCCATTCGCTTTGTCGATACCAAATATTTCAGGGTTATCCTTCGTCTACTATTTAAAGGGAAAGAAAACACATTTTTATGAGGAAAGAGTTTGCTTGTAGACATCCGTCTGTGGGTCATAGGTTATCTCCAGTGACTTGCGTCTTCTTCTTGGGCGAAAAGAGGCCCAAAAAGGAAATCTTTCTCTCAACTGCCCACTTCTCCGATGGAAATCACGGCCATATTTCTATTCCCCATCGATATCGGGAGAACAGCGATACGTGATATTTTCGTATAACCACCCGAGTTCCCTTTTATAGACTAAACTAGAATTGGCTAAATAAAAGTCGAAGATTAGTTGGCTAGGCTAATCATGAGATTTCTTTGCTAGTGATAAGTTCGCTTAGTTATATACCATTGTATATATATATATATATATANAAAAGAAGGAAAGAAAGAATGCTTTTGTGGAGGAGTAAAAAACTGTGATATTTTATGCACAGAAAAAGTATCTCCACAGCAGGAAAACAACCACGAAGAGAAGGGGGATGTGTAAAACCTGCGGAATATATAGGAAAGAGTGACGAAGAATAGATTGCATCATAAGTGGTAGAAATTGAATAGAAGATTTTAAAGTTTGTAATACATAGCAGAAACATCATTGTCAATAAAAGGTAACATAACAGGTAATATATACAAATTGATTCACTATACGGAATATCAGAAATTGATCCTTGTCATATATATGGATACATATATGTGTATATAAAACATATCTGTAATCATATTCATAATCATATCATATATCATATAAGTTAGAATGTCAAAAAAATACAAAAAAAAGCGCAATAAGTTACAAAAATTATTAATAATTACAAATTAAAGACATTATAGGCATTAAAGAATTCATAGTTATAAAGGAGAGGAAAGAATAATAAATCAGGGAACACTTGAAATAAAAGGGAGAATTTAAGATGCTGGCTGCGTTAGTTAGCCATTGCAGTGCAAATATAAAAAGCTCCTTCTAGCCGTCACTACTTCCTGTAGAAAACGAAGGTCCGAGACGTGATATCCTAGAACAAATAGAGATTTGGAATTGCCAGAAATCTGAGAAATGCGAGGTTTTATATGAGGCTCTCTTTCCTTCCCACTTCCCTTACCTAGTATTCCTTTACAGTTAATGTAGGTTTATTATGTTATATATTTTATTGGAAAACGGGTAAGGGTGACTTTGCGCAAGATGGTGCGCACCCAGGGAAAATACCAAGGAAGAATGGATTTGAAAAAAGTCTTACGGGACCGGGAAACGAACCTGGCTCTCCCGATTGCCGGTCGGGTGCTATGTCCGTTGAACAGTTCTGGTAGAACATTTCTCCAAGCCATTCGGGAGACATTGTGGGACTTTGCGATTTCGTCCACATGGTAGCATCGTTCGCGGTCATGGCTTCAAAGAAGCACCGGCCACACAAAGTGATGGAAAGGTTACCCCCTTCAGGTTGGAAACAGAGGAAAACGTGTAAGAGTGACTTTGCGCAAGATGGTGCGCACCCAGGAAAAATCCCAAGGAAGAATGGACTTGAAAAAAGTCTGACGGGACCGGGAATTACGTAAAAGAATTCCCGGTCCCGTCGGACTTTTTTCAAGTCCGATCNTAAGCGAACTCGTCATAAACTAAGCGATGTTATCATAAACTAAGCGAACTCATCATAAACTAAGAGAACTAATCATTAACTAAGTGAACTCATCATAAAACTAAGCACACTCATCAAATACTAAGCGAACTCATCATAAAGCGTTCTTTCTCTGAATTTGGTAAGCAATCGCAGCAAAATCTGCTTTCTTTCAAGGATTCCCAACCTGAGAGCATTTGCGTAGCGCTTGCTGTTCTAATTTAGCACTTTTTGACAAATCCTATTGCGTTCCTTACCAATAGGGTTACGAAGAAAAATGTCCTTGAACAGAATGTGTAGTTGCAGCAGCAGTTGGGGCGCTGACTCGTTCAGCATGTCCATCAGCTTCCAGGAACTCAAGTAAGCCTCGTTCTCAATAAATCCAGAATAGAACATGGCCTGAACCAAATGCGGGCTGTCGATCCAAGTTGACTTTTCCTCCTCCAAATCCATTTTCTTAGGGACAATTAAGCCCTTAAGGGTGAGAAGCTCCACGTAGAACTTCTTTATGTCACTATTGTATTCCATTCGCGATTTCACAGCGAGAATGATGCTTTTCAGAGATCTGTAAAAATAAAGGCGGTCACAGAAGTCAACTAAGCAATTATTGCATTCAAAGCTGACACCAAGATCTCGAGATAATCATCTCTTTATATAGTCGCTTCTCCGGATATATATACGTATATAGGATACTAAAGATGAGGCCGAAGGAATTGCCTCACTGAGCCGGCGATTTATTTCCGTAAAGCCCTAGGTTTGGACACTATAGAAAAAAGCGGACATCCACCCTAGGCATCATGGGTTCGATTCTAGGAGGCCCCAAAAACGGCTATTTTCCCATAAGAATGCAATGAACTGTTTTTCTTACATTTTTCGGAAATTTTTTTCTGGTACTTCCCGTAAAGATAGGGAATTGAAATTTTAACTGCAAGTGCAGGAAGTGATTCTCTTCCGCGTACTGAAGAGATCGCTCCCAGAATGATCGTAGGTTTGACGCTAGGTCGATGTAAAAAATTCAAAGGATTTAAATCCCAGGGACCAGGGAAATTAAAGCTATTTAATTGCTTATCTGAAGCAGATTACACATCTGCTCCGCACATTTATCGCGGTCTCCCAGAGATACCGCCACTTTCAAACCTATGGGATGGGTGAAAAGCGTTTCCTTTTGACGTAAGCAGATTGTCATTTTTTTCTAAAGCAGCCGACGGCACGCTTCCGTTGCGCATTTTTAATTTGGTGCACATTTTGAAATGAATTATTCTTGAAACTATAGGAATAGTAAAAAGCGAAGATAAAACACGTATATACATCGATCTGGGATCTGTAAGACGCCGTAAATATCCAGCAGCGTATGACAGGGTGTGTATATATGTCTTACCAAATCTATCGTATATTAAGTTTGCAGTATGCAAGCTACTTTTACTCGTATATATATATATATAAAATGTCTGTCCGTTCCTCCGCTTATCTCAGAAACCGCTTGACTTAGAGATCTGAAACAAACTGCATTGTGTTTCTACGATGCTAAAACCCCCAGGAAAACTATTTTCATCTCTGTAAAGGCCCGAGTTCGAACTCAGGAGAATAAAATACGTTTCCATAAGAGATGTACGTAAATTACGCTTTCATTACTTGCAGATGTCGTTTCTTTTACAAAATTAAATTAGAAACAATGGTCCTACGAAATTGAGACCAGTGTCACAAGAAAAGAAAATAATCATATAATCTTATTTTCGTCGTGAATCATTCATATACATTCGAAATTGCGAGAACATTGATAAAATATACGGAAAATTCTTAATTTTTTTGGGAAATTAACAACCCATCCCTTTGACGACCAAAGCAATTGTTGAACATTGATTTCATGAGATATCCCATATAAATGCACGGGGACAACCAGTTAGTATACTTTTCCATAAGAAATGTAAGTAAAATAGGTTTTCGTTACCTGCAGAGGTTGTTTCTTTTACAAAATTAAATTAGAAACAATGGTCCTACGAAATCAA
>KZ309471.1:2745-58556 GCA_000376725.2 Ladona fulva
CAAAGGAATAACAAGTGTGAAAAATAGCGACACGACTGGGACTCGAACCCAGGTCTCCCACTTTCCGGGCAGGTATTCTAACCACTGAACTACCGTGCCGCGTCTCTCTCACACTGTTAAGGGAATGCTTTGTGAGCAAGACTGGCAGGTCTCCACATAGTGGCACAACCTGCCGTCCGAGGTCCTCACAGAGGCAGCCGGCTCACAAAGCGGTGTTATGAGGTTATTTCCCCCCAGGAAATCACAAGGATTAAAGGAAAGGAAGGTGTCTTAGTAGATTGAAAACCTACTAAAACTCCATAAGAATAACAAGTGTGAAAAATAGCGACACGACTGGGACTCGAACCCAGGTCTCTCACTTTCCGGGCAGGTATTCTAAACCACTAAACTACCGTGCCGCGTCTCTCTCACACTGTTAAAGGGAACCTCAATAAACCTTAAAACTCCATCTTTTACCCGCATAAATAACTTAATATAACCTACATAATAACCGACCCTCCGATCGTACCCCCTCGCCTTAAACAGCTCTGGGGCCCACTATACTGCTGAGGCGGCGAGCGGGGTGGCTCACAGGATTTATGAGCATTGCAGGTATTTTTTAGGATAAAGTGTAATTCAAATAGTGGGGATGCTCCTAATTTAAGCGAATCAGCGAATCTTCAGATGCAAATCAATGCGGAAATAATACCGAATACCGTTAATTGTCCATTAAATAGGGTATATGATTCACAATGCGTCACTCGGGCTTCACCCTACGTAAATAACTTATCAATTGCTGTTATAAATTGTAGGAGCATCAAAAATAAAGTAGCCGATCTAGAGCATTTTGTCCAAATTAACAATTCAGATATAATCATAGGTACAGAAAGCTGGCTAACAGATGAAATTAGCGACTACGAAGTATTCCCTAAAGATTTCGAGATATATCGTAAAGGTCGTCAGGATAAAATAGGTGGCGAAGTATTCATAGCGGTCAAAAGTTCACTTCGGAGTGGCTTACATACGTTTTTAAATGGGAACCTCGAGAGCGTTTGGTGCACGATTAGTCAGTCCAATAAGTCGAACATAATGCCTTCTACCGGCCACCCAACTCTTCACGTCAGGTTCTGCGTAGCCTTAGCGAAGAAATAAGCTTTCATTCGCGTTAAAATAACAATAGCATAACTTTAATTGGAGGGGATTTCAATCTCCCTGATATCGACTGGTTAAATAACGTAATTAAGGAACGAGCGAGAGATAGTGACTCGTGTAGAAGTTTGTTAAATATAACGCAAAAAAATTCGTTACATCAAATAGTTTAAGAGCCTACCAGGGAAATAAGTATATTAGATCTCATTTTTACAAATACGCCCGAGCGAATAATAAGTACATCTGTTTGTGATGGATTATCAGATCACAAAGCCGTTGTTATAGATTTGGATATTAACTTGGTTGGGCACCAAAAACCTAAGCGCAAAATGTATCTGTACTCGAAAGCTGACTTTAAAGGATTTCGCGATACACTTACAACTAATTTTCCGGTGTATGAAGCGCGCACGAGTCTCAACACCGAGGATGTTTGGAATTTGTTTGTACGGGAAATGCGCGACCTTATAAATACATTTTTACAATTTAAATATTCTAAACAAAATAATGATCCAATGTGGTATAATAAAGAGACTAGGAAGCTCTTAAAAAACAGAGGTGTTTACATTCGAAATTAAAAGCCTACGCGAGGCATCGAAACAATATCAACACGGATCAAGTAAAGAACGATTACAAAAAAGCGAAATCTGAAACAAAGCGAACCATGCGAGATGCCCTCCGCCAATTCAAAAAGAATATCTTATGCGAATACTTAGATGAAGACCCTAAAGCCTTTTGGTCATACGTGCGTGAGGTCCAAGGTAAAGAGCAAACGGTAGGTTCATTAAATGATAACAGCGGGAACGTAATAAAGGATACCAAGGGCAACGCAAATATCTTAAATGATTTTTTTCGTAGCGTATTTACGTCCAATAACACATAATGTACCCTACCGGAAGTTGATCGGTCTGAGGCCATGTCGAAAATCACCTTCAGTGAAGACCGCATTATTAAACTCTTGCGGCGGATTCAACCTAATAAAGCTCCTGGTCCTGAAGACATATCAGATCGGCGATTCAAGGAAGTAGCGGAAAGTGTAGCCCCCTTTCTGAAAGTAATATTTAAAAAGTCTATGAGCGAAGGAAAAGTTCTAAAGGATTGGAAAATTGCGAATGTTACTCCAATATTTAAAAGCGGCTTAAAGGAGGATCCATCGAATTATAGGCCTATATCTTTAACATTATTGAGCGGCAAAATAATGGAACATATAATAGTTAGTTCCTTAATGGGCTTTCTCGACACTTCCAAATTTATAGTGAGTAACTAACACGATTTTCGTAAGACACGATCCTGCGAGTCTCAGCGTTGTTAGTTCACGATATATAGAAATCTGCCGAAAATAAAAAGCCAAGTCGACGCGATATTTTTAAAGTTTCAGAAATCATTTGATAAGGTTCCACATAATAAATTATTATACAAATTAAAAGTTGCGGGTATCAATGGAGAAGTAATAAACTGGATAAAGGACATTCTCTCCGACAGAGAACAACGAGTAGTACTAGATGGTGTAAGTTCCAACTCGGTTAAAGTGACCTCGGGCGTGCAACAAGGAAGTGTAATCGGACCGTTACTATTTTTAGTGTACATCAACGACCTTAGCAATAACATTAATAGTAAAGTTAGGATATTTTCGGACGACTCGGTAATTTATAGGGAAATAGGAAGCTCAGAGAATAGATTAATCATATCGTGTGATTTAGATACAATTATGAAATGGTGCGATGATTGGCAATTAGAGCTCAATATAGATAAATGTTCAGAAAAGTATAATGAAAAGTATAAGGAGAAGGAAAGCAAGCTGAATAGGCCACATATTAAGAGCAGACTGCCTAAAGAAGAAAATTTTTGAAGGAAAGATAAATGGGAAATGAGGAAAAGGAAGAAGGAGGTTTGGAATGCTAACCGATTTGAAGTGAGGAAGGAAATATCAAAATGTGAAACGGGATGCACAGGATAGAGATGCCTGGAGACTGCAGTGCCGTTGAGACCTGTCCTAGGACAGAGTTACAATGATGATGATGATGATGATAGATAAATGTTCAGTAATCAACTTCTTCCAAAGGAAAAAATAATGCCAATGATGATTCCTACAGGGAGGGAAGGCTGTTGATAAAGTTTTCCGAGGGAAAACTTTATCAACAGTAAAAACGGTGAAATACCTTGGAGTAACCTTCACCAATAACTTAAACTGGGGTACCCACATCCGTAATATATGTGGTCGAGCGCTTAAAAAACTTGGATTCGTGAAGAGAATTGTCGGTAGGAGCGAAGAAAAAGTCCGTGAGCGATGTTACGTTGCATTAGTCAGGCCTCACCTGGAATATGAGTGTAGTGTATGGGACCCTGCATAAGAATGTTGTGGAAAAAAAGAAAAAAAGGAGACACGGCTGTTAGGATAATATTCAAATTAAATTGACTCCGTTAGATGTAAAGATAATAAAAATAAAACTTATGTTTGGTGTGGTTCTCTGTTGCCTTTGGTATGGTCCAGTTGGTATAGTCCAGTAACGTTGTAGGGAAGAACACACGTATTAATGTACTATATAAGTATTTCGAGAACTATGTTCTCATCTTCAGTAGTGTGTATGTTATGTGTTTGTCGTGGGATTTAAATCTGGATTTCTTGCGGTGTGACGTAGTAGTGTAAACAAATGGGAGGAAGGGATTGGGCCGCGGTTACTATTTATTGTTGGTTTTTGTTTATGTATGAAAGTACTTTCGTGAGCATCTAATTTAGAGTCGTTTTTAAAGGTCTTTAGCATTTTCAAATCTTCTAAGTGTATGGGATTTTTTAAATTTTGGATGTGTAATGCTACGCTTGATTTATTTAATCTATTGTTCTTAAAATGAGCTATATGTTCTTTGAATATGGTTTCAATTTTTCTTTTACTTTGTCCTATGTAACTATTTTTGCATCCTTTACAAGTTTTCTGATAAATTCCGGATTTTTGTGTAATGGGAATGTTGTCTTTGGGATTTTAAGTACATTTTTTAGACTGTTGTTATTGATGAAGACGGGTTGCATTTCATGTTTTGAGAAGGTTTGTTGTAGTTTGTTAGTGAGGCCCGGTGCAAATGGAAGTTTGATAAATTTCTTTGTTTTGGGAAACAAGTATTTATTCAAAATTTTCGAGGAAGAACCTCTCAATATTTCCACAGTTTCTAACGCGTCAATCCTGGCACTACGGTCACACAAGTGTAAAACCGTCATATCAAATTCACTAGAATGTCCGTTTTCCAATAAATGTTTGCTGAAGTGGGAGACAGAGGGATTGCTATGGACGAAGTCGCGTTTGTGTTCCTTCTGTCTGGTCCGGAAGCACCTTGCAGGTTTCCCCACGTAAAAACCCTCACAATCGTCGCAGTTGAGTTGATAAACGCCACATCTATTGAGTACATCAATGGAATCTTTGCACTTAACTACTATATCTTTGAGTTTGGGGCCTGCCTTGAAAGCGCACTTAAACTTATCTTTGAAACTATTGACTATGAAACAAGAGAAATTACCAAAATAACAGAGTGAACACCATTTACTATCACAGGATTTGATCACACGGAAAATATCCTTGAGGGCCAAATTCTTCTTTTTCCTGCCTATTATCCTGTCTATCATGCTTGGTTCGAAACCGTTGTTAAGCGCGATCTGTTTTATAATATTAACTTATTTTTTAAAATTGGCTATCGAAAGGGGTACACTTAGAATCGGTGAACCATGCTGTGATACGCTGCTAGCTTGTGGGAGAGGGGATGGAATGAATCACTACTAATAGTACAATCCGTATAGCATGGCTTCCTGTAAATGGAAAATTCATGCTGCCCATTGACGACAGAAATATTTAGATCAAAAAACGGGAGACTGCCATTACTGCTCTTTTCCACGGTGAACTTAATCGAATCGAATCGAATCGCCTTCCTTTCTCCTTTCCCCCTTCTTTCCCCCCTCGACTGTTTCCTGATTTGTTCCTCGGACTGCCCCTCCACCCCCTCTGTTTTTGTATATATTCTGTATTTTATCCCTTTCAGTCACCTGATGAAGCAGCCATGCTGTGAAACCATGGTCGTGCGTGTATAAATCTTGTGGTTTAGTAAAAGTTTTGTTAAAATGGAGTTTTTTAACGTTAATCATTACCACAAAGTCACTCCTGATTCTGTGTCGTTTAATGATTATTATTACTAGACTGCAGAAGTATTTCACCCTTATTTCGAAAATAATAATAATTCCTCTATAGGTTTGATATTTTTCGTACTAATATTTTATCTCCGTTATTATTAAGAAATATGATTTTGTTATCTTATCTGTTGGATTTATATTACATGTTTCCATTTCAGTGTTCTCAACAGAAGTCCGGAGCATCTGATCAAGGAGATCATCTTAGTGGACGACTATAGCGATGACCGTGAGTTCACTTACTGAATTTTTATTCTCAATAGATATACATCTTCTTTTAAGTATTTCTTTGCTATTTTCCGCTGTAATTAATTTCGTGATTAGTTTTTCTGCCGCGTTTAATTGTTGTCCAAATAACTTGGTTGGCCAACACCAATGTCAGTATTTTAATGCGGCAAAATTGAGAAAATAAAGTTTTTGAATAACTGAATTACATTGTTTTAGAAAATTTGAATGTTTACTTTGAATTTCATCAGCTTTTAATTTTATAATTCTTTACCTTTTGATGTCCAAACACTTTCTAACAGGGATTACTGTGCATGTACATACATATTTTTGACGAGAAGATTATTTTTCCGATTAAAGTCGTTATTATATTTTGCATCACAGATTTAATACAGTAAGTATTTGGTATAGTATCCCAGGAAATAAATAATTATTAGTCAGATAGTCACTTATTAATTATTATAACCAAAAGCCCCTGATACGTTGACGACTTGTTATTAACTGATTGATACGCCAAAGATATTTTATTAACCTACTCTCCTTTAAGGCCTACATCATGATAGTAAATATGTTGTGTTATCCGCCGTTTCCAAAACGTGTAGAGAGCTTAACACAACGGACACTTATTTTGGCAAGTGATCTACATTTTCCACTCATCATGGATGAACTGTTGAATTTCCATTATTTTTTTACTTTTAAAATGAACTGAATCTGAATTTTGAATTACAACGGAGATAAACATTTAGAAATTATATGAACGTGATTTCGTGAAAATTAAGCTTCTTAAATATAAAGGGAAAGGTGATTTACTATGCACATTTAGACGTGCACCAGAGTTTACCTTATTAGTTCATCTAACGTCGCTGGAAATGTATTTCAAAGAGAAAGTCAATGCCGAATGACATTCATAAAAAATGTTTCTCACGTTAGCATATACAATTATTCCTGTCTAGCTTCCTGGAAACATTCGACCTTTAGTACTAGATTATCTAGGAGCTTAGTTGTGCAAATCAATTATGCTGAACTACTTCTATGATTCGGAGGTATTTTTAGTCCGAGTTCCCGTGTAACCCAGACCTCTTCTTATTTTAATGCCTTTTAAATTTTTGATCGTCCTCTCCATCCGTGTGAACAACTGCAATGAAAAACTCTGGCTGGAAAAATTGAAAGGGAATATGGGTCAAACCATCGAATAAGAATTGCTTAAAGCTGTAGCGGAGTGCTTATTAGAGAGGAAAAGGAAAATATTCATGGAGAAACATCTCGATGTCAAATTAAAAGAGAGAACAATAAGAGTAAGAGGAATTTTTTGTACCCCGTAAGTAATGGGTATATACTGCGAAAGAAAAAGTTTAGGTCGCTGTAGTCACAGTTCTTCTGAGAAGTTAAATTCTTCCTTCCTATCGGCGGTACAGTTCTGGAAAAGCCTTCTGTAAAATCCACTGTTGTCTCCTCCACTTTCATCTTGCGCATGAAACCATTTCATCTTTCCATTCCGCTTTCATCTTGCCAAACGAAGCCATTTTAGGACCGCCGGGGATATTATAATTCCATTTTAGGTAAATCTATCACGTAAAATAGCTCAGGTTTGAAAGATAGGCTTCTGAAACAACATGGTTACGTAAGTCCCCTAATGGCCCTCTCTCGATTTTGTCGAGGTTTCATTGCCGTAAGCCAGAAGTTGTCCCCCCGAAGTATCACGGTGTCTGTGGTAAGGTTATATGCCTTCCCAAGGAAGAATGGAATTGAAAAAAGTCTGACGGGACCGTTCCCGGTCCCGTCAGGCTTTTTTCAAGTCCATTCTTCCTTGGGATTTTTCCTGGGTGCGCACCATCTTGCGCAAAATCACCCTCACCCGTTTTCCTGTGTTATATGCCTTCTTATTCCGTTTATTGCTAAAAATATATAGCTTTGTAAGCACCGATTGGGAAACAGTTATGGGGTGGTTAGAGGTAACTAATCACTCCATAGCTTGCAAGATGCTTGCAACTTTTACTCGTAAAATATTGTTATTTGTGAAATGCTCAAAAAGAAACTGGGTGGCAAACTAATTTTTCTGAGGGCTTTTTGGGAATCTAAACAAATATTTAACAAAGTATTACCAGGATGGTGATGCTGAAAGGTACTAAATTAAGAAATTATTTAATTTTAAAAAAAATTTGCTCAATGTGAACTGCGGAAAATTCTTCGCAGAAAATAGAAGCTATAACATTTATCACTGAATCGAACATAATTGAGTTTCGTTCAACCGGAGTTTGAGGGGTTTACTGAATCGAAGTATTTACGTAAATAAACTGAGAACTCCGAGTTTGGATTTTGCGTTTTAGCGACTTCCTTGTATTCTCAGAAACAATCTAATTATCTTAAAAATAGCTCCGTATTATATCATGGAAACGTATAAATGACTTAATTCCTTACTTTCATTCTCTACTTGCAACGAAGTTGACCGGGTGAAGTATTTAATGGAGCGCTTCTTAAGCTTCTCTGTTTTGTCCTTCTAACTGCCGATGATTTCATTGAACACCAGTAGACGATTGACCACTTCCCCTATAACCGTTCGCTTGCCACAAACAATAATTCCTCGGACACGCACAAATCCGATGGAGCGATTCTTCGCATTATTAACGCCTTTCTGGTCTCATTTCGGATCTAACGAATTCCTCATGCGTCATATCCGGCGCATCTACGAGCATAGCCAACCCCTCATTAGAAAACCCGAGGGAATTTCCTTAGCAAATGAGCGGAAATCTTTTTAATAGCGGATTTTTCTCTCACTTTTCCTTTTTTTAATTCCTTCTTGGGAATAGATGTGTCGAAGGACGGGACCCGTTTCCAAATAACTCTCCTGGGGTCTGATTTTGTACTTTGTCGATTCTGGTTAGGGATACTTTAAATCCTTCTTATGTTATGGAAGAGGAATTCCTACGAATATGTAGGTTGTCAAATATTTGATTGATATTACCATCTCGCGTGAGACGGCCTGTACGTAATACCGAAATTCCGATTCATTTAAGGGTATTCATTCTCATTTTCATCATTAATTCTCATTTAATGAATTCATATAGCAGTTATTACTTTTTATGATTTGCACTAATAATGCTTCCTTAAAAGAATTACCACAGTTATTCCGTTATGTGCCTTAAACTTCGCTATCAATAGCTATCTAAGGAGACTTGGACACTTGCATGCTCTCTCGCAGTCTGAAGTTTGCTATGGTACATCTTGCAGTCAATTAATAACAATATCAATAATTAATTAATATCAAGTCTACTTTCTCTGAATTCTCTGATTAACTTCTTCGTTTCTGGGTCTGTATGCTCAGATTTTCACCGTCACTGAGGCAGTTTTCCTATTTCTGTGATATTATTTAGCTGCATTGGAAATATATGGTAATGTTAATCATACCTCTGCATCTTTCGATCATTTTACTCCACTTTATTTTATTCCAAACTCACATATAGATATTTATAGAGCATTATATGTCTTTATTGTTATTAAAGGCTCTAGTTACTTTAAGTTTACATGATGTTTTGTTTACATCATATGGTATGAGAGTGGAGGCCTATTTATCATTTCGAAACTATTGTTGCACCAACAAAGATGAAGTATCGCATGGAAATAACATTAGAATTATGAGATAGTCACTCCTTCATTCTTTATTATTTACCTATAGGTATGGTGAGTTAAAATATAGCCCTTAGAAAACATTCTGTTATGAATAGATGAAGGCAAATATTGTATATACAATAAAAGATAATATAATACAATAAAAGATTGTAGCTGGGTTCATTATTAACTGAAATGTTATGACGAACAATGCGCAGGATGAATATAATTCAGATATGTTTATTAAGCACATTGTACGATGTACGTACATACTACGATGATTCAATAGCACAAAGGGTATGTAATAAATATACAGCAAAAGTACTCCAAAATTATTATAAATATATAAATAGACGGTATTCATTTATACTGTACTAACTTAGCAAATCTAATATCAACAAATCTTACTAAAATGAACGATTCATACAAAATAATCATCGCTAAAAGACATAATGAAATTGCTACTAAATCTAACCGAAGCTGATTCTGCTGCCTTAATTCGTACCAGATCGCCTATGGGTTTCATTTTCGTCCTCTCAGTGCGGCATTTACTTCCATTTGATATTTGCAACATTCATGTGTGCATTTCACTCATCATGAACTAAGTTTAGTCTCCACGTTTTCGACCCATTTCACACTCAAATACCCGTACAATTCAAAGTCTGTAACCTAGTAATATCATAATACTTAAACAGTATTCATCAGCAATAACTGTGACATTGACACATCATCTCGTTAATACATAAGGAAGAGCAATTACGAACATAAGATTTCAAGTTTTGGCGTACATCAATGAGGAAAAAGCATACTTACAGATACATATAACAAATGCATAAGATGGCTTTAATCGTTAAATATAGCATTTTAGTCGGATTCTCTCAATACTACACTATTTTTCAATAAAATGATTTCAGATGAATTCAATGCTCTGAAAATACCCGCCGTGTTTACTTCCCGAAATGGAAATGCGCATGCGTGAAGGCGGGATATAAGGGAAATTTCGCAACATCGCTCTCGACCAAGTAAACATCGATGTCGATGGCCGCTGCTCTCGTCGATCGGCATCGATAAGTTCTCCGAAATCGCAAAATTTGCAAGAAACGGATCTCGATCGACTACTCCCATAGATAACTCTGAGGCGTCGATCTCGATCAAATCAAGCAAGTTACAAAATCAGACCCCTGACTTGTTAGGCTGCTCCGTTAGAATGGTGAAGAAACTCCATTTCCTCCGACTCTGCCTTAATTACTTCAAGACGTGCTTCGAAAGGCTGACTTTGCATTCTGTTTGTTGTTCCACTTTATAAGTAATTTGACCTAAGTGATTCTGATTAGGAATTTATCTAATCTTATCTAGTTATCTATTTTTTACAGTAAGGATGGTAATTTGTAAAATAATATATATCTATCAGTAAATTCCCCCATCAAGCATGATGGAACTTAGTTTGTTTTGGAATATGAATTTTATATATATTTTAAGTTTTTGTTTATATTTATGCCTATAATAATTCGATGTACTTGTGACCGGTAGATGGATTGATTGATTGCGGTTTAATTTCGAATAAATTAGCCCATAATTAAAAATGAAGAAATTTTCAGTCCATTATGACTGTGAAATCAACATTCATAGAACTTTTATATTCTTCAAATTTTAGCTACAGAAATAGTTCGAAATAATTAATAAATCTTCTAAATTCCAAGAGTATTCTTATAGTATAACAAATTAAACTCAGCATCAATAATCAGGTCTGGTAAACGCCCCCGGCATGCACCATGTAGATTGAATTGTAATATGTATGTGTATGTAAGTGTAATATGATTAATTCGTAAACCTAGACATACCCTATTTTTATAGATACTAATAAGGATAGAGTTTAAGCTGAAAATAAGAATATTAGCGGAATTCCGAAAAATTACAAACTCGATTTCGTCGAGCACTACGCAGCTCGTGGGATTTAAATACGTGTAAGCTCACAGCTTTAATATCTCTTTTGCATTTCGCCCGTCTCCCAATAATCTTCCCTTTTTCTCACCTAATATTTTTTCGTCGTATTGATCGCGAAAAATTAACACAAATGTCCTTTGGAAAATCAGGTTGATAAAAAACACTTCCACATCGCTGTATGTTAGACCCTGCGATTTTTACATTGTACTTTGCATTTGCTGGAATCTCAAAAAATTGCCTCCTCTACATAAAGTCTGTCGATCGTTTTTCTGGCATTAATTCTGTATTGAGCTATAAACCCCGTGTATACTTATGGGACAATGCATGAGCTCGATCGCAACAATCTCCTTGTTCACAAAGGGGATGTGATAATTATAGCCAAAAAAAATTCCTTTATATTATCCAAATTCTCGCAATTGAATCCATATCAATATTGGTGGGATCTGGAGTGATTTCTGTGCAGTAATGAAGATTCACGTATTGAATGTAGTAAAGACGATCATGATTTGAAACTAATAATTGTAAAGAAGAAGAGACTGATTCGGATGTGGATGTTGATTACAGTGTTGAAGATACGTCTTTATAAAGGTTTATCTCATCAGTATTGTTGAAGGGCTTCAACAGCTAAGGTTATTTCGCCGGGAATCGAATCCGGGACCGCTTTCATTAAAGTCGAAAGCGTTACCCACTTGGCTATCCGGAAGCCCTAGTTTGCCTTATTATTCCTTTTGTGTTATAAATTTATAAGTCGAATACTTTGTTAAAAAAGACTCATTTGTACCTGAAATTATTGGAATTTAGGATAAACAATTCATTCGCAGAATTAGGCGATGATTTTGGATTATCTGAATCTCGTGCAAGCAGGATATTTTTAAATGCTGTTCCATTGATCAGTACCTATATGAAAAAGCTTATGATATATATGGTCATCAACTACTAAACAAAAGTAATTATCAATACTTTCTAGGGCCAGATTTTCAACTGTTCAATAAATAGTAGATTGCTTGAAAATACAAAAACAAAAACCAACAGATGCTGTAAAACAGGCCATGACGTGGTCAGAATGTGAGAATTTAATCCCATTAAGTATTAGTTTAATATTTAGTTTCATATAGCGTAGATGGTTTAATAAATTGTTTGTTAACAGGATTCGGTAGAAAGATAACTGACACATTCATTACATCTGGAGTTGATATTATGATAAGACAGATAGAGGTTTTAAGCATGTTGAGAACCTGATTATTTCCAAGGACTGTGCCTTAATAAGGCCACCAAGTGTGCAATTCATACAATCTGGAAGCTTTAATCCTGATATATTGTAACTGAAACTAGAGTCACTTAGACCTTCTGATTTTATTTCAGTTGTTTTACACAATGCATCTGTCATTATTGTATGTTCTTGCAAAATTATAAAAATCCTTTACAATCCTACTAGAACTGTTTTTAAAAAGGAAATTATGATACGGTGAAGAATTTACGAATGTACTCCGTGAACATCTCGGTAATGTTTCATTAGTCACCAATTATTTACCACTTAGTCCCACCCACCAATTAGTCACCAATTATTTAATTATGCCATTAGTCACCAATGGCCCTGTCGAAAGCTTTCTTGAAGTCAAGGAAAATAGCGTCCACTTGCTTTTTACTCTCGGCAGACTTTCAGATATCGTGGACGAACTACTAAAGGATAAAGTTGTATGTCTGAGTTAAAGAAAAATACTTTAGTTTTGGACACATGATACAATGGAGATGGTTTCTCTACTGAATTTCTTAATCAGAGACAAAGAGTCAGTTTGAAAGTACTAATTTAAATCACAATAAAGTTTTAACTAGTTTCATCAAATGGGCTGTTTCTCTTCAATTCTACTCCTTCGTGAATTAGTTATAGATTTATATTCTTGAGCAATATCCGAAGCTGATTCTGCTGCCTTAATTCGTACCAGATCGCCTATGGGTTTCATTTTCGTCCTCTCAGTGCGGCATTTACTTCCATTTGATATTTGCACCATTCATGTGTGCATTTCACTCATCATGAACTAAGTTTAGTCTCCACGTTTTCGACTCATTTCACACTCAAATACCCGTACAATTCAAAGTCTGTAACCGCGCAAACGAAAGAAGCCGTCCTTTTTGCGTTTTTCTTCCGAAAGACGTCGCTCATTCGTCGTATATAGTGTGCGTCGCAGGCCGAATTCATCTCATCGTCTTTAACTTCCCATTTGACAACCTTTCCCTTAATTGGGCCAATTCTCCTCTCAACATTGCTAAGGCACGAAGTCAAATAATAATAAAATAATAAAAATTCAGCGATGCTTCCTATATATATATATGTTTGGACTTCTGCATTTCTGATTAGTAGTACTCTATTGACAATTTCTTAAAGCCCCATTCCTGGGAATCTACTCCATAAGGAATTAGTGAATCCTCAGTATTGTGGAGATGCCTGATATTAAATAGTGGGCCAAACACCGAAGGAATTCACTGTTGCAAAAAAAATTCACAATCTTGCTTGAAGTCCCTGAATATTTAGTTTTTCAATCTAAAATTATGCTGTCATTTATTCATATTGGACATTTTTATGTATTATTTTAACGGAGGAACATCTCTGGAAAAATCAATTCGAAAGAATTTCTAATATTTTTGCCTACAAATTAAATCGATAGTTATTTCTTAGATAGGTTAATTTTACCATAAAATAAATAGTACCCACAATATACGTTTTCACTTCAAGAATTAGCGTATTATTTCTAAGTGGCAAATTTTGAATACAAATGTCAAATCAGAAATACCTTTTCTGACCAGAAATCCGTTCACAAATGGTGCGAAAAGTGGAAACTTACGTCTAAAAATAAAGCTACACATTCGTCATATTCGTCTAAAAGAAGCGAATGTGTCACGGCGTTTAAAAATAATGGAATGAACATATAAATAAACAAAGCTGTAGGTTTGGTGGAAAATCTCGAATACGAGCTCGCGAATACCCTGAAGTGAAGCGCACACAGTAAAACCTGGACTTTATATAGCGCATAAGTAGGATCATGCGGATGGAACCACGAAACCAAATTTAAAGCAAACAGAAAAGGCTCAAATATTTCGTGAAACTTAACAAAGTTTTTCTGTTTCGGTTATCAACTCACGTAACTGATTTTTTAAATTGAGAATGACTTTCCTATTTAACTTTAATGAATTTTAAAATTGAAGATTCACTTTTAGATGAAATTTATAGTAGTAGTAATTTCGAAAGTGCTTCGACAGCAGAGGTTATTTAGCGCCCTCCAGCAGTGGAACCTGAACCGCTTTCATTTACTTCATTTTTTTCGTTTTACCAATACTTTGGCATGTGAATATTTTAGTTTTTAATTGTTCTGTAGATTTCCTGTTATTTAGAATCAATGGAGTTCAAGGTTCAAAATCAAGCCGAGGTTCTCGGTTTGCATAGTAAAGAGAAGTTGTCTAAATGCTGTTTGGGATGCTCGTGTCGGTTGCTACGGCGTTGCATGTCGTATAACATTCGTCTGAAAGCGGGTGTGTTTCCATGTTTTTCCACTGCTGAGCGCAGGTCTTTCTTTATTTCTTTCAAATGGAGAACGTATTTTTCATTTACAATGGTTCATCAATCTAGCGAATGCCGATGAGCGCGGTTTGTAAGATTTATTAATCCACCTTTGAGCGCATTCTGTTCTCAGATTTCTCACTTTGTCAATATTTATTTGAGTTCTCACGATGAATTATCTTGATTTTGGCAACAATTAAATGGAATATTGAAAATTCAGAAGAGAGGAATCAAAGTGGAGAGATTTCGGAAAGAGAGGGATAAGTCCATAAGACCCCAAATGGTACGCAGTTTCCAGCATGGATATGGATGTGGGTAGCCTACACACGAAACGTGTATTTACTACTGTAGAGATACCCCTTTAAGTATGATTTGAAAAGACAATATCGCAAATTCCGAAACGTAAAAATTCCAGAAGCCCTAAAAAATTATTCTGTACTCCCTAGAAATTTTCCGGGTTTGACGGTAAGGGGTTGAATAAAAATTTGCTTTAATGGAACAGTCGATTTAACTGAGCGAAATATTCCCAATGTGTCCCACTTAAGCGGAATTGTCATTTAAAGAGTTATATCAAGTACACGTAATGCTTGTTTGTGTGAAACGTTTTATACTTCAAGAACGTAAATGAATGTTTGCGTAATGCATTGTCGGTGATGCACGATATATCGTTAGTGTTACATAGTTATCGATATATCACCGGTTCACACAGAAACGATATGATTTGGGCGATAAATGGGTGGTCTCCACTCTCAGTTTTCCAGTCTCAATCTCGACCTCAAGTAACACAGAAGACGTTGTTGTTAGGGTTCTTGTAGATGAACAGAATTAAAAGAAGGAATAAGCGGGTTCATCCGTACAACTTTGCTATTTATAATATACATCATAATTCAGCAGTTGTTACTCGGAAATTGCCTCAATAAGAAGTACATTTCATGGAATTTTACTGTATGATTCCAGAAACTTTCCAGTTACTCAAGAACCTGAATCCCTTGAAATATTTTTGTTCATTCTTTTGACAGTGCAAGGTCCACATACTTTACTTACAAATGCTTCTTTTTAGTAATTTAGTGTCTCGGGCTGATGCTGATGGGCTCTTCACCGCAATACTCGTAGATGTTTGAGATTCTGGACGAAATAGTGACGGCACTTTATTTTGCCATTCAACGATCGAAGTGTTGCAACGGAAAAGTAAATTTAACATCTCTCATTCAACTTCTTTCAGAGACGATCTACGTGTATCGTACTTCAATGAATCATTTGAGTGGATACTTCTGTATTTCATCTGATGCACCCAATAAATGAAATCATACGTTAATTTGCAGATTTTTTCCACCAGAACAGAATAAAATATAATTTTTGAGTTTTATACTGATGATTTTAAATCACCAATGGCATTGAATCTTCTGATGCAATAACAAAATTCAAACATTCCCTTATAAACATGAATTTGGATATAAAATAAGTCGCCAAATTGTTGCTCAAGTAGGTTGCAAATTGTGAAAACTCCTTCCGAGAGCTTAATAACGAGACCAAGTTTGCACTTTTATTTGCAACCATTACTGAGAAAAAGTTGTTTTATAAGATCGATAACAACGTTTTTTCTTGTATTATGGGATTATTTCGACAATTTTTAATTGAGAAAAGAATTAAGTATGTTGATATACGTCAGTCGTGTTCCGGACGTCAAGGAGAGAGGTTGTTGGGAAGTGAAAGGAGCAGGTAGTAAGGTAATTGAAAGAAAGGATCTATGGCAAACATGGTGAAGTGCATCGAGTGTAATAAAATTTGCAAGAACGGGGTTAACTGCCGCGAGTGCTGATCAAGATATCTTGATATTTTAATATATCTCGAAAGCTTCTTTCGGTTGTGTAGTCTACAACGGCCCGAGCTTTCCCAAACAGTTGTCACCCAGGAAAAACAAATACAATTTCACGCTAATTTCTGCGATTTTGCACGGTACTCTGAATAATTATTGATATCATTTGATAATGCTCCGTGGTTGACCCATGTGCTATCCATGGATCCAAACATGGACGAACTATACAATTCTCAAGAGCGCAATCTCCAGTTTTGATCACCTCATTAGATTCTTCGTTAGAATCCTTTCTCAAGGGGTACTTCCTTCTCCGTCTGTGGTGTCCCGTTCACCCACCGCATTGGGCATTTCAGTTGGGGGTGTTTCTGCAATTATTTTATCGCTTTAAAGATGGTCGAAAATGTCATTTACAGAAGATGGGGAATGTCAGGTTTAATATTTAGCTTTTAATTTGACAAAATTTCTGTTTCTACGTTTTTCTGATAATTTTGTTTCTTTTGTATCTTTTCAAAAGGCTTGTTTCAAGTAGAATTGATAATATTTTAAGAGTGAATTATTGTCTGATATTTTAATAGTTGATTTTTGCCCTCATATCGTTGTTTTAATATTTCTCTTTCATTTTCGAGCCTCCTGACTTTTTTCTGACCTTTAAATTTTCGATTGATTATTATTGATATTGATTGTTTTCTTTCTTGCAGCATCTGACGGGCAGGAGCTGGCGAAGATGCAGAAAGTGAAGGTCATAAGAAACGAGAAAAGGGAAGGTAAGTTGTGTAAATCTCAAGCATTTATTATCAATCATATGATTCCTTCATTGGTCGTCTTGAAAAATCATCGTAGTGTTTGAGCTATTAGCTTATTCTAAACGTCCTTGAATTAAAATCAAATTGAAATATAACCATTAAAGCCATAGGTCCAAGAGTAACATGTTGTTAATGTCATTCGTTAACCAGTGTAAAATGTTTAGGTCTTATTTTACACGTAACGAAATTGAGATTATATCAGTGATGACCTGTTGTGTTTCCGAATATTCGAAATGAAAAGAAATAATAATATTTGATAGCCTTTAATCTACCATCCAGATTGTATATATGTATAACAAGTGTGAAAAATAGCGACACGACTGGGACTCGAACCCAGGTCTCCCACTTTCCGTGTTCCCTTAACAGTGTGAGAGAGACGCGGCACGGTAGTTCAGTGGTTAGAATACCTGCCCGGAAAGTGGGAGACCTGGGTTCGAGTCCCAGTCGTGTCGCTATTTTTCACACTTGTTATTCCTTTGGGATTTTCCGTAGGTTTATAATCTACTAAGACACCTTCCTTTCCTTTAATCCTTGTATATATGTATTGAACTGTAACACTCACATGGGTAACACTAGGGATGCGTAACGGGGGTTTACTGGAGACTTTCAGTGTATGTTCCTTGCTCTAATATAACATACTTGTATTGACTTTTGGTACTAATAATCCTTTGTTTATCCAAAATTGGCATTTTAAAATCGGAGTTAGGCAACCACGTAATACACGCACATTACCACTGATATCGCGAAATTTTACGCACAAGGTAATATTTTCTCTCACTTTTTGACAAATTACTCATATTTTCGCCATTAAATTTCAGCTTCTAACCTTCGAGATATAATTAACCGTTTTTGTTAACATTTATTCAAATATAAGTTAGATAAGTACTCTTTGAATGTATCAATTAAAGTAAACTTTGCATTGTTGCATTGATATTCTTATTCCTTATTTTAAATCATCAATCTTTTAACGAAGATATTTTTTACGAAGAGTATATATTAGAACAACGAAGATACCCTGAAAGTCTCCAGTAAATCAAAGTTACGCATCTCTGGTGTTCCCCTTGTCAGAGAAAATATAGATATTACGTTTGTTTTGAAAGAGACCTCATTCGGGATTATACTCCCAAATCGTTAAAAATATGGAAAATCCAAACGAATAATGGATTTTATGAAGGGAAGAAAATTCTCATCCTACTTATCGAAATAACTCGTAAAGGAATTTTTGGAACTTGGTATTCACTTAAATACTTCATTCAATCTATGTTATTATACGTGAAGTTTCAGAAATAATATTATCATCAAATTCTTCTGCCCTTAAGACTACGTTTTCTTTCAGATAACACGCAACGTCTATTACATCTTATTTTCGTTACATACGGACTGTTTTATGGAAATAGAAAGGCAAGAATAATTTTTCTTCCAGTCTTTTTCAATAGATAAGACAAATGACATTTCATATATGGAATATTTTGAAATCAGCTTTTGGAAGTGGATTTTAAATCCTTGCAACGAAAATTCTCAGTTCTCACAAACATAAAGTTAATCAGTGAAAATGTTGATAAACATAGAGCTTTGACTAGAACGTGTTTCGGGACTGAAATTTATATTAGTGCCAAATTATAATAAGATTATATAAATCGAGAAGAAGGTACTTGCGTACTAAAAAAGCTTTAAGGTAATGGATCTTCCCAACTCTTATCAACTCGAATTTCGACGTTTACGCGCCCTAGCAGTCAACCACGAAAAAATTGGGAAGTGAACTATCGAAAATAGTCACACAGTCGCGAACACTTTTCACATGCCATAATAAATCTAATTATCTCCAGGGGAAATTCCGCATAAAAATCTATTAAAAAACCGCCAAATCTAAACTAAAATTTGAAGAGTCCTAACGTTGAAACCAGGGTAAATTAAAAGATATCTCCTTAATTTCTCTTATAGATTCTCCTCCAGCAACTATAGCAACAGAGAAGTTAGTACATTAAGTATGGTATTAATACACCCCCTGCCATACCCCACTTGCAGATTGCGGCGACATCTCTCTCTCTCTCTCTCCAATGGCGCTACAGCCCTAGTTGATCCTTGGCCTCATCAATTTTCTGTCTCCATCCATCTCGGTCTCTTGACTGTTCTCTCCAGTTCCTGATCCCTAGTAGGTATCTTGTATCCTTGGTTATGCTATCTTGCTCTTGGCGCACCCACCTGTCTCTTTCCTCCCATACTCTCAGACTTTTTTTGCCACCTGCATTTTTGACATCCGCTGAACATGTCCTGCCCACTGGAGCCTCATTAACTTAATGTGTGTGGAAATTTTGGGTTCTTTATACAGTTCATATATTTCGTGGTTCCAAAAAATTCTCCATATCCCTTCACTGTTTACTGCCCCATAGATTCTCCTCAGAATTCTTCTTTCTAGGCTATCCTGTAGTTCAGCAGATTTGGCTGTCATTGTCCATGTTTTGCTTCCGTATGACAAAACTGTAGGTATAACGGTTCTATAGAGTTTGATCTTTGTTTCCCTGTACACATTTTTAGATTTAAATACAGGAAGTAGGGAGTAGAAGGCACTGTTGGCTGCATCAATTCGCTTCCTTATTTCCTTGGTCTCATCGTTGTCCGAGGACATATTGGAACCCAAATAGGTGAAGTTGTTTACACCTTAAAAGTTGTGGTTTCCGATGGTGATGTTTTGCCCATTAACAACTCTATGCTTTCTACTTTGTAACATGAACTTTGTTTTATGTTCGTTTACTGTAAGGCCTAGATCTTTAGCAGCTGTTTCTAAGTTCCCAAAAGCTTCCTTTATGGATGGTACAGATCTTCCCAAAATATTCAGGTCGTCTGCGTACCCTACTATTTGTTTTGATTTATTTGTGAGGGTTACACTTGTGTCAATTCCAGCATTTCTTATAACATGCTCTTGAGCCAGATTGAAAAGCATGGGTGCTAGTCCGTCTCCTTGCTTTAGTGCTTGGGTTACTTCAAAATTGCTAGTTAGGCTTCCAGCTATTTTCAATTGACATCGAGTGGTCATCGTTGTTGCTCTAACCAATCTTACTAATTTTGCGGTGACGTAAAGGTCTAAATTCATCCATTATGTTTCAAGACAACATCACATTCAGAATTACCATGTAGGGTAGATTAGGTAATGTATACACACTCTTGCAATTCTGTATTAAGCTTGAAAACTTATGTATGTATATATACAAACGAGTAAAAGTTGCTTGCATACTGCAACATATGTACTAATCTATCTCTATCCCTTGGGTATCATGACAACGCCATATTAGGCAATACTGTATTTTAGCTAAGATATTCATACTCTTCCTGCCATATGCAACTGGCGTTTGCGGCTTCTTACAATTCTATCTCTTGAGTTTCAAGAACATAATTTATTGGGAAATATCACATATGGTGGATTAAGATTTAGAAAAACACAAAGAGAAATTTTGGAAATCCATCCTAAAGTCCTAACATCAGACCCAGGGTAATTTAGGAGATATGTGCTCAAAATGCAGAAATTCAGAAAAACAGAATCTATTCCAGCACCATAGCATCAGAGAAGCTCATAGATTAGGTAAGTTATTATAATACCCCCTGCCATATGCTGCTTATGGCTTGTGGCAATTTACAAATCTAACTCTATCTATTGGGTTTCAAGATGACACAATATTGGGAAGTATCATATAGGATCATTAGGGAAGATATTAACACACCCCCTGTCATATGCCAATGCATTTGCAGTAGATGGCCAATTCTATTACGGTTTAGATGCTGCTCAAATAATTAACTTTCAAGTATTAAGTCAAAATTGAAAGAGGAAGCAGCTGAAAATATTATTCGAATTTCCTCTACATTCCTTATGGAATAAAAATTAACATGCCCTAGAATCAAACCAATTATCAATTTAAAAGTTCTTAAAGTATACTCATTAGTTCTATCCATGTAACGAATTTTGGTTTTTGGAAAGCATCCTGAAAACATTTTAAAAACCCAACTTGTGTAAACCTTATAGGAGAAATTTGAAACGTTCTGGCATCAAACCAAGTATACTTATCTATAAGGAAAAGGAACACGGCTGTGGTTAGACAGAGTTAGATAAAAGCTCCAAATAGCCATTGTTTGCGAGCAAACTAAACTGTTGAAGAATTCCCACCAGCGGGGGTTTGGGTTCTCCATGGTCACGCTATGCAAGTACTTTAAGGTTAGTTTGCTCGCAAACAACNACTTCTGATCGTTTTTTCCTCGGGGCATTAAAGAGGCTAACAGGATAGATCAGGTACGAATATTTGGTGTTGATACACCCTCTGCCATACGCCAATCGGCGGCTCGCGGGGTAAAATTCTAAATCTAAAATCCAAATCTAAATGTTTGTTCGAATAAAGTACCCTGACAGCACAAGAGTTAAGAGTTTTTTTTAAGGTAATTTAAGTTAGAGGTCTGAGTTAAAATGAGGAATAATACCACAAAAGAAAGAGAAAGTGGTCCTCGGCTCTTAAGGTTATGAATATGCGGAAATAAAAACCCTATATACACACAAAAATAGGTGATAAATGAAGGAGAAAGAAAAACTAAATATAAGGGTCGATTATACTTAACGATCGTGCGATGTGGATTCGCTGCTTCGAAGATCAACTGCAAACACTTCGGAATAGATGTACTAAACACTACAAAAGAGCACTAAACTTAACACTAAATATATACACTAAGTAAGAAAATTATACGCTATAAACGAACACGTGAATGATTTAAAACTACATGGTATGCAGGAAGTACGTCTGCGGCTGCACTCAGCAGGTGCACTCAGGAGAGAGAGAAAGGCACGTCCGTCTCCTTTGACAGCTAGGTCAGGAATGCAATAATATGGAAGAAAGAAGCACCAAAGGATGGAAAACATCCGAGAAAAGAATACTGAGTCATAAATACTATATAAAATATTATTATGAGATTACGGTATTACATATCAAGTTAGTGAGAAGAAAGACGGGAAGATAAAATGGAAATTAGGTTAAATAATTAATGCGATGATATTTTTGTGTGATATGGATGAATCATGTAAAATTAATGTGATTTTGGTTAAATTCTGTTATTATCTTGAATATATGGAATTATTATTATATTGAAATTTATTATTATATTGAAATTTGTAATTAGCAACAAACTACTGAGACTATAAAGGCATTGTGAAATTAGAACCACAGGAATGAAAACGACTAAATTGAATTCCAAATATCCTCACGTTTAGGCAACGAGCACCAACAGACCTGTGTCGCGGAAAGCATGCCGTCAGGGGCAAGGCAGTCTGGTCAATGAGTGTAGTATTTCTATACATTAGAGCAGGAGACGGCAATAGGGTTGCCAATTCCTCAGAGGTTGATTCCAGGAATTTTCCATTCCAAGAGTAGAAAAATCCGGGAGCTTGAATTTTAATATAATTACAGATACCGTAGAATGTCTATTCCTCATTTGTGAAAAGCATAAATATGCAATTTGATCATACTTGAAGTAGCTCTACCCATAAATATGATTTCGGATGACTTAACAAGATGTTCTTAACGGAATCATGTAAATTGCACTCCTAGAAACTTCCAAAATATTTTAAAATATCTCTGTATAAAGATGGGTTATAATTTTCATAACAATCAGGAGATTGTCAACGTAAAGTTACACATATAAGAAAATAAACTGCAACTCCTAATGTCCTAAAGCGGCAAGCCATGGCTGTGATGTGCATGTTAATGACAATGCCTTTTGAGAAGCAGCAAGAACGTTCGTAGCGGATGTAAACAAACAATATATCAGTACTTGCGCACATATTTCGTTATTTTCAATCCTTTCATTTACTCGCTTTCTTCGGATATTTTTGTAGCAGCGATAATTTCTTTGAATTTCTTATTTCCGCTGTTACAAGAAAAGGTATTTTGCAAGTCCTGCTTTCTTTAGAACGTGAAAATACATATTTCGGTGAATTATACCAAATCAGGCACGGATAATTCTTCCACGAATAATCAGGAGTTCATTGTATGTACCACTGACTCGAAACGTCTTCCTAATGGTAACTTTTCTCTCTATATTCTATATCATCATAGTTGTTGTTCTCTATACGTGTAGTGCATGGTACCCAGCCGATAAGTGTTTTATACAGGAATTAGAAAAGGAGCAGAGAAAGGCGATACGTTTCGGAAGAATTGCTATGATAAATCAGTGAGCGTTACACAGATGCAGGACGGAAATCTCGGATGTTAGAAGACTTAAACAAAGGTTCCATATCCTGGATATGTTCAGATAAAGCACGTTAAAAGGTGCCATGGCCGATATAATGTATCCTCCATTTTACATATGCCGTTGTGATTCTGCGAGAAAGATCCGGGAAATAGATACTAGAACGAATCGATTCAATAACTCATTTTTTCCGCGAACGATACGTGAAAGTAATCGATCAGGGAATCAGAGTCATGGTGCATGCACCCCCTGCCACACGCCGAAAGGCAGCTTGGAGGGTTACATAGACACACTGACAAGGAACATTAACAAACTCTTGCCGCCAGATTTAATTCAAACTCGGCAGGTTCACAGTTTATGGTGAAAATGAAATCTATGAAGTTAAACGTTCCCTTGTGGCCTAGGAGCTGAGATATTTGATATAAAAAATGGTAAACTGGCCACCCGGGCCCTTCTCTGCGATGCCGCACTCCTAGGCGGGAATAGCGGGCGCGAGTCCCGATGAGCTCGCCGCGAAAAACGTCGCGCGGAGGGGAATTCGAAGGGAATTATATAGGGACGGGGAGACACTGGTAGACATGGACCTTTTCATACGTGGCAAAGAATGTATGTACTCTGTGACCATGATATACGTAGAAACTAGAATTTTTGGTGGTCGTGGTGAAGCTCCCTTCAACCAACGATATCAGTAGAAGGTAAACTTCTCTCCCCTCTTCTTATCTGTTTACAGGAGAAAGACGGTAATTTCCCAAAAAAATGTGAGCATCTTTAAAGCTTCAAATATCTATGCCGTGGAGTCAAACTGTGGCCTGTTGACAAAAAGCATTTTAACGCAGGAATATTTCGAAATAGTTTTTTTCCCGTGCATGGAGGACAAGTGCATTCTTTTAGTGGATTCCTGGAGACCTTACAGTGATCGAGAATTCATGAACAAGGTAAAACCGCGAAATAAAATTGTGGACATGAGAGTGATTCCTCCAAAGACCACGGGACTTATTCGGCCATTAGATGTGTATTTTTTCAGAATGTGAAAAGACTTTGTGCGGGAGGTTTCTGATCGAGTGCTGCTAGATCAGCTAGACATTACCTTTTTTCAGAGGAAAAATATTCTTAAAATGCAATCTCCAACGCATTTTCAATTCAAGCTCACAGATTTAAAAATTTTATTAGGTACGCGTGGTTCAAAGCAGGATACATAGAGCAGCTCTCACTTCAGTGCAGTATTGCTTTGATGAAAACATTTATGATAGCCAATGCCAAAATGTAGAAGACAAAACTGTGTGGGGATACAACTTTCATAAAGTGCGCTCACTGTGAACTAACTCTATCCTTTATACATATCTTTGCAAAAATTCACTCCTGTGTTTGGGAAGTTTTTGGTATAAGAACAATGCGTACCGAAGGATTCACGTACATATAATGAGTTTAATTCCATCGGGTTTAAGATTACTTATGAACCGAATGGCATTTAATTCATGTTATGTGAATAAAAATCTATTTATACTCCATGCAATGAAAATGTATCGGGCGGTAACAGTTCGTTTATGTTCGTTGTAAGACAACCCACTAACATAGCGATGTTATGGCGATGAAATCCCCGCACATCGCCATGTCAAACTGTATTTGACTAAATAACATACGTGACAACGCAGTAAATGATTTAATTAAGTTCGTCATAATCTCTTCTTAAGTATGTCGCCCTGAGTATGTAGTAATTAGTTTTAATCCATCCAGAGTACATCCATATCTAGATGTACCCTGACAGCCGCCTTTCGGCAGAGGGTGCATTTATCATTACTCTGTTTCCGTAACTGATCACTTTCGCGTATCGTTCCGACACTACACGCATATTCCAGGGGAGGGCTGACCAACGCAACGTAACATCGCTAACGAATTTTTTCTTCGGTCCTACCGATGATTTTCTTCACGAATCCGAGTTTATTCTTCTTCTCCTCCTGGTTGTGGCCATATCTTTGATGCCTTGGTGACTTGCCATCCATGTTGGATTCTAAGTCTCTTCTCTTTATCCTTCTTCTCTTTAGAAAAGCGACGAGAAACGCATGGTTCACATGCTTTGAATTTAGATGGAGAAATCGAAAGAGAAAAGGTCTGCCGCAGCCGGGAATCGAACCCAGTTCTGTCGTGTTAGCTTAGAGGACAGAGCACCCGCCCGGAATGTGGGGGACCTGGGTTCGATTCCCGGTTGCGGCAGAAATTTTCTCTTTCAGTTTCTCCATCTTCTTCTCTTTACTTAACGTGGCTCATATCGCAGAATGCTAACTCAATCGTTTGGAGGCGGCCCAGAGCGCCTTGTAGATGGAGGCAACAGGCCTTTTGTAGGAGTCCCCTGGACGTGGTTCTTTGCGGAGCAGATCCGCTACTATCTTTAGCTTGGAGTGTCTGGCCGAAGTGAAGAACTTCTTTGCTCTTCTTTTTAAGTATTCGGCCAGCTCTTCCGTTTTGTCTCTGCTCGGATATAGGAAAATGGTGGGATCCCCAGGCAGTTCCGCAGCGCTCTGTTCTGCTCTGCTTCGATGGTCCTCATTCTTGATGTGGCAGCCGAGATCCACAGGGCTCCTCCGTAGGCTGCTATAGGTCTGATGCAGGGCTTGTACACCATCACTTTCTTCCTTAGGGGAATTCGGCTATTAGTGAAAAGGGGACGCAGCCTTCTGTTCGCTCCCCTCATCCTAAGTTTCACATATGTTGTGTGGTGTTTCCATGTCAGCCCTGCATCAAGCCGTAGCCCAAGGTATGTTGCCTCCTGGTTCCAGGGTATTACATGGTTATCTTTCTCCAAATGCAGCCTCGGCTAAGCCCGCTTATACGATTGGAAAAGAAGTTTCGTTTTCTCCCGATTCAAGTTGATTCTCCATTTTTTGTAATAGATTTCCATCTCATCCACCGCCCTTTGGAGGTATCGGACGGCTTGCTCCTTGTTAATGGAGGAGGTGAACATGGCGAGGTCGTCTGCATATATACCTATCTCCACATGTCTCCCAAAGTTTCTTGGTATGTCGTGCGTGAATAGGTTGAAAAGAAAGGGGCCAAAGGGGTCAGATTGCACTTCCTTACGGTACGCCCGAGGTCACTTTAACCAGGTTGGAACTAATACCCTCCAGTATTACTCGTTGTTCTCTGACGGAGAGAAAGTCCTTAATTCAGTTTATTGCTTCTCCATTGATACCTGCGACTTATACGATAATTCATATAACAGTTAATCATGTGGGACCTTATCAAGCGTTTTCCGAAAATCTAAAAATAGTTGAATTGCCTTTCATTTTCGGCACAATTCGCTCTGATTTAGGTAACAACATCAACTTCCCACAATGTATTGGATATTTGAGTAGCCAAGCATTGAATGTATGTACGGTGACGAGCGATAGTGAAAAATAAAAGCTGCGGGACATTATTCTAAAGACTCTTACCTGACTATTGTGCGTAAGAGTGTGGACCTCGCCTCGTTGTGGAACGTGATGATGACGCTGGTTGAAGGTAAATCAGTCCTCCAGTGCCGACGACGACACCTGCGGAAAGAAAAAACATAGCATTGATTATAATGCATTGATTGTGATTTAAAACAATGGAAACACTTAATGTTAGAATATTTTCACCATTGGAAAATTCAAGATGAACTTTCGTAGAACTGTACTTTGGCGAGTTATTATAATTCCAATTTTAGCTCACTATTTTGGATCGACGTATTTGACGAACTGTTCCCATCTTGTGCCGTCCTCTTTTATTCCAAGAATGATCTTTATATCGATGCACCTTTTCTATATAAAAGCTTTCTATAAACTGCATGAGTGTTTGAGCCTGTTTATTTTACTTAGAACACAGATTTTTTCAGTTAATTCCCTCAAAGATATTAGGATGGGAGCTATTTTTACCGAGTATTCTGTCCATAATTCTTTTAACTCCGTAGCTATTCGAGTTCAATCAAAAAAAATTCTTCTCCCTTTTCAATAAGAATGAATCGCTTGGGATACCAATGTCTATGATATATGTTATCTTTTGCTGTTTTGATATATGTTATCTGTTGCTTGGTTTTGTTCTACCTCTATAAAGATACCGATCTTTAATCCCGATGTAGTTTGCAGTCTCAGTGTCAGTCATTTCCTTCTACAATTTCATATGCTACCTAAAGGACTGCGATAATCCTAAACGCAATTCAAGCCAGCTATCTTCTAGGTGGCCACCTTTTAGTATTTCTTAACAAGACAAAAGATATAATCACGTTCTTAATGAAATACGACAGACATGGTTCGCTGCCTGGAAAAGCGCAAAGTTGAAGAGGACGGATGAAAAGCTCGTTACGGGAATTAACCTACTTCGGTGAGTGAGGGTTGACGTCAAAGTGCCCCACTCCACATGTCTCCTCCTTCCCACACCAAGGGTTTCTTATCTGTCGCGTCTGATTTTTGGACCGCCTTCTGCAAGCTCTGTTGCTCCAGATGAGCATTGTAAGGACACACACTGGCATCCTAGTGTAATCTATGTAAAGACTGACATGATTTGACAAGCTTAGAAATAGAATTTTAGCCCTCAGTGCTGATCTTTAACCCTTTTTTGTCTGGGGGTATAGAATTTGGTGTCGATTATGCAATAAATAGCCAACGCAAATACATTATACCCTCGATAACTTCGTCTTATTGGTTTTATTTTTCACTGAGTAATTTAAGAAGAAGCAATATCTCCCCTTTTCCTGGAATACTCCGCGATAAATAGGCTAACTCTTTCGGTACGGGGATTGAGAAATTTACAGAATTCTGGGAGATAGTGAATAAGAAAAAATTATATTTTAAACTTGAAAAATCGCCTCTTAGTCACGCTGAATGGATAAGAAGATACGAAAACATAAAACCAACTTTGATGCGTAAATATTTACTCAGAAGCAGAGAGAAGGAATACAGATTTTCATACACAAAATTATACCAACATTTGAGGTTTTTTATAGAAGCACTGGAATTATAATTCGATAAACCAGTGCGAGTAATTATCTCTTTTACAATACTTACGACATAACACCACGAAACTCTTTTTCCTGACGAGGGTATCTTTGTAATAAGCTATCTCCATCCAATTTATTTAAATTCATTTAGAAATTTATACATTAAAATTTGTGCCGGTAACAAAATATTTCCTTTGTAGAATCATCTTCCATTTTATATATGATTTGTAGGGAATAATCTTAGAACCATTTTATAGAGAAAATCGTGTTTCCACCCAGCGCCGCGCCCAGCCATTACGTTGCCCGGAGGCAAAAATAATTTTCCGCCCCAAAGAATACAAATACAGGTGAGACGAATGGAAAGTCACAGGAGAGGATACGAAGGAGAGAGACGTCTAAAGCAAAGAAAAACAGAAAAGAGAAAAGAAATTACTGAAAGCTACAAAGAAAATGGACGACGCATATAACACCTATCGCATTTCCAAAAGTATACGGTGTACATGCTACGAAATAATCGGAGAGATTAATATGCTGGTTTAAATATCTAGACGTAACATCATAGATCATCACATAGATTACATTAGATTATTTTAACATATCACCACAATGTTGTCTCTAAATTATAAATAACACGAGGCTTTGGGACGAAAGTGCCAAATGAAAGGCGCGGAAGAGAAAGGCGATCGATCACGTGGTTTGGATAAATGGCGGGAGCGGAGGGAATAAATAATAAGCCGAGGGGGAAAATAAGGGAAAAGGACATCCAACAGTCAAAGGGAACATTATGTGTGAGAGAAACATACAATACTATGCAATGATTATTTGAAGCTTGCTTTTTTCATTTAATTTTGCAATCTTTGAAGCATGTTCGAAATAGCGTTTCTATGATTTTGGATGTTTTCCTTATACGTCATTCGTTATACTTTTTTCACATCCCATTTCTTTTAAAGTTCTCCAAAAGACACCAAAAAGGATGAATTTTGTTGTTTAATTAACTTTAATTTATTATTTCCCCCCCTTTTACGTCTGTAAAGTCTTTTTACTTCCACAGTACGTGATAGACGTTATCGGACTTTTTGTCTTTTAGTCAAAGCATTTAAATATTTTTGAAGACTGTCTTTATTACCCACTAAATTAGAGGTGTGTGTAGAAAGATTCTTTTCTCTGGATAAAGTGAGGACCGATTCCGCAGCTTAGACACGATTTGATAAACTTACAGATAGAATATGAAGAAAAAGAGGAGAAATAAGGAAGTAAATAGGAAAAATGTCCTTGGAGAAAGAAAGATAGAGTAAATGAGAGAATCGATAATAGAGAAAATTAACCAAATTTGGAAAAAACGAATCATAGATACTTCTCACAAGATAGAGCAATGTAAATTGAAATTGATAATAATTGAAGAGAAATAAAAAAGATGAAGTAAATACATGGAAAAATGTATAGTTATTTTCTTTTCAATTACGGCTGTGATTTACGCAAAGTGAGATACGTTCTTAGGAAAGATGGAGTAAAGAGGGAAAGAACGAAGATAAGGAAACAGAGGAGAAAGAGATGAAAGGGCTGCAAGGAAAAGTGCGATTTTAACGCAAAATCGCAAAAAATGAAACGTAAATATAGTGCTGAAAAAGTACTGAAGTGAATAAGAAAACATTTAATTGATAACTAGAAATAAATAGCGAAAATATGAAGGAATGAAGGGGCCGGAGATACGGCAAAATTAAGGAGCTCTCAATTTCACAAGAGAATGGGTGCGAGTTGAGTGTGTGCTTTGCCTGAATGGTGTTCTCTCGGAGGGAAAAGCGAAGGTTTCAAACAAATGGAAGGAAACGGTAAAATATATATTTCGAAAGCAAAACCGATCGAATAAAAGTTTTATTCGAGAGCTACGATGGGAATTATTCATCCTAGTATATACGCCAAAATGAATTCCGAAGCGATGATGGATCGGTCGAGCAGTTTACGCGTTGCTTTTCCCGCGATGAAAAAGACTAGAAAGAATTATGCTATAAGAGGCAAGAGATGCTGTAGCCTTCCTTCTAAACCTTCGACGTAATAAATGAAAATTTCATAATGGATCCTCTGTGGACGATTTTGATGATTACCTAAACTAATCATATATTACGCTTATCAATTTGCTGTCGAAGGATTCGATTATCACAAAACTCTTTTCAGATAAAAAACGCTCTCTTGTCCAGAAAATATTGTCTTGAAAATGTCAATGCTTACATCGAAGGAACCCTTACTGGCACCCTTAGAAACTATTTATGCTTGTGAGGTATTGATTTTACAACTTGCAGGAATTTTTGCGATACCCGGTGAACATGGATGCTATTTAAATGTTATAGCTCTCGAACAGAATAGGATGAAGATCAGATTCTTTCAATTATTAATACAGATTGAATGTATCATAAGAAATTAATTCATCGAGGTCCTAAAAATTCTTTAAAAATGTTCGCAATTTTACATTAAATGCTCAATACAGCATTTGACAGCTTTACCTCTAGCTTACCAGAATCTTAAATAAACCGTAAGATTTCTATCTTAAGTAAGATCGAAGTCTTTCCTGTAAAAAGCAAATATTTGATATGTAAGATGAAAGTGGAAATATAATGAAACACAGAAGAGTACTGAGTGGTATATGTTGTGCCCACCTCTCAATCTCAAGCTATCTGCTACACAAATACTAAAATTATTAAAATAGGATTATCAAATGTTCTTCCTGTAGTAATATCGGAATATTTTTGTTACTCGACTCGATCTTTGCCTTCCCACCTTACTTCACTCAGTCCAAGAATATGGACGTCACATCGTATCATCTCGTTCTTTATGTTTTCTAGTTTCCCTTTCCTGTTCATAGTTCTTACATTCCAGGTTCCTACTTTTAAACTGGATAGAGACTTCTTCATATCCTTCGTTTTCATGGTGCATGCTTCTTCTGAAAAAGCGTCCACCCGGAGATTCGATTGTGGACATATTTTACCCCCGGAAAATTTCTTTGCAGGAGTATTCCATGTTGATGTGGTTTGGATTGTCCAGCGGGACTACGGATATCACGAGGATCTTTAATGGAATGGTTTCCCCTTGCCTTTTCCATCTTGGTGCCATTGGTCTTGAAAATATTCATCTGCCTTTAGGTTGATTTCTCACCTCATGGACAACAAGGTGCCCTAACCCACCACCCGCTCATCCGCCCTCATGAGAGGACGTTGGCACTTGGTGGTGGGAGAACCCCTTATCCCGGGAGTTACTCGGTCCCTGTGTTCGTTAGCCGTATTGCATACGTTGGCACTTGGTGGTGGGGGGACCCCTTATCCCGGGAGTTACTCGGTCCCTGTGTTCGTTAGCCGTATTGCATACGTTGCCCCTCTCTACCACATGGAGGTGAACAGCAGGATATTCCCTTCATCAAGTCCAGGACCATAGAGGCATTGCCTAGACTCTCCAGTACTTTTAGAGGGCCTTCACAGAAATAAGTGAAATTATCTATTTTAAAATATCTAGAATCCCAAATGAAAAGGTTTATATCGCAATGACTTTGTAGAATATTAACCACATTATGTTTCACTTTTTGTCTTTCGTTTCGTGTTTTATGTTGCAAATATGCAATCAAATTTTGATTCAAAACATTCGGAAATACCCCCAAGATACCTCCACATAGCTACTAGAATCTAATTTGTGATTCTAAGAGAATTTTATTGAGCAAAAGCGTCTCTCCGTCGAATAATTAAAAGACGAATTTTATCTCGGCTGTAAAGTCTTCGATGAAGGAAAATGATAGAAATAAAAGAATGGTTCCTTCGATGATGGAAATAAAAGGAGAACAAAGCAAAATCGGATAGCAATCGCTTTCGAAATGACTAACAATTCCGCTATTCTATGGAACATAAAAAGGCAAATCCTTGAGAGGATCTACGAAGACGGCGGAACGTACCGCAGGCGCACTGTTCACACACTCGGGAAAAAAGACTGCGAATATTGGGAAAGGAAAGAGGAAAATAGGTGGAGAGCGGTATAAAAGTATGCGTGGGTGGATGAGAAAAAGAGCTGAGGAAAGAAAATGATGATCTCAAAAATCTCGCGTGGAAAATCGGATGGGCCCAAGGAGGCATTAAAGGAGGAACGAAAGTATATTAGGTCTGTGTTTCCTTAAATAAGGAAAGGCTCGCAATAAGAATATCAGAACTAAGAAAAACGCGCAATTTCAGCTCCATCGGTTTCACGATAACGGTTTTCTTTACAACTGTGAGTACTCATCGGGAAATATCTCTTTCTTTTCTAAGCGTTTCAGAGGATTAACATTTTAAAGGATACTCTTAATATATCGAGCATATTATTATCGAGTATATTGATAGTATTGGAATATTCATGGAATTCATTTGTAGAATATCGTTTATAGGACATAACTAATTAAATTTAAATCATTTTCAAATTGCGTTAAACCACAATTCAGTGCGTGTAAGAGTATATTTGAGAAAATCGAAACATAACAACAAAATAACCCAAAGATAAAAAGGCATCTGTTACTAGCACTTCTGTAGCAGTAAATTTAAATTATTATACTGTTATGAATACTTGTAACAGTATTCCTAAAATACCCCTTCAGTAAAAAGACAATTATGCTATTAAAATTAATGTTCCTAATTATGTGTACAGTAGTCGTTGAATCGAAATAGCCACATTTTTATTTGAGGAAATCAGTTTTCGTAATTTTTGAATAATGTTAACTTACAACAGTTGATATTTCATAAAATTCATTCCAATCTTTTCTTTTACCGGTGCTGCAATATCAATTTTTATTTTCAAGTATTTCTCGGACTTAAACCGACGTCGCGTGGTTCGATATTCATTTTAAATGTTATCCATTCAGTATTTCCTGATGATACCTTCTGATATTAGGAATAGGAAGTCATGTCAAGCAGCATAATATGAATGTATTTTCTTAATAAAAATGCAGCCGAAGGTGGGTGAACGCAGTGCTTACCATTCGATGCTGTTGAGTGAGAATTTTCAACTTCATACGAAACCACATCATTTCTGTTTGATTCACTTTGAAATTGAAACTATGCGTTTAAGCATTGTTGCAGATCTAGGATTTAATTTAGTGGTTATATTATTGTTAAAAGTGCTTCGATTGCTGAGGTCATTTCGCACGAAGGCAAAACCGAACCCGGGACTGCTTTCACTGAAGTCAAACGCGTTGCTAACTATCCGATACCTCCATTAAATTTTTGTTTAATCTTCAAAAAACGTTCAAAGTAAAAAAATCCGTCATCAGTATAACATAAAGAATCCGCAAATTAGATGGACCTTTCCAAAACCGCTACTTATTTTCTAACTTAAATGTGGCGAATACTATTTGCTGTCTTCAAGTTGAAGCTAACGTCAAAAGCGAATTGTGTCAAACCGAAGAAATTCCGTGTCAGAGTAGTGCCTTTAGTGCCTTCCACATTTAGTTTGAGAAAATCCTGTATATTTTGTACATTTAAGGGCGACGCCCAATCCAAGCTTTACCCTCAAAGAAGCAGAAATTAGCAACATTTAAATTGAAAGTCGAATTATGCAACCCTAATCGTAATAAAGACAACAGCTGAAAACTTTACGACGGAAAATAATTTTTTGGTTAGATGCAGGTGATGGAAAAAAGAAAATTTTATATTTCATTAGTTTGAACTTCAAGTGGATAAGGATTCCATAGGGTAAAATACACTTTTATCTCGTGGTTTCATTCGTTTCATATTTTAAAGACGTGCATTTTAATAATAATAATAACGTCTTTCTTTTGGTCTATTGAGACCACTCTTACAATTAATGACTTTAATATTGAGACCACTCTTACAATTACAACTTTAATGACCTACAGAACTAGGAAACCGGTGCAAAACACTGGATTTAGCTGGACTGGGCTAAGCAAAATAAGCGCCGATGCTGCACAGAATTCCTTATTCTAATACAAGGAGACAAGTTATCAGATTTAGAATAAAAAAGCCAAAATTAGAACGAAAACAACTAAGAAATTTCCATGCTTTTCCTATGACGACTCCGGTTTTTGTTTTCCCCCTCCTCCCTCCCAACTTCTCTCTCCTCTCCTTCCGTAAAAAATTGTTCCTCCGATGCATAGTTGCCTGAAGATTAATTTATGTAAGATGAAACTATTCTTCTTTACAGGAGAAAAATTATCTGTGGAGTTAAGTACTGTTCCACAAAGTCGAACTTGAGCGTAATAGACTTTTTTTTTTAAGTCATAAAAATATAAATCACAGCTTCGATTGAATAACGTAGTTCCGTTTAACTTCTAAAAGTAAATAATTAGAGTTACTTCGGCATTTCCGGGGATTTTTAAGGACATTTTTCTAATTAGGGATTCATTTTCAACATGGAATGCATGCTATTCGATGGAATGTTTCTTCACCAGAGGTTTTCTTCCTTTTAAGATAGTGCGGTTTATAAAAATATGTAATACCGTCCACCAAACTTCTAATGAACCAGGGCTTTTAGGTTAATACGATACGATGTATACAGGAAGGATATAAATGTCGTCCTCATAAGTCAGAAAGAGTCTGTCGTAAGACCATAGTAACTCAATATATTCATTAACGGTAGATGGTTCAATTGATCCTGGATAGATTTCGAATAAACTTGCTAATAGTTAAATGATCGTAGGAAATTGAAACAGAATTCTGACAAATTAAATACTTGATTTCTACGAACAATATATACTGTTCGTGGGATTTACAGAAACTCGCAGCTTTAAAAGCTCGTTGGCGTTTATATTTCGTTCGTCTCCTAAACATCTTCCCTTTTTCGCCATAATATTTCTTCGACATATTGATCTCGACAAACCAACGTATAATTATTTCTTAGTAAATCGGGTTACACCAAACACTCCTGCATTGCCGTATCTAACTCCTCTTTTACTTACATATGAATATTCATTCATTCAAAAGGTTGCAATATGGAATGTACTCCACGGTGGAAACCGTATNACCGCAAAAGTTTATAAATTTTCCGTATATTTTATCAAAATTCTTGCAATTTCGAATCTATATCAATATTTCAGGACTAAAATAAGAATCTGTGATCATATTTCTCTATTTTAACACTTGTTTCGATTTCGTGGGACCATTATTTCTAATTTAATTTTGTAAAAGGAAGAAACTCTGCAATTCATATAAACGTACTTTACATGCAATTCTCCTGGAAACGTATCATGGGCTCCTGGGTTCGAATCCAAGCCTTCTCAGAGATGAGAACAGTTTTCTTTCTTCATCCAACCTCGTACAAACACAGTGCATTTTTCTTATTTATCGATATAGTAACCCAATAAATTGATCAATTTAGTCCAACGACTTTCCAAGATTTTAATGGCTGCAGTAAAATAAGATGTCTAACCGTGAAAAACTTTAACCTCATTATTTGAGGTGTTTCTACATGTTTGGGCTAAAAGATCTCTAGGTACCGAATCCGGCAAACCGAATCGTTATTTGAACCTTTTGCGTTTATTATCTTGAATGAATGTTTGAACGCACTGAAATTCAGCAGCGCAATTTTTAACCGTCGAAAACAAAAGTGGAGAATCCTTTAATGCCGTATCTAACTCCTCTTTTACTTACATTTGAATATTCATTCATTCAAAAGGTTGCAATATGGAATGTACTCCACGGTGGAAACCGTATACATAATTAAACATCATTCCTAAATCATAATGAACCAAATAACACAATATATACCCCAAAATAACATAATATATGCTATACAAATACAATTATGAAATCATAGTCAGGGTCAACTTATGTGAGGAGGAGAAGTATTCTGCCTTATATTCACTCTAGTCGGGAGGAAAACCCCTCCAAAACCTCCCGATGGCAGTTCGTCGTAAAATTTCACATTATATTCTTTTAGGTTAATCCCTTTAAAACGAGGAATTTTTCATAGCTCGATTTTATCAATCTATTCAGAATATGATCACTCTTCCTTGTTTACACGATACCCGTAACCAAGCAACATATCGTATTGGTCTGACTCTAAATCACATCTGAAAAATTGGACTTAACAAATACAACAGTAAGCTGGCTGCACTCATGCCATTTCTATTTATTTATTTACAAAATTCAGCTGCGGTTAGACACAAGTCTGGTGGCAACTTAATCAAATAACAAAATACACCTATTTAAAGATTCAAACAATACACAACAGCATGCATCTCCCACTTTTCTAAACAACATCAGAAACATTCCGGAATAACACCACTCTATTTACAAACAGTATCAGAAATTTCAAAACTACAACAAGACTTAATTTACATAGCATCCCCTGATATCCCTACTAATGCATGTACATCACATAATTCCTATAATTACGGTTACTAAATTTCATAGTCACAGTTTACAAAGATCCGTTTCAAGACCACATGTCACTTCATCAGTTAACTTTACGTCACATTTACAAATATACAAATAATTAAAAATCTTTACACATTTACTCCACTCGTCCACGGATCTCTCTCTAAACTCATTTCTGTTTTTCGGTAAGGGTTTGATGACCTCTTCAGGCAAAATATTCCATTCCTTAACCCCTCTATTAATAAACGAATACCTAACGCCATCAGTCCTTTATTTCCGCAGCTTTAACTTCTGCTTATGGTCCCCTCGTGCTATGTGATGCGGTTCCTCTAATCTGCTTTTTAACTCCATCCAAGCCTCTCCTCCATTTCTGACCTGAGAGATGCCTACGAGTCGATTAACTCTCCGCCTTTTTTCTAACGTTTCCAAACCGAGAATCTCTAACATTTCCGTAACACTATCTTCTTTCTTATGTCTTCTTAACACATAGCTGGCTGCTTTCCGTTGAAGTTTCTCAATCTTTTTGATATTCGTTTTATCATGCAGATCCCACACATTTGTTGCATATTCTAATAGAGGCCTCACTATTGTCTTATACCCTAACACCTTTGCTTCCCTACTACTTCCCTGTAAGTTTCTCATCACGTAATGCAGATTTTTAAACGCTTTGGACACGATTTTATCTATGTGGGTACTCCAATCCAAATTATTAGTTCGTATAACCTCCAAGTACCTGCATTTATTTACCTTGGAAATTTTCTCTTCATTAAGCTCATAACTAATTTCTCTCTCTTTTCTGTTATTAGTGAACGTTATGTGATTACTTTTCTTCGTATTTACCTTCATTCCATTTATTAAAGACCACCTCTCAACAGCTTCAATGTCTTTCTGAAATATTTTGGTATCGTTTTCACAATTTATCTCTCTATAAATTATGCAATAATCCGCAAAAAGCCTTATTTTTAGATTTTATACCCTTCGGTAAGTCGTTTATATAGATTAAGAAAAGTAATGGCCCGATTACACTTTCCTGGGGCACTCCTGACGTTATATCTATTTTTTTCGGATAAACTTTCGCCTACTTTTACTCGCTGTGATCTAGCGATTAAGAAATTTTGCAACCAGCTTTTAATCCTCTCATCAATACCCATTTCCTCTATCTTTGCTAATAAACGGTGATGCGGTACTATATCAAATGCTTTGGAAAAGTCGACTACAATAGCACCCACACCCTTTTTCAAATCTACCAATTCTGAAATATCTTGGCATAAATCCAGCAGCTGCGACTTACATGAATAATCCTTTCTAAATCCATATTGGTACTTACACAACCACCCAGTATCCTCCCAAACATTCCTAAGATAATCTGTCACCAGTCTCTCCATTATCTTTCATACCACAGATGTCAAACTGATGGGTCTGTAATTTTCTACGTACGTCTTAACTCCCTCTTTGTGGATCGGTATGATCATTGTATTTTTCCAGCCTTCCGGAATAGTATTATTATTGATAATGGCTTGAAATAAAACCTTAAGTTATCGGACAGTTTCCGTTGATCCCATTTTCAGTAAATCTCCCGATATATTTTCTAGCCCGCAAGATTTATTACTCCTCAATCTTTTCAATTGTTTCCTAATCGCGTTGTAACTGATAAGGAAAGTATTTACCTGCCATCTTTATTCAAATCATCTCTCCTGTTAATAATTTGTTCGGCATTATCGTAATTTCTATGTCAGACCTTTTACAACGACCCTCGTATTATAGAAATGAGCTGACTCGGAAGGAACAGAAATGAATGATGGCGAACGTCCTTCTAAAATGGAAGGAAGGAGATTAAAGGACGAATTAGTTTATAGTGCGATACCTGGCGTCTGGATAAAATGGAGGAGCCGTAATTAATAATGCATTTGATTTTTTCCTTCCAGTTGCCGAAGTCACTGACTCCGCTTCGCCGTTTCCTTTCACAGTTAAAGCTAATGTCCTTCATCCGACATGAGTATTATATATCAGATTCTTACTACCGATTTCAAACGTTATTTCCCTTGCCAAGGCAGAAGATGTGGAATATTTGAATTATGACAATAGTTTCTTATTATTAAGATAATAAGAAACTATTGTCATAATGCAACTAATCTTGCAAGTTTTACTTTCATCGATTCAACCAAAATCCATCCAATCATCAATTAATTGATCGCAACGAAAAATGTTGAGATATATTTGGAAAAAAACGTATCTTCATAGGAAAAATATACATCATAAATGTAAATTTCGCAAGAAGCGCATACATTAACGTTTTTGCATTTTTAAGACCTTATTCTTAATTAATTTTTGATGCCTACATATGATTGCAGTTTATGTTTACCTTATTTCGCTTAAAATGAAAAAATATTTGTGCAAATCCCGTTTCAATTTATTACTATTTATCTACACTGCCACTTAAATTTACTATTCTGCTACGCAAACTATTTCTTGTTTACTGAGAAGAAGATCGACCTGAGAGAAATGAAAATACAAATCAGTACTGAAGGTCTATCAAGATCGATATTGCTCGTCAAATTCCGCGATATAATTTGTTAAGTTCGAATAAATGTCTCACTTAAGAATAATTGGCCATTGGTGAAATATTAGTCTTTCCATTAAACTTGTAGTATAATGAATGACACTTCGAAGGGCTTAACTAAATAAAAATTTTCAATATTAGAAAATTACCATTCTATGACAATGAAATTTACTAATGTTCAAGAGATTTTCTGCGAGCCGTGTCCGGTTAGGAGGTACCATTTCAGGCAGTACGTTTTCACTGCGCCGCAGCTTCCTACGAAAAGTCAGTTCACACACGCGGCACAACAAGCAATTCGCCCAATTTAATGTGCCCGTGACAATTATTGCGGCGCCGTACGGCAAAGAAACGCATACGAGCCTGTATTCAGTGCCGACAAACCCAAGAGGAATCTGCGAACTCCAATTGGATAACGAACGACCTGATGCCTCATCAAAATTTAACCAACGCGAGGAATTTCAAACGAAGGAGAGCATTAAAAACTGCATTGAGTTATTTCATTACGCATCGTTATTTTTCAGAGGTCGCACATATAGCCAAAGCAAAGGGAAATAAAGAGCGAACGTATAATGTAAGTGTAAAGTTTGGGTGAAATAAAGGGAAAAGAAGAACTTTTCCTCCTCAAAGGCTCTACGCCACTTAAGAAGAAAGAAAATCAAAGGGAGTGTGGGAAGATAAACTGAACTTTTTGACCTCCAATAGACAGTGTGTATATGGGAGAGAAAGTGAGTGAACCACTTTGTTTTTGTTAATTGTTTGTTTATACCTTCTACATTCTATAGATTCCAACCCTGCGCCCAGAAGCATTAGAGTAACACTCACTGATTATCGTAATAATTTATTACGAAACACAACGCCTTTCGCTGTACTTTTTCTAATTCCCGAATACAACACTTATCGGCAAGGTCCCACACACTACATGCATATTCAAGGTGAGGCCTGACCAACGCAACGTAACATCGCTCACGGACTGTTTCTTCGCTCCTACCGATTATTCTCTTCACGAATCCGTTTCTTAAGAGCTCGTCCACATATATTACGAATGTGGGTGCTCTATGCTATGTTGTTTGTGAGGGTTACTCCAAGGTATTTCTCCGATTCTACAGTTGATAAAAGTTTCCTTCGGAGGCTGTACGAATAATCATTGGCATAATTCTTCCTTTCGAAGAAGTTAATAACTGAAAATTTGTCTATACTGAGCTCTAACTGCCAATCATCGCACCATTTCATAATTTATCTAAATGATTCGACAGGGTTAATCTATCTTCTGTACTTCCTATTTCCCTATAAATTACCGTGTCTTCCGCAAATATCCTAACTTTACTATCAATGATATGGCTAAGGTTGCGCATTTCTCGTACAAACGAATTCCAGGCGTCCTCCGTATTCAATCTCATCGTGCGCCCTTCGTGTATGGGAAAATGAGCCATAAATTTATGACGAAATATTTTAAAATCAGCTTTCGAGTACAGATTTATTTTGTGCTCAGGTTTTTGGTGCCTTATCAAGTTACTATTCAAATAAATAAAAACCGGCCTTGAGATCAGATAATCCATCGCAGACATGTATTTACTAATCGTTCGGGCGTATTAGTAAGAAGAAGATCGAATATGTTTATTTCCCTGGTAGGTTTTTTAACTATCTGACGTAACGAATTTTTTGCAATGTGCTTAATAAAGACCCTGCAAGACTCGCTATCTCGGGCTTTTTACTTAACTGCATGATTCAGACAATCGATATCCGGAAGATTAAAATCCCTCCAATTAAAGTTATGCCATTATTATTTTACGCAAATAAAAGCTTATTTCTTCGTTAAGGCAACGCAGAACCTGACAAGAAGAGTTGGGTGGCCTTAACATGGCTTATATTTTTGACGAAGACAGTGATGTTTTTAGGTCTACGTGAATCCAACAGACACTCCTAACACCACAAAGAGGGGAGGATGGAACCATTAGAAAGAAACGAGAGTAGGCCAAAATCCGGATTCCAAAGCATCCCAAGTGCCAAAAGAAAACAACAACAGAACGATTCACGTTTCTCAGCTGAGTGGAGACTTCCAAGCTGAGAGATTGAAACATCAAAGACATTTTAAATTGACAAACGGCGATTTTAAAAAAGACAAAAGAAATAGTTCATAAATTGGTCCACTGTTCAAATCAAACGTTGTAATTTATGCTGAGTGATATGGTCCTTCAAAAAAATAATCTAATATCAATCGACAAAGAAAATATTGTGAAGAGACCAAGAAGAAGACCAAGGGACCGATGGAACAGAGACATCATTCAGTATTTAGGGGTAACATGGCAACGAGAGGCTCAGAATAGAGAGAATTGGAAAGCGCTTGGGGTGTCATGAATACGTAATTACAGATTGAAAAATATTATAAAAGAAAATATCACTTTATTTTCCATAATTCCTATTACATAAGTAACTTTTAATAAGTGTCACGAATTAAGTCAAAATTCAAGATCGCATCCAAGTTTCTTTCCGACTCTTATATTTTGTTGCTTCCGTTTACAGTGTCATAGCTTTCTCAAGCATGCAACTCAAAAACTACTAAAAACCGAGAATTCTTAGCATAAGAAGCCACTCAGTGCTGCGTATGTATCGTGGGGGTCAATAACTCCACCGAATTTTCCTCTTCGTAAGGGTCATGTCGAAGTCCTGCCGAAAAAAATAGTCCCTTGCCTACGCCGGCATTTTTACTCTCCACCTCCAAAATGTAAATGGAAATTAGATGTCCCGCGGCAACACATATATTTTGCACAAACGGGTAACTGCAGTCCAGGCGAAAAGGACCTCTTCAAAGAGCGTCGACGTCCAGGCGGCCGTACGGGAAAGCCAGATCGTTCTGGAGAGGATCCAAGTTGGGTATTTCCTCTTCATTACTATTCTGTAGAGGAAAGAAGAGGAAAAATCGTGCCGGGGTGCCAAAATGGCACAGCACGCGTTAAAGTCCTCTGAGGAGATTTTCGGGGACGCCACGCGTTCCCAGAATGCTCTGCGCGGCGTGCTCTCACGCGCGAACCCCACGGGGTCTTCCGGCTCACTATTGGGATTCCTAACTGTTCGCTCGGTTCTGTGCCAAAAGATAAGCGAAAGAGGGACATCGATGGGTGAGCAGTTTTAGGCATCGATTGGGCTTCAATTCCTCCCAGCAGAATAAGAAAGCGAAGAAGGCAAATAATGCATGAATTTAGTATTTTAATGACTTTTAAGAGGAAATGCACAGTTATTATATTATTTGACGACAGGCGCTGCGAATTTCAATCTAGAACATCCGTGATGTTCAGAAAGATGAAGCAAGATCAATTTGCTGACCCATAAAATGATTGTTCTCCTGAAACGACAGTCGATCACGCAGAAACGATCAGTTTCTTTTGCACCATTTCTTTCAATATCTCAGAAGAGTGGAAAATTTTCCATATAATCCTTCCTAATGATTGATGTAAACTGAAGCAAGCAGTAAGCAATTATGGAATCGGAATATAGTTTTATTTAATAGAAGTTTTAAATAGAAGTAGAAAACAACTTCTACGCCTGCATCCAATGGCATTTATGAAAAATTATGTGATTTTCCGCTTTCTATCTCTTTAGAATTGATAATTATTGCATTATCATAATTACTGTTATAAAGGTTGCAGTTTGGAACCTGCTTCAGTGGCGACCATATCCATTGTCATAATTACATTAGACTATACATCGAATAAACATTAAACAACATAAAAACCACAAAATAACACAAATAACAATGAAAGTACAATAATAAAAGCTAAGCTAAAATCAACTTTAGTTAGGGGGAACAGTTTTCTGCCTGGTGTTCACCCTATTTTGGAGGAAAACCCGTCAAAAAACTTCCTGTTGGACGAAAAAATGGGCGAAATGGACTAAGCAGATTGGGTATAATACATTTTTTTGATAAATAAATCAACATATTTTAGAGCCATTGATAACTGAAGATATTAAAATTATTCTTGCCATAGCAAGAATACTGCTACTCTTCCAAAAAAGAACCTAGTACAAAACTATATACTTCACTATTATATTATACAATATAACGATAAAAATACTTTAAACTCTACTCACATCTCAGTGTGGAAATAATAGTAACTGCCCAGCTCACGTAAGATTCCTCAAGTAAATAAAACATGCAAGATTCCACCAAAAATCAAACCAAGATGAGAAAAGCATGTAGAGGAAGTTAGTGATGGCGAACAGTAAAAAAGGAGCAATAAGATAAATGGGAGTAAAGCGTATGAATCAAAAACAGCAATCCCTTGCGCCAGGACAAAAAGGAGAAACAAGGGTAAGAGGGAAGAGTACGACAATGCTGTCACCCTGAAGCGGATACGGGTTTTTCAGGGATAGGGAAAAAGACGGGCGAAATAAAAATAAATAAGCGGTGTCAAAATACGAACTTGGTCTCATTGTAAGTAAGAGTTTCCGCAAGTAACATACATAAACTATTTCGATTCATTTTATATAAACTTATATTTAAGGGCGACAAAAGATGATCGAGGGTATGGAAGAAGGAAGTTGTAGAAAGAATAGTTGAATGAAGGGGAGAGTTCAAAGGAAATGGACAGAATGAAAATTGACTGCAGAGTATAAATTTTATTTCAAGCACCGTATTACATTTGAAAAACTGTTCTAAGGAATATGAGTTAGATCTTAAATTTAAAGTGACACGTGTAATAGGGCTCCCGATAGCCAAGTGGGCAACGCGTTCGACTTCAATGAAAGCGGTCACGGGTTCGATTCCCGGTGGGGGCCTACGTGCGAAATGACCTAAGCTGTTGAAGCACTTTTAACAATACTACTACTACTACTACGACACGTGTAATAAAAAAGAATTTCCGCAAATCCTTTAGAAATTTACTGAAACATAGAGCTGTCGCGCAAGGAACTTAACTCGTTCTAAATTTAAAAACTAATTTTCTTGTAAAATTATAGATGCAAGTGCCACCAGCTAAAGGAAGTTCGGCAATCATCTAATTTTTCTCTGCAAGAGCATTTACCAAAAGAGATTAAATTAATAATTCAATAAGTTTGTTGTTAATCTCAAAAAAATTTTTTGAAATATAAGAAAAACAATAGAAAATTACTAATCAAAGAGAAAAAGGTTTAAAATTTTTCAAAAACAAAAAATTACAGAGTCCCTTCTTGTTCCTTAATTATATGTTTGATTAATAAAATTACTCCTTAATCATTATTTTATTACAGCTGTTCTATATTATAACATTTACTTATACTCTTATACATAATACCTTATAAATCTTATAAATAATATTCTTTAGAATAACCATTAGTATCCGCGTTTCAAATTAAAGGGAAATTTATTCATAAGAAACTTTTGAAATAATTATCAAAGGGTTAAAGAGCTGATTTGAGAATATTTTCGATCCTCAAACGCGTAACTAAAGCTCTCTGATACGAAATTCTGCTACTCAAAAATTGTGCCCAGAAAAAGATACAGAGCCATGCGAGAAAAATTTTTCACGAGGGGAAAAAGGAAATAAATTGAGATGCCGAAAGAGAAAAGGAGAAAAAAAATGGAGAAAGATATAACAAAACGAGAGAGAAATGGAAGGAAGGAGGACTCCGCCCATGCTATCTGCTTTCACAGCCTCTTGAAGAACATTCTTGGGCGAAGGAGCCACTCTTTCTTTCTTCTCTACAGTTGCGAATAAGAGGGGAATTTCGCACAAAGACGAAGGAAATGTTCCTTTGAACATATTGAGACTAATCAGTCATCATCCATGCAATTCGCTACTTTCATTTTCCTATCACATTCATTTTCCGAGGTTCGTACGAATTACAGGTAGATAATCTCTTTTATTTGGGAATTGTTCTTTTTTGGTATGAGAGGTGTTTAGATGAGGTTCGAAAAAGAATAGCATTGGCCAAGGAAGCTTTCGTCGAACGAAGGGAACTGATGACTGGAGGTCTTTAAAAAGGAACCAGGAAACGATTGTTAAAATCCTTGGTGTGAATGTTTTGCTATATGGATGTGAACCATGGACCTTACGAAAGGAGTACATAAAAAGATTGGAGGTCTTGAAGATATAGATATGGAATAAAATGGAAAGAGTTATTTGGGTTGCAAGAAAAATAAGCACAGAGGTACTAGAGATGGTTGGGGAAGAGAGGGTTTTATTCGAACTAATTAAACGTCAACAGAGTAAATGGGTGGGCCAAACATTGAGGAGAGAGGGATAGCTAAAGAATGTTATTAAAGGAATAATACAAGGGAAACAGCATTGGGGGAAGACAGAGACAAAGGTTGTTAGATGACATAAGGATGATAAAATGACCGAGAGGTAAGGAAATGACAATTTGTGGAGAACATTGGGGCACATGAAGCTACCGAAAGTATTTCGAAAAGAAACTGATTAAAACAGAATCAGAATCTTATACGGGACAAGTACTCTAAAATAGAAGAAAATTAATGCCATTTTGATCATGAAACTCGTTTTAAAATATTAAATATTTAACATTCTTCCCCCGCACATTATTAATCCATGCGTGAATTCCTAAGGCACTAAATCGCGCAATTTATTGCCACGCACGTGAATCAACTTTACTTTGCCGACAAATAAAATAAGGAAACATTGATAATTCACAGCTACCAAACCTGGAATCCCCAAGTAATCCGTTAATTAATGGAAATGGAGTAAAAAACTGTCGCAGAAATTAAATTCCCAGAACCTTTGAAAAAACCGCATTCTTAAATGAAGAAGAAAAGTCCCAAATTTCTCAGAGGGAAATAACCTCGTCTTTTGGAAAGTTCAAAGCAAAGAGTGATCACATTCAGGGCACCTAATACACAGGTGGTTCCGTCAGCCGCAGGGCGAAATAAATAAATCCCTCTCTCGACTGGAAAAGGATGGGAAACGGGAAAAAGGGCTGTCAGAGAGAAAGTGCATAAATATTTTCTTAGGAATGATAGAGGAAAGAAAAATAGTGACATAAAAAGGATAGGAGTTAGGGGATGATTAACCTGAAAAAAGTGGAAATAAAAGGATAGAAAATTGAGCGTAGAAAAAGGAGCAAAAAGGGGACGATAAAGGAGAAGGAGAGAATTGAAGGAAGGAAAAGGAGTTTATTGACGATATTTAAACGCAAATGAGAGACGAAGAAGGCAATTAAGGGGAAGAAGAGGAAATCCGAAGTGGTGGTGAGTGGAAGGTGAATTAAAAGAAAGAAATGAGAAATAACTTGAAAATAACAGAGACATCTTTTGAGGGACGCAATTACTACTGCCCTAACACTTCCTTCACTTTTAGCTCACAAAGAAGTTGGACGAATTAAGTTTTAAGAAGGTAAAATATAACAATCACACTGTTATGGAAGTGAAAGTTGGATAGAGACTCTAAATGTGCAAGAGTAGATGGACAATGCAATTAGAAGTAGAAAAACATTGACGAAGGAAAATTAAGGAGGAAACGAGGAGAGGAATGAAGATAAGAAGAAGGGGACGGGAGAAAGTTTCAGATAGGAGGATTTATGAAAAACTGGGAAAGAGAGTCGGATATAGTAAAGATTGGAGATCGAATAATGCGGAATAAGGTAGAGAGGGCAGAAAATAAGGAAGGATCCAGTTTTGGGAATAATCCGTGAACAGTCTCTTACGTTGTTATGGACATGAAAGGAAAAGGAGAGAAAGATGTATGGAGGAAACACACAAGGAAAAGATACTGTGAGAGTTAGGCCGTAATGTAAAAAAAGGCGGACATGGTGAAATAGAAATAGAGGAACTTATATTGGAGGGAAAGGCTTCGAATCTCCGATATAATCTAAAGAAATCAGTGGAAGATATTGAATATTTGGCATAATAAGCGGCCTTCTTAAAGAAGTTAATTTAAGTTCATCCGAGAAACAAACTGCGGATTGAAGGAGGAAAATGTGTAAAGAAGAAAAATGTACTTCAATCTCCTACATTGGCATTTTTAACGAAGTGGAAGGAATAACTATTTGCTAGATAATATATTACACTTTCAAAAGGTGAACGAGAAAAAGTGAGAAATGGATTTATGTAAGAAGTTTCAAGTGAAATATAACGCAGTAAAATATCAAACATCTTCATTGGACGAAAATGGGATTAGAGAGTCTCGTCTAACATTTGTCCAAATAGTGTACAAATACGAATATATAGCAAGATATTAAATTTTATGCTGGAATATATACAGATTTTTAACGATTTCGGTGGTAATAAGGGTAATAACTTCTGTAATGGAAATAGGAATATGGTCGCAATTACATCCGTTTTAATAATTACTATTATTTAAGAGGATACGCGACCATTTCCTAAGCAGAAATATCTGATTAGCTGGAACTCGAACCTGGGACCTTGGGTTGGAGCGATAGTATGCCAACCACTCCTCCAACGCGGCTGGTAAACAGAAACAAAAGAAAGAATAGTTTTGTGGAGGGAAGTAAACCGGTAACGATAGTGGATACAGTTCATTGGGGTGAATTGTGAAGAAAGTTATAGCGGTATATTCTATTGTTATTTTAATTGAATACATACAGGACAAAAGATGGAGTTTTCTTGTAGCGTCGAGCCAAGATAATTACGAATCCGAAACGATCTTTTTTTCTCAGGTCACATACAATGAGAATCGCTCGATTGGCGAATTAAGAGTACAAAATAAATTACAATAAAATGTATGGAAGTTGCTTAAAAATGTTTAATATTTATTCAACTTCAATTTTCGATAATTTAATTTAACCTCGGAGAAAATAATTAGTAAAATGATATGCTACTTTCGTTGAAAACACTAGAAATGAGGTCCTTTTCTTTCATTAGATGTAATGATAAGAAATAAATCGCATTATTCCGAAGTAAGCCACCATACATAAGTCTAGGGAAATATGTGCACTAGTTTCAGGGGATATACATCCGACGTCGGATTGAAAATGGCTGATGATGATATATACATACACACACATATATATATATAAAAATGGNTATTTCTTAGAAATAATTCCTCAAAAAAGGATACTGATCATATACGAGTATATATAAAGCAGATGTCTGTCCGTCCGTCCCATTATCTATCTCAGAAACGGCTTGACTTAGATTTGAAACAAACTGCATTGTGCTTCTACGATGCTGAAACCCCCATGAAAACTATTTTTATCTCTGTAAAGGTCCGGGTTCGAACCCAGGAGCCCATAATACGTTTCCATAAGAGATAAACGTAAAGAACGTTTTCATGACTTGCAGAGGTTGTTCCTTTTACAAAATTTAATTAGAAATAATGGCCTTACGAAATCAAAAGAAGTGTCAAAAGAAAGGAAAACGATCGTAAATTCTTATTTTAGAGGTGAAATATTGATATAGATCCGAAGTTTCGTGAATTTTGATAAATTATACGGAAAATTGTTGTTGTTTCAACTTAGGTCTTAAAGACTCATTCCGATGTTAAAATCGGTTTAAAAATATTTCAGGGGAAATCAATACAGGAATCGTAGCTTAAATGAGATAATATTACTATTTCGAGATACATAAGTAATTACTGAATCATATTCTTAATATTTATTTCCACCTGTTACTGTTACCTTATTTAAAATCGTCCGAGTTTTCTTTAAATCGTGTGTGTCCCATTCATAGATCTGAATAATGAGTTTTACAACAATTTCTCATTCTTAATTAAATTTTAGACAAGTGAAACATTTTCACGATTTCCGTCATTTCGATCTAAGAAGATCGAAATGATGGAAATCGTGAAAATATCTTTTTCATTCGTTATATTATATTCTAATCTTTCTTCAGTCCATACCCTCCAATTTCTTTTTAACTTCTTCCTGAAACCAATAATAGTTTCCTGCTTTCATTTCTTTTATTCTTTATCTAATGCTCTTGGTCATTCTTGAATTTTGTAATCTTTTCAAAAATATTTAGACTAATGGTCGCTTGGGACCTCATCCCCTCTACCATCAGCTACGAAAAGCTATAAGAGGTGAATGAGAAGTAGAAGGCAAAATGAGGAGTAAGGTGCTTTGCCCTTGCTTTCCTTACTAAGCCAGAATGTTATGAGTGGAACAAGTCCACGCAAGTGAAACATGATGTATTATTGTCTCTATGATCTAATTGGCTAATTAGTATTCTAATTTAGTAAACTTCCTCATTGCTTCTCAATTTAAATTAATTTTCAAATTATGATCTTCAAACTTCCTGTATGATTTGCTCACTCCATCTTTATTTCACCTCAATTGTTTAGTTGTGTCAAAAGTGAAGTATACTTTCACATGAAGGTCTTTACAGGTAGTATCGAACAAATGAATAAATAACAGCTATAAATAATGGATAATTTTCATCTATGGAAACACATAATGAATAAGATACTATCAGTAAGTTACGCAGTTTTTTCACACCTCATTCTTGTAGGTGTTTTCCTGTTGTGGTGTATTTTTTCCTAAGTGAAAACTTAGCTTTTAAATCCACAAAGTATCTTCCTTCTGTGCACTTTTCTCTTATGAATTGTATACGAAGACGAGATGTTAGAATAGACTTGATAGTCCCAATTTCGCATTATTATTTATTTACAAATTTCCACTGCGGTTACACACAAGTCTGGTGGAAGCTTAATCACATAATATACGTTTAAAAATAATACACAATATATAATCACTACGACTTGTTGCACTCTTTACATTATATGAAATGTAAATTTAAATAACAAATTTATACAATTTGCATTTCTATATTTCAATAACTCTAAATCTTTTTCTAAACTCGTTTTTATTCTTAGACAAGATTATGAAGAACTCTTTATGTAAAATATTCAACACTATACCCTTCCTTTTACGAATGAATACTTAGCTAAATCCGTTCTTTTCTTTCTCAGCTTTAACTTCTGATTATGATCCCCTCACATAAATCGGTTCTTCTGTTCTGCTTCTCAACTCATTTCAACCCTCGCCTCCGTTTCTTGCCTGAAAGATGCCTACCAATCGATTTACCCTCCGCCTTTTTTCTAATGATTACCAACCATGAATTTTTCACATTTGCTTTACGCTACTTCTTTTTTATGCCACCGTAATGCATATCTAACAGTTTTTCGTTGCACTTTATCGACCTTTAAAATATTCATGTTACTATGCGGGGCTCATACGTTTGTCACACATTATATGGTATACGTATGATGTTGTATGATATACGTATTATATAAGTTTGCAATGAACTAAAGGAACCACTGAATTGATATGGCAACTATACTCGAGTTTCTTCGGCCTAATTTTCAATTCCACCGGAAATACAGACCCGTATCAGTTGCATCTGCGGCAGTACGGGCGAATGTGACCTGGTTTTGCAGAATTGGCGAGGAATTCGTGGTGTTGATGGAGCGAAAACATCGATCGCCACGCTCTGGAATAACTAACGGGCAAACTGAGACCCAAAGTGCGACTTGGAATTGGCTCTCACTGTCAAATCAAAGTAGGATGTGCGAAGGCTTTTCATCTTTGCAGAATATAAGTATTAAATCTTTAGAAAACATCAGAGGATATGGGACCAGCTTGAGAAATTTTGGGAGTTCTGAACTCGTGAGAGAACAAATTTATTTAATGTCACTTCCCAATCTCAGAGAGCTTGGCTTCCCAGTAAATGTTGATAGGCAAAAGAATTCGAATTTTGATAATCCTTATGATAAAGCATTAATTATATTTCATGAGCATTTATTAAGACATAAAAACAAAATTCAGGTGGAAAAATTCGATACTTTTTCTTGAATTCTATAGCTTCTTCCTATTAAAAACGTACAACACACGTACAAAATAATTAACGTGTATAATCTTAATTTATCCTTCAGGGGTTCGAAGGTGTCCATCCAATTCGATCGTTTCAATTCTTTTCCGTTCCTTGTACTGTCATCTTCTCATTCCTCTTTTTACTGTTCCTTTAAGCACTTTCTTCTTAATTAATGTCCAATTCAGTTTCTTTTCCTTTGTTTGACGAATTTAATCATTTCCTCTTCTACTCTCCTTGCCCTTCATCTTGTTTGCCATACACACATTTCAAAAGATTTTCAAAGGCAAACATAAACACACTTAATATCATACACACTATTACCCTTTTTCTCAAATTTATGTCATTTTTACTTAAGTTAAGTAAAGAAAGGAACAAAACTCCTAAAACCATCAAAAAAAGAACTTACGAGTCTTTTCCTCTTCCTCCTGAAAGCTTGATTTGCCAACATCCCTATTCCCACTCCAACTTATCAAGTTATTTCTCGTTTATCAAGTCTTGTGTCAACTCCGTGACAAGACATTTGTGCATAAGCACTTTTTTATTTAATATTCAATATAGTTATTTAAAAACTGTGCAAAGAAGTGTATCGAAATGTGGCAACGAAATAGTCGGAATATACAATGGTGCTTTGGTTAACGACGGCCTGCGAGAAAAAAATGTCATGTCATGTCTGAATCCAGTCATGTCGCTATTTTTCGCACTTGTTTTCTACTGTAAGACTCCTAGGGATATAAAGATAATTCAGTACCACCCTCTAAATCGGAGGTTAGCCTAAACGGTCGATTCCATTCCGAACGATTAAAATAGAATAAAATAAGGCATTCCCGAGAAGACTTCCACTGCCGAAATAAATGTACTTTTCTAACAGAGAACAGCGAAATTCGCTCGGCTGAAGTAGAAAGGGTCACGTGCGCTTCACAAACTTCAGAAAATGGCGGACGACGAAGGATCGCAAGTTGAGCGAAGGAAAGGAGAGTGTTAAATATTTAATGGTTTGATTGTAGAGCTACCGGGGAGCGAAGGTGAGAAGGATGACGAAAGAATAAAGATGATGATGAATAAGGAAAGAAGAGTTTGAAAGAAGAAGTAAAATAGAACGTTGAAGAAGAATTGTGAAGGGTAGACTGCATGGAAAGAGTTCAACAAGAAACTCTCTTTTGTTACGTACTAAATAATTTTAGCCAAGGTAGGAAGAATACGTGACTATTTTATCAAAACACTGGTGCTTTATGTTATTCCTCACGATTATCAATCTATTTCAGATAACTGTTTTATTTATGAAGAAAGTTTGAGGGGACAGTTTAAAGAGTTAATTCATTCAAGACATTTGCTAATTTTGAAACAATTTAAATGTCTCAAATTCTTAAAGGAAATTTTTATATTTAGAACGGTTAAAAAGATACAACTGAAAACATGAAAAAGAAGGATTCCACGAACAGTGAAACAGATTTTTGGATTTCGTTAACCTCGTCGCTAAAAGTGGTTCAAATCAAACGCATAGTACAACCGCTCACAAATCATATGAATAAGTACTGACCATAAGGGATTTCATAAACCAATCGAGAAACTAATTTTAAAAGAGAATCATGTTACATATAATTTATAGATACAGACGTTTAAACGAAAAAGTTCTACTAAATAATCGCTATGTTGCAGTCAAGCATTTTAAAGAATTCCATTCGTTTTCATGGATTGCTTATTTAAAATGCTACTCAGGGTTACTAACTGATACTACTAACTGTTAACAGACTAACTGTTACTAAATACTGGTATTCATAGACCTCGTCTAGCGAGTATGTAGAGCTTATAACCAAAACAACTTTTAGTTGATGGAAAGTTACATTCACGATTTAGCAATCTTGCGCCGCTCCCTCTGCAGCAGAGAAGAGAGGCTGTTCACATCGCTCATAACGGCAAAAGAGACGAGAATTCATGCGTTTTTCTTATACGATCAAGCAATTCTTTTCATCGTTGTTAATTTTCTTTGCTGTTTATTCCTATAAAATACTCGCGTCTATATAAATCTATCGCGTAGGTATTTTACGGTCTAAATAGCACCTTATAAATATACGGAAGGCAGGTGATGAGTAGAATATTAAATCTACCTTATCTTATATAAAAAATAGTAGCGTCCTATGACGTATGACAGCGAATTGAAAGTTACCAATGTCTTTAATAATTTTCTTATTTTGCCGAATTTTCCTTTTCGTTACATCTGCCTGTTTAACTCAAAATTATGTCAGCCAAGAAACAGGTAAATGTAGAATATCAGACTTTTACACAACTTAAACTTCTGTCAAAATTTGTAAAAGTAGCATCGTGAATGCTTGTGCATATTCTACCATTGAAGCAGAAGATCCATCTTTAACCAAAATTGAACCTTTCATGCATATGTTCTAAACAACTTGATATCAGAGTTGCAGTACCTTTAATATCAATCATATTGAGAACTTGGATGTATTCCCTTTGCAGCAAACCTTGCATCAATATTAAACCCTTTCCAGGTAAAGATTAGCATAAGGTAAGAAGGAAATTTGGGAAAGATATACTGAAAATACAAACAGCAGAAATAGAAGACTTAGACAGTAAGTTAAAAGAAAAGGCGAGACGGAGGAAGAATTGTGATTTGTAGATGGTGATTTTCCAAAAAAGAGAAGTATTGAATGTAAAGATTGAAAACTGGAGAAAGGAATGGGTACTCCGTGGTCTGCTAGTCTAACAATAAGTGATAAACAATGGTATTTGGTCAACATTATAGCGACGAGTGACTAAGTTTAGTGGCCGGGTATGCTTAGTAAGTATTATTCAACATCTATGAATAAGGGACGTAGTCGTTGGTAAAGGTTACTAAGTAATCTATGATTACGGCTTTTCATAACTCTCCTCAATGAGGATTTCAAATGCGAAAACCGTTGCATCGATGAAAAATATAGTCATCAAATAATCGTCATAATAAATCTATTGGAGAACAATTTATTTTAATATAATAATTTATTAATACCCAAACTTAAATCATACAAACTAGCTTTCACAAATTATCATATTAAAGAGTAAAATGTTGGACAGTGAGAGACAATTTTGAGCCATTCATCAAAATTTTCAGGGGAAGGAAAAAATTATCTCCTGAATTCGTAAATGCTTGCGAGAGCTTCAACAAAATTACACATTTTCCAGCGTCGATGTAGCATCAGAAAGTTTCTCATTACAATAAGAGATTTTATAAAGGGAATAAAGAAAAGTTGCTTTGACTTCGGAAGCGAGGGAAGAAGAATGAACTATGTTCAAACACAGGTATTCGAGGCAACTGACATTACTTCGGGAAGTTTTTTCGAGAATCCGCGTCAAAAATCCAACCTCGGTCGAAGGCCTACGTTTTGAAAGGATGCGAATAAAAATATTGCGTTAAAAGATTAAGGGTGGAGAGAGTTGAAGGATTTCGTGTGCGTGAGAGTGACTGGATTTTGAGGAACTCAAAAATAAAGAAAGGGAGGAAGCATGAAGTGTCCAATCCTGCTTTGGCACATCTCAAAAGGAATCTTTTGAAGAAGAAGCTCCTTCTGAGATGAATCCCTTACAGAATGACTGAAAAAGAAAATGAGAGTCCAAAAATAAACGAATGGAGTTAAAACCAAAAAGAGGGAAGAGGTAGAAAACATTTTCACTTTTGTCGTTAAATCGAAAAAATGCCTTCTTTACGCATTTAGAATGACGACTCAAGCAAAGTGATGGGAATTTACATTTACATAAAGATCCTGCTAGGCGTCACTGTAATGTGGCAGGGGGTGTAAAACACGGCTTGGTGGCAGTTGGTCGAACGAAAGCCGGTAGATGGGACTACCGTCGCTAGACTTTTCGTAGCTGAGACAAGTGAATATTATTATTTATAGTAAACTTATTGGTGAGTTATTATTATTCTGGTGTTATAATTTAAGTATTCATTATAATAACATATCGTAGTCGTATCAGCAGATTTTACGAATGCTTTGTAGGGAATATTATTATTTATTATTATTCATAGTAAACTTTTCGATGAGTTACTAATTATTATGATGACATTAATTATGTATGAATTATTATTATTGTTAAGCAGATTTTAAGATGTTTTTACAAATCAGATAGACCATTATGACGATGTGTAGAATGTCGAGTAGTTGTCATTATCGTTAAGGACTCAAAAGTTATTTTGTTTTTCGTAACATTATAACTAAATAATAAATTTTAGTTCGTTATGAAGATGGTTAAGAGAAATCTGAACATTTATAACAGTCAACATTGAAAAACCCGCAATAAACAATTGATCATATGGACATTGGGGTGGGAAATTTGCGTCACGAACATTTGCTTCTCTGTACACGAACCGCTGACTTTTTTATTTTATCATGATGTAATAAAACTCTCCAAAGAATAACACTAACGTGATACAGTGAATTAGTTTGGGTCCTAATTATTTTCTAAATTTACAAATTTCTAAGAATCGCCTTGTATTTATATGCATTATATCGTTTTCCTGGATATTCCACATACCTACTAAGTTACCTTCCTTTCCTTTATCCTTGTGATTTCCTGGGGAGAAATAACCTCATAACACCGCTTTGTGATCCGGCTGCCTCAGTGAGGACCTCAGACGGCAGGTTGTGCCACTACGTGGAGACTGCCAGTCTTGCTCACAAAGCATTCCCTTAACAGTGTGAGAGAGACGCGGCACGGTAGTTCAGTGGTTAGAATACCTGCCCGGAAAGTGGGA
>KZ309471.1:60869-73377 GCA_000376725.2 Ladona fulva
TTTCGGGTGGGGAACCAGCGAAACCTATAGAGAGTAGCAACTGAAATTAAAAAAGGGGAAAAGATCAAATTAAGAAAAATGAAAGTGTCAGTAACGTTACTACAAATAATAGACAACATTAATGCAGACTCATACCAAAAATACAGATAAGGACAGATGATTAATTTGAAATACAAGAAATAAGAAGCAGAATATGGTAAAACAATGGAAATAAAAGAAAGAAAGAAAGAAGAAAATACTGAAGAGCAAAGAAATATTGAAATAATAAAAAAAGCAATGGGAAAAGTTACGTTGTACATATATATTTACAATTCTACCAGGAGTTACACCAATTTAAGTATAAAAAGGAAGAAAAATCAAATCAATTAAATAATAGAGTAGCGACCTTACTTGAAATACAAAAATCTGGGCATGTTTAGGATAAATTCAATTATATTCTTGGTATCTCAGTGGTTCTGACGAGCATCTAACTCCTATACAACACCATTTACCCTGAAAAATTCCGTTGATACCTGAAAACTGGCAAAAGGTTCCAACTTCATTGCCTGACAAGAAAGGTTCTATTTCCAGAGACAAATTTATAAAATTGCCTTCTTTTGAACGGTTGACCAAAATACGGTCATTCGTTCCTAATTGTGATATTCTAAATACAATCAATTTGCAATAAATAAATGTTGTGTTTCCATGAGAGTCGTTCAACTATTCTCACGTATCAAAGAGAATGAAAGCTATACCATTAATTAATTACGAACTATTTCGGTAATATTTTCCAAGCGTTTACAGTGGAAAATGAATTCAGGTTACACAACGCATCTATTACAGTCACTATCTTCAATCATATAAATACAGCAAATTGGCGTTCATGATAAACACGAATTTTCTCAAAAATAAAAATGATCAACTAGACGATAAAACAATTTCCAGAAGAAACATGATAATGTTCGTAATAAATGCATGAGTAACTGCTTAATTGATAATAAAAAAAAACTAATTAGGAGAATTTTCCTCACTGCGGAAAATTCTCTGACTGAGTTTATTTTTCTTGACTGAGTTTATAAAACCTTTTACAAATATAAAAGTACAAGTATAAATGCGCAAAAGTGAATGTGGATAAAAGGGATATGAAATCAGGAGAGCCAAATCATTTACAAATAGCTTCCTTTAAAAGATTAATCCCTCGTAACTATAGAAAGATTAAAATAGGACATTTAAAGCTTTCGGTGTAGTGAAACAGCCCTTAGAAGATTTTAGGTTTATTAGATTAAATGATATTTCAATAAATCTTTTATATTCATAAAATATTTAACATAAGTATTGATCTACATCTTGAGCGATGTGGGTAACGTAAATCGTTACTTTATTAATATGAATTTGATGTTTCTTTTTCAAAATATGTTTCATTAAATCGACTGGTCACGTTTTAAATTGAAGCAAACAACGATTGTTAGAAGGTGTTCACGCATTGCCGTAAATTATACACTTAAATTTTGTCTAAATATAAACCATTCCGCAAGGTGATCTGGTATTAACTCCGATAAAATTCAGGAAAAAGAACATTACGGGAGTAGGTAAATGATAAGTTTTATGAGTTTTCACAGAATTATGATCGTAAAATGTACGAGCGTAACAAAATGTAACGATGGAAAGGGTCGAGATGGAATAATGCTACTCAAATGTGTGACTGTTCTAAGAATATGCTCGAAAGGTGACAGAGAAACGAGTAAAACTCAAGAGCGACTACAAAAATATCTGAACGAGTCTATATTGCGAAAAGTGACGTAAAGTCGACGTTGATTGATGGAGTTGAAACAGAAAAGGCATTTTAGAAACTAGAGAAAGATGGTGAAGGGCTTTGAACTCGTTTACAGTACAACTCGAACTAAATAGGAGAAAACTTGAGCATTTACTTCATTTGTATAAGTTGACTAGTGTTCCAAAATGTTTTAAGATGTGTTATTTCTAAGATATACTGCGTTAACGGGGGAAGACAAAAATGCAAAATTCATTTTTCACAGAAATGTTATGGCTTTAATAACTCCTGATGCTTGTAAAGAAGAAAATTATGACAAAGAAAGAACTATATCCTACATTTTTTGGATTTTGTTCGGGCATACTTTTTAATTCGTGTAGATTGACAACAGATGTAATTCTATGCTCTGTAAATAATATGGCTAGATCAGGGATCTACATGCTGTCCTCTGATTCATTAAGCTGGCGTGAGGACTGCACGTATTCGCCAATGATAAATGCTCTTTACTTTGTGAATACCTCGTTTGATAGTGCTAAACTCACTGAAATAAAATTTGAAAGTTTTACAAACATTCCGGCACACATCAACCTTCGTCAGACCTAATGAACCTTATTTGTCGAGTGAGAAATATATCCATGGAAATATGTAATTTGCTATTTTAAATCCGAATTTTAAATTTTTTTTGCCATTGTAACTTCGTCATGATTCTGTCACCAAAGTTGAAGACGCCAGATATTAACCGAGATTTTTTTATATTGATCACCGAGCTGGGATTTCACGAAATAATACCTCAATAATACTTCAAAACTTGTCTTTTATGTTTTTGTGTTTTTTTAACACTCCCTCCGTCTTCAGATAGTTTCCTTCTTTTGAACAATTATGCAGACGGAGGAAAGAGCTGAAACATCTGCGAAGCGGCCACAAAGTCTCTCGATGGAATTTCACGTGGCGTAATATTCATGAAAATCATATCCATTCCCCCAAATTATGACTGTTTCAAAAGATCTAAAATTGTAAGTTTCCAATTCCGTTGTTCTGATTCGTCGTTAAATTTATACTAACGCGTTTTCTACTCGTTGTAACTTGTAACTTATCACGGAGGCAGCTTAGATATTGACGTTTATAATTTTAGAGGCTTTAAATTGGTTATGTTTAATACAATTTCTGCTATTACAAGGATCGAAAAAATATTTGGCAATCAATACTTAGCTTGATCTAGGATCTTGAACGAAGGAGGTCGGTCGTTTATTATGGAGAAGATGATTATCTAAGACGGAGTTTAATTAAAGTTTTGACGCTAATTTTTTATGCGCCGCAAGCCCGTATTTTGCCATCTACCGGGAACAAACACCGGTACTCCTCCACGATACTTGTATTGTACTGTACTGTGCTAATCGATTAGGTTAAGCAGGAGCCTACGTAATTTATTATACGACGTAATTGTTGAAGTTCATTACAGATTTAGGTAATGTACAGTCCCAGACAAATGTTTCGCTACACTTCGTGTCGCAATTTGAAGTGGGGAAATGCTAGGGATGTGTGACAACGCTGAGAATGTGGGAGTAAGGCCGTAAGAAATACAAAGTTCGGTATCTAATCAGGGATAATAAGAGAGACTGAGTAAGGGAGAATCTTGGGAACATCGGAATTGGTGAATATGCGCAATAGAATCTTATGAAAGTGAAAAGTTTGTTTAGGAAGACCAGAAGCTGTAGTCTTTCGTTCCATCTCGAGGATTCGAACTTGTAAAATTGAATTTTATAAAGTATCTCCCAAGCCTTATCTATCATTTTTTCGGCAAGAAGTATGTGGAAATGCTTTTGTCCGAGACTGTACATCTATATTTTCCATTTCCATTTTCAGCTTATCGACTGTGGTATTGCTTGATACACTCTGAAATGATGTGATTGGCATGATTCGGTTGCACATATCCTCAAACGCTATAAAAAGCATTTGCATATTATAGGGAATTACACATTACACACACAATTACACAAACAAGGCACCTAAAACGGGTGAAAAGGAGGAGTGCAAAATGAACTTCGATTTCAAGCAGATGCAGTCGCTTATTTAAGAGTCATCTGAGCGCGCATTCTAGCGAACCCTCTCTGATGCCGACGTGCGATTTCTTCGCGTTGTTTTGTGCCGACGAATATCTCTTCCCAGATAATCTTAGGGCGGAAGCGGGTGCGGAAGTAGCTCTCCTTTGAAGGGTCTTCCTTTCCAGACGGACTTCAGAAAGGACTTGCGTCTAGGCCACGTAGAAATTGCCGAGGCGCGGTAATGAATTTCTGATTAGGAAGAGGATTGCAAGGAGTACGAAGGCGCCGGCTTCGTAAATGGAAGTGGCAAAAACTCGTTTAAACTTGGCTTCTGCAGTAAATTTGTCTTGTAAAATGGAGAGCCGCTGCATTTTGCCCCACCTTTCGGGCAGAGCGTTTTAATTTTGAGAATTCAGAATGAAAGATCTCTCATTTAACTTTTAAAATAATGTATGTTAATGACACACTACGTTGGATAATTTCTTCTTTTCAGGTAATGTGCTCGCAAAAGCAATCCATTAGATTATAAGATCACGATTTACTTCCCAATCATATAATCGCACTAAGGGGAAAAGAAAACAAAACTTTAATGAATTGGGATGGTTAATGTTTAAAGAGGAATAATGACATTGAGGAAAAAATTGAAATGCATGAAACCGTCGGTAAACAAAGCCAAAGATGAATGCACAGCAACATTTTGTAGAAAAGGTATAGAGGCGATGACCATTGTAAGATTGCCAGGGCTGTTATTGGTAGGTGCATCAGTATGTATGTGCCCTCTCCCTCATTTAAATTACATTACCTTGAGGATAGGTTAAAAAGAATTATTTACTGTGATTTTTTATCATTCGGAAGCGTATAATGGAGTGTAGGAGGGGTTAAATGTTTAAATGCGTTTTCAACTAATTATCGATACGTCCGTTGAAATTCCTCAAGTTATTTCTTTTATTAAATTATTACCTTTAAAAGCGAGAATATAGCTGAGCATGCTTCATGCCGATGATGGATAAGAATATTAACTTTCACAGGGAGACAATTTGCGGGAGACTGTCTGCGGGAGGTTTTTGGAGGGGTTTTCCTCCCGTCTTTGGGCGAATGCCGGACAGTTAGTACATTGTTTTTGCACCCCCTCAACCGTTGCCACCGGGTCCCACGACCTAATCGCGACGGGTAATTCCTAAATAAATAAATTTGTCTACTTCGAAAATTCGTTTTCCTAGTTTAGTGCGATAAACCATTCAAATTGGAGTTGCGTTACATTAAGAATGGTTTACTATGATTTAGATTTCGTTCTCTATAACACTATGATTAGCCTTAGTTTACAAAATATATAAAGAGAAAACTGATACCTACCGTTGATTGGTTTAGGTTGAGCTAAAGAGGGACTCTTGAAACTTATGGATGTCCCGAAATAATGGAAAGGGAGTGCACGAGAGATACATTTGTTAGATTGGAACAAATTCACTTACAAGAAATAGAGATAATCTTAGAAAGCCTGCGATTTTTCAACTTCGTAACGTAGAGTACTCCCAATAAAGGAAAGCGATCCACAACGCAACTAAACTACATAAAGAACCACACCAGATTGAATGTTTATCTCGTTTTTGGGCGAAGGATCTGCTATCTCGTAAAGGAGCCTTCTTCGTCAGTGTGAAAGATAAACAACTAGTGAAACAAATCATCGACTTACATCCACTGCTCTAGACTATGGAGTAAGTAGCTAACTAGTATAGTGTCCGCAATTCAGTTTTTTGTCCGTAGATCTTCAGCTGTCGAGGATTTTACACACGAGCCTATTAACCTTTTAATGTCGTGTATTAAAAACATATTTTTTTGAGAAAAACAGAGAGTAAGAAAGACAACAGATATAATTATTACTATTAACGGTTTACCCATAAATATCGCATGTTCCATTTAAAATTTAATTTCTACGGACAAAACGTAGCTTGGAGAATAATGAAAAAGTTACCTTTTGATATCAACGTACTGTGGCAATTTTCGTAGCATAAATAAAAAACAACCATTTTTTCATTCGCCTAACTTTTTACTAACTTATCCCTATAAGTTTATAGATAGTTGCAGTCAGGCCCGATTTTGGAGTCAGGAATATTTTTTGTCGGAAGGGGTTGGCAAGAGTTTTGTCACTCTTCACGCATGCGCAGAAGAGGAACATAAATTGCATCGCATTATAAAAGCACGGAAGCGCCTCTTTCTTTTCTACACGCCAAAGTGGCTTCCTCCCGCAACAAACCCCTCTCCTTCCAATTCTTCCTATACAAACAAAAGCCCCACGATAAAGAAGTTCCCTTACTTTTTCTTTTCTTCCTTCGAAGGAACCTTTCCTTCTTCTGAAAACTACGTTGAGCTCAAAAATATATATATCCCTCCATTTTGCTTCTGTCCGATTGGATGTATCATCACTCGCCTAGAATCGGAAAAATGACCTTAAATACAAAAATGGTTTTTATGAGTGAGGACTTTGAAACTTCACATTGCTACTCTTGAAAAAATTCTTCACACAACTATACAAATCATTAAAGTTAAATCCTACGCTCCACGATGATAAAGGGGATCAAACTTCATAAAGTTTTGCAAGAAAACCGGTCGGAAAAATGCCGGTCTTTGATTTTTCGCGAAATTCTTCAAATTCCAGATGATACTGAACCAAAATGAGGAAAATCATCGAGTGAAGCATAATGCCATGCCATAAAACTGTCTTTTATCCTTTATTATAGTCGATCTTAATGACTACGGTTGAATATTTGCATACTTTATGTAACAAAATGATGGACCCATTTTTTAGAGCAAATTTTTACGTAAAGCGAAGAAAATAGTAGAAATTGACAGCGATTAACACGAGCTAACTTATACCAAAATATTATTTGAAGCTTTCTGAAGAGGAATCTGGAATAAATTCTTGCAACCGTTTGCGACGCTGATAGTTAAACGGACTTTTCGATATCGCTGTAAGGGGCAAATCCGCGCGACGGAACTCTTCCTAGTTACTGCTTCTGTCAAATCCCTGGGTAGAACAACATTCTTTGAATTTCTAACTGAATTAAGTATTTTCAAAGATATAATTTTTGTTTGTTACGCTTAGCTTTCTCTCTTAGGTCCTCAATACTAAAGAAAACAACCCCATATCCGGCATTGTTTGGACGACCGCCGCAGTGTCTCCAATTCTTCGAGAATTTGCCAGCAGCATTCCCTGGTGAGTGGTTGAAAATTTGTGACGGAATTAATTCTGGCATTTTATGTTGCTTCATATGTTTCGCATTTAATTTAAAAAGTTAAAAATATACTTGTGAAGGATAAGTATTTTTCCATCCATTGTGTTATATGCTTTCACTCTTGTTTGATACAGTTTACTTTTTTGTGCCTCAATGTCATACTGAAGGAAGATTGTGTTATAGAGATTTTATTGCATTTCCAGAGTATGGAAATATTACTGGATTTCTAATTTATCTTATTTGAACATTGCTTATATTCTCCGTAGTAGCAGTTTAAGTGTATATTTCACATATTTATCGATTAAACTTTAAGCAATGGCAGGTGAAAGTACATACAATATTGATGACTAAGATGTCATGTTAAAGGAAATATCAATTGCACTCATCCTAAGATTTGCAATTAGGCTCGTGGTAATCAAAAATTACTTCTCGAAGAGAGGAAATATAATCTGCAAAGGGATTTAGGAAAAAGCTGGGGCTGATTGCGGACGTGCCTAAACCTAAACCGGAATATAAAAACCACCAACGATGGAAATACAGCAAACAGTTTTTTTGACAGTCCAAGTCTAACAGCTGAAATAGTAAGGGCAAAATTGAAACTATTTTCCCTCATAATTTTTATGAAACAAAAATATGAAGAAGATGAATTACACATGGATGAACCTGTCAGTTAGAAAATTAAGTATTGCGTGTGATATTCTTGAAGTAAGAAAGTCTTACATTACCTATCAGTCTTTAATACTAAGTACATTAGCATAGAACAATCAGGGATTGAGGAGGATCTCTTAAAAAGATTCGCTAAAATCTTGAAGGTAGTTTCAAATGGTTTAACGCTAAATGAAAAAGCATCCAGCGATTAGTTTAAAGGCCCGCATTTTACGAATAAGGATACCTTTCGCGGATTTTCAAAAGTTTTTTTAGAGTGCTTTACGAAACAATGGAGACTTAATAATCGAGATTTTGTGACAGAAGAGTTTTGTAAAGTAAATGGTAAATATTTTTTCCCAATATCCCTAATTCCCAATGGTTCGACGCCAGGCTAATACTAAATTAACCCTTAAGAAATGAATTGCGGACGATCGATCGACTTTTCTATTAATTATCCATATCTTATGTTTCGCTTTAATCATACTTAATGTTAGTAAACAAATGTTCTGGAATTTATATTTGCGAATTCAATCACAAAGGAAATGATTTTAGTTAATAACGAACATTATCTTCATTTGATAAAATAAATAAGAAAGCTGTGACTATATTGAATGCGTTTCATTTTTAGATATATTAGCTAAAATGTTACTAATTTTAGGATTACTAAGAATCGCTCTTACAATAGCCGTATATTTGCCTCTGCAACTTGTACGTCGTAACTTACATTCGCTGGAATTTCAGATAATTGCCTCCCCCTCTTCAAAAAGTCTATCTTAATTCCCACTATTAACTCTATACTGACCTATTATCTACATTTACTCTTACGGAATAAAGGATGAATTCAAGCTCGAATTCGCCTTGGTCGTAAAGGATCAAGGGTTGTTTATAACAGAAAAATTTCTGTTTATAATCTCTTAATTTTTTACCGTTACTGTTTATAAATTTCCAGATTTCAGAGAATTACAGAACGGTCTTGATCTCCACCTCTCTATCTACCGCTATCCTCTCGCTTGGTTGGCTCATGGGGGGTTTAAACTCCCAAAACCACCCCCTTGGTCTCTGCTACAATCAGTTATCTCCTTACCTGTAAATCACGTAGTACAAAAGAAATTTTAAGAGCACTGTGTGGCCGCAGCGACATAACACGCCGACAGACAGACTTTTTTGCATAAGCGTGATGAACATGCAAAGAGAGAAATTAAACTTCGAAATGAAAATAAAGATACAGAAACTGACCAAATAAATAATTGAGAATAAAACAGGTTTAAATCCTAACGGTAACTCAAACGCTAAATACACAACAAAATCTTCTTTATATTCCTCATTTCCGTTAAATATTTTCCAAAGTTCCCCGAAAGTTTTCCCTTATCTCTGTACTGATAAATATTCCATTTTCTTGACTCCTTGATCGTGACAAAGAATTGTTGAATAAGTTAATAATTGCATACAAATTATAACAGTCATCTAAGAAAGGGGACCAACTTCCATGCGACGAGTAATTCTCTATTAATAGTGCGTGATATTTGAATGAACAAAATTTCTAACTGGAATACGATTTACTTTCTTAAAAATAACAAAGCTACTCTAAGAAATCTAAGGCACCGGATGCTAGGCAAACCCCTCTTAGCCGGCCCTGATTACAGTACCTATGACAATGGATAAAATCGGACTGATTAAGAAACACTCGTGCATGGTCGTAAGTTAAGTATAAAGAACTCATTAGCAAGCTGAAAAGAATGGAATATATGGAGGTGAATATGAAGTTCTTCTTTGAAATTCACCTCCATAAATTCCATTCTTTTCAGCTTGCTAATGAGTTCCTCTTCTCTAACAACCGCTCACCACTCCTAACAGTCCTTCTCCCACATTTATCCCCAGCAAAGAATACGCAAATTCGTCTATGGGAAAAATATCGTCAATGTAACCGAGTCATGGAGGAAAAGAAATCCTAGGCATTTAAACGACCGAAAATGTTTAACTTTCGTAAAGATAAAAATCGTTCACAGCGTAAGGAAATACGGAAGAACGCGGGGAATCGACTGATTGCTGAGAAAAGAGTTAATTTCAGGAGAGGTTTCCATTAGAATTCACGGAAACAACTGACCGCTGTCCGGAGAGGAAAATCAATTTGAGAGAGGATTTGGCGCGAGAGTTTCAGGAAAAGGCTTTCCGGAGGAGTAAAGATATGAATAAAACAGGATCTCAATGAAGGAAGAATTGCAGAAGTTGCGAGCGGGAGAAATTCGAGACAGTCTTGAGAATCTTAAAAGCAGTGAACGTACAGGTTAGAAATAATTCGATGGTAATGTTCATCATACGATACCAATGCTTTGAATTCCCCTATTTATTTTTCGAGACGTAAAATACTATGGTTTTACCGTAATTTCGAGTCATTTTGGAATAGTATAAATAATTTCAGCGACTTTTTTANGTAAAATTCCCTGAGTTTTCCAGACCAACTAAATTCCCTGAGTTTTCCAGACCACCTAAATTCCCTGAGTTTTCTAGGATTTCCAGGTTAGCGGACACCCTGTAATACTAATCTGATGAACATTATTGCTGTGTGAAATACCAGGGCTGTTGTTAAAAACATTGCTGCGAAACCCGACATTAGAAAATTGACCAAAAAGAAATAGAAGTAAGAGGGCGTTTCATTAAAACTCATTAAGCTGAGAACTCCAACAAATACACAGTAAGTTCTACTATAATTTCAAAATTCTCCGACCAAGTTCAGATTGCTGTATAGATCGTTTAAGTCATAAGATACTTTTTAACCGAGCAGGTCTTCATTTCAATTGGATGGATAAAGGCTGTATAGAGAACCTTGGAAAGGCAAAACATACACACTTAATAGGCTAATACGATCAAAGGGAGCGATTGAAACTTTCATTGAATTTCGGAGCGAACTTTGGGATGTTCTGATAATGTTACGCATATAATAAGCGACACGATTCGAGGAACTGCTTTGTATAAAGCTCGCTCAAAAGGGTGCTATAAAAAATAGCAGAGTCAGTTGCACAGTAATTCCATAACCCTCCGCCAAAGATCGGCTTCGTGTATTCGAGGGTGAGAGAGAAATAAGTCGCATTTTTAATCGAACAGATCTACGTGGTAATGAAATAAGACGCTTTAATATGTCGCTTTGGAAAGAGGCAATGGCGACATTTACCCGATTACGCGGAACCCATTGTGACGTGTTGAGGATGAAAGGAAAGGCGAAGAGCGTGAAGTGCTCGTTTTACAATCATCGGAGCTCAGAAAAGCGTTGGGCGGAAACGGACACAAGTGCTGCCGCTCTCCGGAAGTAAAAGAATGCTTTCCAGGAAAAAAGAAGGTGCTTTATCAAGGGAAAACGTGGTCACTGCATCGCTGTCAGCTCATTGTTTTATTTCACCGCATGACATCGAAAAAAATGAGCTAACTGCAAGGTCAGGATAAAACCCTGGTGCGCGAAACTGTTTTAAAGGAAATGAGGTCACATGTGCGTCGAGGATGAAAAAAAAAGTAAAAGGGGAAAATAAAATGACGTAAATGCAGAGAAAATGAGGGAAATGATGTTTTTATTACAGGAAAGAGAAAAAAGAACAAAAAGGGATTTACATATGCTTTATGGGAGCAGACCTTTAATTGTTTGAACTTTCCCACTCTACGAGTTATTCAGAAAGGGAATAAGTTTAAATATAATAATAAATGACTTAATTTCAGGGCGAGATTAAGACTCGTCTCTTCTTATTATGTGATCCTATGTCAAGGACAAATTTAAAGAAAGAGCTTTTGGGATTAAAACAAGAGAAAGGGCAATAAAATATGAAATGTTATATGGATAAAAAACATCGGCCAGCACTTAGGAAAAACATGAGACCCTGCAGGAAAACACACATGAGAAGGGGGCGAAAAAATCAGAAAAGTGTCGGCAACACTACCGAGAAAAATTGATAGTATAAATGCAAACTCATACCAAATATGCAGACAAGGACAGATGACGATTCGTTAAGAAGTTTCTTTAAATATATTTGTTTTGAATGATCTCATTAGAAAGTTGAAAGAAACTGATTGTTTCACACAAATAAGAACTGATTGTAAAACAAGAATTTTAATGGACATTTTCGCTGACTGAAAGGAAAGAAATAAAATTAGCAATGATTTATTTCATAATTTTGTCAACGTAAAAAGTTGAAAGTGAGAATCACTTTATTTGCGTTTACTAAAGGATTGCAAGCACAAAATTATAGTAATGCGGGATGTAAAATAATTGAAGTTTCAGTGGGAATGAGTACGAAGCATAAGCTTCGGTTATTTATGTAGAGATAAATCAGGAATTGGAACCATTTCTAAATTATGCAGTCTATCGCATATCTTGATGTGTTCTCTTTAACATATAAACGCTCGTCTAACTTACAAAATTTTCTTCTAATTTACATTTTATCTTAAGCTGTCTATTGACAAGCATAGACAAGCTTATTGACAAGCTACACTACTTGATGTATCGCTAGGGTACTTGAAATTGTTTCTGTTTGCCGTACTTACTTCACCTCATTATATTTTATTTCAAATTAATAAGCAAACATATTTTTCCCGTTCTAAATAAACGGAATCTTTTCCCCAATCTTCCGCACAATTAAGTTGTTTCTTGCATCGAAAGTAGAAACACTCTCGAAAAAAATATATTTCTCACAACTTCCACAATATGCAAATCGCCTCCATGGCTTGAAAGAAATAGGCGTAGCAATGACTGAATTTATTTTCTGAATGTCTCTCTAAAAGAATGTTTGACAATATTAATATAAATTAATAATAATCTAATTTAATAATCTAAATTACAATATTCTTTACATAAA
>KZ309471.1:76616-93072 GCA_000376725.2 Ladona fulva
AACCTTTCAAGGAGAGCTAATGAAAGTAAATAGTTGGCACTAGATGGATCGTTACTAAACCTACTGACAAGTATGGCTTCTCCATAACTTTCTTTCAGCCTAGTTTCAGGACTCGAAAATCAATTTTTCGAGCAAGGGAAAGTGAGAAAAGGCTTTCGGGTGGGACGCTTCTTCAAAAAGAGATGAGTCGAAAGAGAGTAAATAAGAAAGTATATTGAGGGAGATGAAGTTTGTCAATTAAAAGAGGATGCAAATGTGTGAAGGAAACGGACACGTGGAAGACAAAATGACTGAAGAGAAAAATAAGTAAACAATCCTTGAAGTGTATTGTATTGTTCGTTCCACTCTCATTTAACTGACGAAGAAGTTGTTCTTTACTCTTCAAAATCAGATTCAAAATAATACATTTTTTAAATCTCCTAAAATTAATTCGGAACGAAATCCTAACTCAACGTCCATGAAAAGGAATATTTATATTATGCTTTCATATTATATTATGCAAAAATTATATTTTATTCCTCAGAAATATAACTAACAGGAATTCAGGGTAGGATATCACCGAGAATTCGAATTATAAAAACCATTAATTAGAAACAGGAAGTAAAATGGGTGATATCTATCAACCGTCTTTCATAATATTCAGGGAAGTGACTAGTTTTGTTATTAACGAAATGCGCAAGGGGATACTTCTCGAAAGAATTGAAAATACAGTTTATTTCAATTTTTCCATTATTTAATGATAAAATCTCACAACGGTCGTTAAGTGACTGATAATCTAGAATAAGAGGAATGGAGAATATTGTTTGGATTCTATTTAAGGATTCCTTGGATTTACGCCTCCAAAATTATAACACAAACATACCGGAAATTATACTTTCGCACATGCGTCATGAAACTTATTCTTTGGAATTCGGAAAGAATGTGCTAAAAAAAAGAGCTAATACGAGCAACTTACTTTAGGAATCGAAAAAGAAAAACGTTGTAAACATTCGCAAAATAAATAATGCAAATCAATTATTTCGCGAAACTTTAGAAAGCTTTTCTATTTCAATTCCTGAGGTGTATTTTCACCAAGTCGCAGCTTCGACGTTTGATTATAATTCAATTTAGATTTTTTCTTTCTGTATAATTTAATCAATCGGAGATTTAAAAGAGATTAGCTTTATAGGAAAGTTATACCCCTTTCATATAGGAAAAGTGTTCGTATAATACAGAATGAAATAGAAACAAGTAATTACAAATATTGATGCGGGGATTTTACTGCCTAAATAACGACTGAAGACACGACAAATGTCATGGTTATCGAGTAAAATGGAGAATCAGATATAAGGGAAAGAGAAGGATGGGAACAAGTGAGTCATTAAAAAGAAAGGAATAAATGAGTCTTAAGAGATGCGCACATTCCCGGAAGCATTCGTGTGCGAGATATTATTCATTTCGTGTTTAAATGAAGAAGAGATATGAGAAGAGGGACAATGAGGGATATGTATGAAATATGGGGAAAGTTAAAAATAATTCAGTTCGCGGATTTTTCATTTAAAATGATTTTATTGCACCTTTATTTGGCGGAAGTTATTGATGCTGTTGTTCCTCGCTTAGGCCTCTTCAAATCCTGCCTCACCCAATTCTAATTCCCCTGAATCACTGAGCATCCCACGCCTTTTCATCCTCAGTGGACAAACTATTGCGACACGAACTTACAGACTCCGATCCGACTAACCCACATCGATCGATGCATAATATTTCTGCCTTTTGATAGGTTCATGTGCCTTAATATTCCATATTCAGTGACATTACCTTCCTTTACTCCACTCCTTCCGTCATCTAACATGAAATGAAATAATAATAATAACTTTAACTTTTTCCACAAATATATTTGGCTTTGCTACCAATGGTTTCGAACTTTCAATTCATCGTCAGGCTTAGGAATGCAAAAGAAGTATGGGAGGGGGAGGTCCAACAGAAGATTCATTTACTACAAAACGAAGCAACCTCTGCTTTCTACGTTTGGCAGTGTTAACTATGAGTATCGATGCTGATTAAATGGAAGCATCACAGTCTAATCACGAAGTTTTGTCCTTTGGACACGCCGATAACTAATAACGGGTTGAGAGGGTGATACAATCCTGCCCTTTATTAATATATTACTGCAGCAAAAGATCGAATAACGCAGTGCTTACGATGATTTACACGAGTTAAATGCAGATTGCATTGACAAAGAGGTCACCCTACTGTACGTACATAAATTTACTGTTAACATTATTTACTGTAATATTTTCCATCACCATACTACATAGAAAACACGTAGGTAATAGTAATAGAAATAATCAAATGGCAAAACTATGAAAGAAAATTACTGCACCAAAATAATGAGACAATTGGTGATTAGTAAAGCTGCAAAATAATCACTGTACCAGTTCGAAAAATTATTCTTCGAGATACACCGAAATCAGCTTCTTTTTTAAGAATGCACCCACAGAAAAGAAAGACAAAAAGGTTAACGACGAAATTTCGGCTGTCATGGTTAAGATCAGGAAAACATTGTCGATAAATTTACAATATGCAAATATTTTTGGGAAAGAATCAGTAAAGAAAACCAACGTAAAGATGTTAGGTAACGCAATGAAAATCGCTTCTCGTTAAATAAATAGATAAAAATCCACTCACGGAGAAGATATTAAACTATGCTTCGAAAAGAACCTTACTGCCGTCTACAACAAGTTGATCACGGACTTACATTCGCCGTTTACCACCGTAAACCAAAAGAAAGGCCAAATTGATTAAGCCTACATATTTATAATTGGACGTAAATAGCAGCCCAAACATTCTTGTCTTAAAGATATTCCACGAATGATGACAATATGGCCGTAAATTGGTGCAATATGCAACCGACCAAGAGCGAAATGTGACTTACAAGCAAATCTTTCATGCATTTTCTCAGTATCCATGAGAGTAAGACAAGCAGAGAAAAGCAATGTCCTTTCGCCGAAGCAATAATGCGCGCCTCCTTACGATACCCTTGGGAGAACTTCGCCAATCCCGAAACAAAAGGGGTCAAGGAAGCAGTACTCCCATTCAATTGTTGCCACTTTTGCCTCTTCCTAAACCCCGAGAAGGATCACGACGAGTCCGGATCTTTCTCCTCCGGACCTAATAGAGGGAGGAAGGAGAGGAGGGCGTCGCATGACGTCAATGACTAAGAAAACCGAAAGAAGACTCTCAAGGAATGGACCTTTTCCTCTCTTTCTACTCCAGGCGAAATCGCAGCCTCACAGTTTGGAGGAGCGTTCCTCGGCAACGATTTGTTTTCGCTATTGATTCCGTTTGGTTTTTGTCTTTGCCTCCAGATTTTGCGCACTATCAGAGACTCCGGTAATATACACCTACGGGATATCGCATTCCTGAACGCTCGGCCACAAAGTATCTTTTCAGAGATGAAACTTCAACGAATTCTAACTCAAACCTTTCAAGGAGAGCTAATAAAAGTAAATAGTTGGCACTAGATGGATCGTTACTAAACCTACCGACAAGTATGGCTTCTTTCATATAACTTCACATAACTTTCATTCAGCCTAGTTTCAGGACTCGAAAATCAATTTTTCGAGCAAGGGAAAGTGAGAAAAGGCTTTCGGGTGGGACGCTTCTTCAAAAAGAGATGAGTCGAAAGAGAGTAAATAAGAAAGTATATTGAGGGAGATGAAGTTTGTCAATTAAAAGAGGATGCAAATGTGTGAAGGAAACGGACACGTGGAAGACAAAATGACTGAAGAGAAAAATAAGTAAACAATCCTTGAAGTGTATTGTATTGTTCGTTCCACTCTCATTTAACTGACGAAGAAGTTGTTCTTTACTCTTCAAAATCAGATTCAAAATAATACATTTTTTAAATCTCCTAAAATTAATTCGGAACGAAATTCTAACTCAACGTCCATGAAAAGGTATATTTAGATTATGCTTTCATATTATATTATGCAAAAATTATATTTTATTCCTCAGAAATATAACTAACAGGAATTCAGGGTAGGATATCACCGAGAATTCGAATTATAAAAACCATTAATTAGAAACAGGAAGTAAAATGGGTGATATCTATCAACCGTCTTTCATAATATTCAGGGAAGTGACTAGTTTTGTTATTAACGAAATGCGCAAGGGGATACTTCTCGAAAGAATTGAAAATACAGTTTATTTCAATTTTTCCATTATTTAATGATAAAATCTCACAACGGTCGTTAAGTGACTGATAATCTAGAATAAGAGGAATGGAGAATATTGTTTGGATTCTATTTAAGGATTCCTTGGATTTACGCTTCCTAAATTATAACACAAACATACCGGAAATTATACTTTCGCACATGCGTCATGAAACTCATTCTTTGGAATTCGGAAAGAATGTGCTAAAAAGAGAGCTAATACGAGCAACTTACTTTAGGAATCGAAAAAGAAAAACGTTGTAAACACTCGCAAAATAAATAATGCAAATCAATTATTTCGCGAAACTTTAGAAATCTTTTCTATTTCAATTCCTGAGGTGTACTTTCACCAAGTCGCAGCTTCAACATTTGATTATAATTCAGTTTATATTTTTTCTTTCTGTATAATTTAATCAATCAGAGATTTAAAAGAGATTAGCTTTATAGGAAAGTTATACCCCTTTCATATAGGAAAAGTGTTCGTATAATACAGAATGAAAATAGAAACAAGTAATTACAAATATTGATGCGAGGATTTTACTGCCTAAATAACGACTGAAGACACGACAAATGCCATGGTTATCGAGTAAAATGGAGAATCAGATATAAGGGAAAGAGAAGGATGGGAACAAGTGAGTCATTAAAAAGAAAGGAATAAATGAGTCTTAAGAGATGCGTACAATCCCGGAAGCATTCGTGTGGGAGATATTTGTATAGAAGAAATTCATTTCGTGTTTAAATGAAGAAGAGACATGAGAAGAGAGAGAATGAGGGATATGTATGAAATATGGGGAAAGTTAAAAATAATTCAGTTCGCGGATTGTTCATTTAAAATGATTTTATTGCACCTTTATTTGGTGGAAATTATTGCTCCTGTTGTTCCTCGCTTAGGCCTCTTCAAATCCTGCCTCACCCAATTCTAATTCCCCTGAATCACTGAGCATCCCACGCCTTTTCATCCTCAGTGGACAAACTATTGCGACACGAACTTACAGACTCCGATCCGACTAACCCACATCGATCGATGCATAATATTTCTGCCTTTTGATAGGTTCATGTGCCTTAATATTCCATATTCAGTGACATTACCTTCCTTTACTCCACTCCTTCCGTCATCTAACATGAAATGAAATAATAGTAATAACTTTAACTTTTTCCACAAATATATTTGGCTTTGCTACCAATGGTTTCGAACTTTCAATTCATCGTCAGGCTCAGGAATGCAAAAGAAGTATGGGAGGGGGAGGTCCAACAGAAAAGTTGGTGGAGGCGATAATGAGGAAAAGGCAAGTTAAGAGTTGAAGAATTATCTGTAAAACGATGTTCATTGGCTAGCGAATGTGAATGGTGGAGGTGATGAAGGATATGAAATTTCTCTATGGTGTCTAAATTGAAGCCTTTTGCGGAATGATGAAGGATAGTAGGGGTGAAACAGGGTGAATAATTGTTCTCAAGGAGATGACGGGCAAATCTTGAGGGGGTTCTATTAAGTAGAGCTCTATGATGTTCCTTGCATCTTACTTGAAAATTCCTGCGACTTTGTCCAATATAAATACTGTCGTACTCATTACAGTGGATCCTGTATATCCCAGGTTTAACGGAGGTTTCTGAGAGTAAATGGGAGACGGAAAGAAGATATGTGTTAGAGCAATTTTCCTCTTTTTGCGTTATAATAGTTCATTTATTAGTACTACGGAGTAACCATTATTGACAGCTATAGTGTGGTTGGTAATGAAATTTTTTTTATTATCATTGGGAGACATAGGGATGGTGACTAGTCTACGGATCAGGGAGTGAAAAGCAGCGAGTTAGTGGGAGTGATGGTGGTTGGACGGAGAAGGAATGGTGTGAAGGATCGGTGAAGAACTGTTTTCGGTAAATGGAGAATTGAATTTTATGGTCGGTGATGCGCAGTTTTAGATTGAGAAAATTAAGGGAGTAGTTGACTTCATATTAAATTGGCCCATTTGCCTTGGTGAGCCCTTCCAAATACAGGGAATGTGATCGATGTATTGATGCCAAGTAATGATATAGTTTAAAAATGGTGAATTGGATAAATTGTATCTTCTCTGGCTGGACTTCGTGGAAAGACATTCCGAAGGAATAAGAATAACAAGTATCAAGAATCCACAAGAATATTTATTACACGACCGGTACGGCATCAAGCCATCACCAGGTACATAAATCAAAAATGTATTCGCTTATTTGCGGCAAGTTTCGAGGGGAGGTACCTGATGATGGCTTGATACCGAAACCGGTCATGTAATTAATAGTCTAAGGGATATCACCAAGTTATTCTTATTCCTGGTGAATTGGAATTAAATAATTTAGTTTCATTGTTGTTCAGAAAAATATCAGCAAGAATGGGTGACAGTGGGGAACCCATGGAAAGTCCCCAGTTTAGTCTGTAGAAGGATACATTGAACAAAAAACAATTTTGGTTAATGCAAACAGTAAATTAAATTTAACAAGTCCTCCGTAATATCGTAGTAGTAGTATTGTTAAAAGTGCTTCGACAGATTAGGTCATTTCGCACGTAGGCTCCCACCGGGAATCGAACCCGGGACAGCTTTCACTAAAATCGAACGCGTTGCCCACTTGGCTATCGGGAGCCCCCTCCGTGATATCGATGTTACAATTGCTTCTGATTAATGTACAAATTAGGCAAGGTTTGCTGTGATTATCTATTACTAGGCAACAATCCGCAATAGATTTTTTGACTTGATTCTGTTGTTGAATATTGAGGTCTTTGGTTACACATGTAAAGTCATTCAAAGAGATGAAATTGTTGGAGATGTTGGTATAATCTATTTTGTCCACGATTGGAAGGAATGCCTTCGTCGGCTTTCGTGATAATTAAGACATGTTGCACTATAGCACTTTGAATGTTTTTCAAAAAGTGGAGGCTTTGGAAAGCGCTGTGGGTGGTATTAAGAAGGGGACAATTAATAACAGAGCCAACAAGAGGGAAGTACCTACGCGTGCCCCTCCCCACTCTTCTACACATAAATTCCACGATAGGATTTTACACTTTCGAACCGTAATTTCAGTGACGAAGAAAACACATTCCTTCGTCTTGGGCTTAAATACTCCTCAGCTCTACCCAACACCACCAGTGACTAAGAGAGTCTAGTTTCAGATTGTGAAGTGGGTACTTCGAAATATCCAATCTTGAAATTGAAGTGCAGTGGAATTATACCAACCCAGCTTAATTAGCCAGTTTATTGATCTGTTTCCTTTCCCTTACCTTTACGGACTTCGTCGTTCTCTGTCCACGACTTCTTCCGATAATCTACGACTGATTTAGTTTAGTTTGGTTTATAATCCTCACCTGTTTACTGGCCGATCATTTACGATCGGCATTTGGATTAGGGCTAAAGTGTGAAATCAAGAACGTCATCTACGATGGTACGATCACTAAATTCATCGAGCAACCTGAGATTGGACGTACTTCTATCTGTTCTATCCTATCCTATTTCAAGATTATCATTCGTAATCGGTGATCTTTGAAATAAGCTGGCGACGAGTGATATAACGGCTCGACTGGTATCGGTGACAGCGTTGCTGTCCAAGAAGAAGCTCGCTCTTCAGTGGGCGGATCCCGGAAGGCAAATCATTTTGGCAATATTCACAGCCCTCTGCTGGCCCACTACAAGAAAAAACACGACCGTTAACGACTTTATTAGGATTTCAGCCGCGATTACTCTCCAAAATCCTCTCATCCTTCCCTTCCACATGACTGTGCTCCAAAATCTAATCTATAATTTCATTCCGATCTCGTTTCACAAAGAGCAGGTGAAGAGATTCGAAAAGGAAATCCATCCTATCGACATAGTTGGACGAGAAAAGTTTTTCTTCATCCGGTAGTTAATGCACGAAAATATTGCAAAAAAGTGGATCAAGCTCTGTCGCTATAGGAGTTCAGAGATATTGAATGCAGATTACACGGGCGTGCCGAGATTTAAGAATTTATGAACGTAAAAATTCAGGAATAGGAATTTCTTCCGCGAAGTTTCAGCGAAGGGAAAACTTTTAACTTGTCGAAAGTTAAAATTGGAAAGTAACTAGAAGTTGAGTAAAGATGGGCATAAGGATTATGACTTCTATTACAACGTCTTTGGCCATTGAACCGGAATTTCCTTGACTTAAAGTAATTAGAATCTCAATCCAACGATGATATATACAAGGGATAGTCAAAGTTGACGCTACTGAGAGGAACACGTCGCAGGATTAACTAGGACTGCAGCTGTAGGAAATGATTTCAAAACTTCTAATGCGTAACAAAATTAGAAGAATGCATAACTGGAGTAGGAGCGGGCAATAGGAGAGAAAAAAGTCACTGTCTTTTAACATAGCAAAAGTATTGTTTAAGTTCAGTCCTACGAGTCAATGTAATATGTCATATTTTCAATATGCAACTGTCAGTGCATTAGCATAATTTGTAAAGTAATGTGTCTTTTGATGACGGTCTGCTATTTTGATGCAAGAAAGTGCCGAAGCGTCGATGGACTTCGAGGCAGTCATACCCGACTGACAACCCGAGAATATTTCCTGAAATATATCTGTTATTTGAATAGAATTTGTATTTTATTACTTTGCCCTAAATATAGAGAACAATTTACATTAATTCCTAACAACATCCATGACCAAATTTACATAAATCCTACTTGTTTGTGCCCTTCTTCCACAATAAAAAAAAACAAAACTTTCGAAATACACAATTGAGGTTGAAGGAATGGGTTGGTTTCTAGATTTACTCCAAATATCTCGTCACGACAAGACTTCTTTAGAACGCTAAAATGTATTTAATCGTCTGAGGAAGCCAAGAGGCTTCGGTTATTTACGTTATATATTTATTTTACATTTTGATCGTCTTAGAAATATCGACCGGTGATTCTCTAGGTTTTGGTGTTAGATCTTGGTGTTTACACCCCCTGCCACACGCCGGAAGGCGGCTTGCAGGGTACTTATGTAGATGTTATGTAGATGTAGGTTAATGTACACTTCAATCTTGCAATCATGATAGAATCCTTATCAAACACTGTTATGTAGTATGAATTAGTAATACCAATAGATTACAGCAGAAATTATACCTTATATTTTTTTAAACACAATACAAAGGGCTGAGACTAAGAACTACCATTAATCCTATATCCAAGAATATTTACAAAAACAAAATGCATTAAGGTTGTAACGCAACTATTTGTATTGAGGAAGCAGAAATATTGGTAAATTGTGTTATTAGAAAAGTAATATTTTCATAGATGGAAATTACCCACACAGAGAGTGAAAATGTTAAAAACCTGCAAAAGTATTAGGATAGAAGACTAGAGAGATTTTGGAATAGAGGATTGTAAAATCACGAAAGCCTTAAACGTCTACGAAACATATTAGAGCGCAAATATCGTTGTCTTGGCTCCAGAAAACAGTGTAGTGTAAAGGATTCGTGATTTCATATTCAAGGTTGACCGCTTCCAAATTGATAGTTGGTTTGACACAAGGGCAGCGGTGGCGAATCTATGGCAGGCGTGCTGCAGGTGGCACGTGTGAAAATGTTTCTGGCACGTTACAGATTTTAAAAATATATCCTCTTTTACAACGACGAATGCAAGATTTCAACAATGTAAGGCTACATCTTGCCACTGAATACTACATTTGAACAAATGGCGGGACGAAAATTTCCAAATAGTAACGATGTAATTGTGACATAGACAACTTTATATTCAAATAGGGAGAAATGCGTGCAGACTCAGCTGAGTTTGGAATTTGATTGTGACAAGAGTAGTGATATTGCGCCTGTACACTGCGTAATGGCATTGATTTGTAGCTGAATTTTAAAGGTAATTAATTAATTTATTTATTTAGATAATCTTACAAATAGAACAATGTTCCGGTGGTAAGATTTGGACAAAGTAATTTCCACCCTCACCTAAAAATACAACACAAAACAATGACGCTGTCGGATACACTAATACTCTTGTCAATCATACAATAATAATACAACATACACAATTAATCAAATCAAATTTAGCCCTCCTAAGTTCATCCCTTAGATGAAGTCTTTCACCACTCTACGATTTATCCAAGCACAGCTGCCCAAACCATGAACAAAAAAANAGAATTTGTATTTTATTACTTTGCCCTAAATATAGAGAACAATTTACATTAATTCCTAACAACATCCATGACCAAATTTACATAAATCCTACTTGTTTGTGCCCTTCTTCCACAATAAAAAAAAACAAAACTTTCGAAATACACAATTGAGGTTGAAGGAATGGGTTGGTTTCTAGATTTACTCCAAATATCTCGTCACGACAAGACTTCTTTAGAACGCTAAAATGTATTTAATCGTCTGAGGAAGCCAAGAGGCTTCGGTTATTTACGTTATATATTTATTTTACATTTTGATCGTCTTAGAAATATCGACCGGTGATTCTCTAGGTTTTGGTGTTAGATCTTGGTGTTTACACCCCCTGCCACACGCCGGAAGGCGGCTTGCAGGGTACTTATGTAGATGTTATGTAGATGTAGGTTAATGTACACTTCAATCTTGCAATCATGATAGAATCCTTATCAAACACTGTTATGTAGTATGAATTAGTAATACCAATAGATTACAGCAGAAATTATACCTTATATTTTTTTAAACACAATACAAAGGGCTGAGACTAAGAACTACCATTAATCCTATATCCAAGAATATTTACAAAAACAAAATGCATTAAGGTTGTAACGCAACTATTTGTATTGAGGAAGCAGAAATATTGGTAAATTGTGTTATTAGAAAAGTAATATTTTCATAGATGGAAATTACCCACATAGAGAGTGAAAATGTTAAAAACCTGCAAAATTATTAGGATAGAAGACTAGAAAGATTTTAAGGTTGACCGCTTCCAAATTGATAGTTGGTTTGACACAAGGGCAGCGGTGGCGAACCTATGGCAGGCGTGCTGCAGGTGGCACGTGTGAATATGTTTCTGGCACGTTACAGATTTTAAAAATATATCCTCATTTTACAACGACGAATGCAAGATTTCAACAATGTAAGGCTACATCTTGCCACTGAATACTACATTTGAACAAATGGCGGGACGAACATTTCCAAATAGTAACGATGTAATTGTGACATAGTGGGAACTTTATATTCAAATAGGGAGAAATGCGTGCAGACTCAGCTGAGTTTGGAACTTGGTTGTGACAAGAGTAGTGATATTGCGCCTGTACACTGCGTAATGGCATTGCTTTGTAGCTGAATTTTAAAGGTGAATGAATGAATTTTAATGAATTTAAACATACTTTAAAGTGAAGATTGATAAAATATTTAAATAAACACTTTTGTGACGTATCAAATTTCTTCTAGCTTTACCTAACATGGCCATACCAAAATTTACCGCAGCGAGCAATTTGGAGTGAAGTGCCAACCGAACCTTATCAAAGTAATTCGGTCGATCTCTTTTCGATTGGTTGGGTGTGATTAGCATCTTGTCGCTGAAAAGTGTTTGAAGAGGATTAATGAAAAAGAAAACATTTTTAGTAATCTCGGTGAACCCTTAGGACATTCACTATTCCCTTAATTAAATCGGAATTCGACGTATATTGGAGGCAATCGGCGAAATCATATTTCCGAATGGATGTCTAAATTGATCGGAAGTGTTGCGGTTTTTGAGTGAACTAAATGACTGAGTGGAATGAGAGGAATGAAGGAGAGTATTATGCCGGTCAGGAGACGGCAGAATCAACGGGCTCTCTTGGATCGGCAAGAATGGATGAATTATTGGGAGTGGAGGGAAGCCAAATCAACGGTAAGCGATTCCCTTTCGAAAATGACGTTGAAAAAGACCACCGCATCGATCCAAGCAGTTATTGCGGCCTATTTGAATTTCTTCCCTCATATTATTCTTTGTTACTTCGATTTCGAAGCGATGATTGTAGTCTGAAGTCACTGGGTTATTGCTGCGTATAATACCCATGTTTCACTTCCATATGTCAAAACTAGTAGATGCACTGGTTGAAGACCTTTCTCTTCAAGACCATTGGCATTGTTGACTTCAGGATATGGGCGTTTCTTCCGAAGGCACTCCAGCCTAGTTTCATTCTTAAATTCACTTCATTAATCCTGTTTTTCTCTCCTGTTGTAACCAGTTGTCCCAGGTAAGTGTACTCTGAACCAACATCAAGGAGTTCCCCTAGTAATAGGATTGGTTCTGTGCTGCAAAAGAATTATTCATACCTGAGTTTTCGATAAGTTTATCCTGAGTCTTATTCTCTGCCTCGCCAAGTTCAGTTATTGGAGTCTCGATCGTAGATCTTCGACGTTGGCTGCGTTTCACAGTTCATCTACGAAACGCAGATGACTGATGTACTCTCCATTGGTCCTTAGGCCTTTTTCCTCCCAGTCTAAGGTTTAAAAACTTCTTCCAGAACGGCTGTAAAAAGAATTGGTGAAAGTCAATCGCCTTGTCTAACTCCCTTTTCGATCCTGACTTCCTCTGTTTCTTCATGCAGCATCACAGAGGCTGTGGCTCCCTTATAGATGCTGTGTAAGAGTTGGATGTACTGAGCATCTATCCCTTGTTTCTCTAGTGCTTCTAGTCGAGACCTGAGTCCTTCTACCGAGTCAAAGGCCTGGGCATAGTCAAGGGGCATCTCGTACTCATTCGTTCTGCTGATGATTTCTTGAAGTGTGTGGATGTGGTCCATAGTGCTGAATCCAGGTTGTTATATGGGCTGGGCAGCTGCCAGGAAAGTCTTCCGACGTGCAGCTACTCTCATGAATGTTCGAATCGAAACGATAAATTCGGTTAAAATTGGAATTGTACCCTTGCGACCGCAAGGATGACAGGGAAACCAATTTGTGCAGAATAGTTATAAAAACCTAGCAGTATCAACGTTATCGATTACTTTTTAATCTCAATTTATTGCGATAAATAATAATCGATAAATATAATATTAAACAGAGAGCTAAAACGGAAGAGGGGAGAGCACACAGTTTCATGCAATACGCGTGTACGTTGAATACAACATCTCAAAAGAAAATAATAGTACGATCCGGATATCGAAACCTGGCATCACCTACGGGTGAAGAAAAACAGAAATTAAGCAGAACAGGAAATTAAGAGGAATAGGATTGCTTTGTCTTCGCCTGATGATGATCATGATGGTTTTGACACCCGGAACGTGCTATTACTTTTATTTGTAGTGTTTTATAAATAAATTCATACTTAAGAACTCGCTTGTGTCAACTGAGAGTGTTTCGTTGTAAATTGAATGAGAGATGTTTTCAGATCCTTTTCATGTGCTTGAATACGGGTAAAGTTGATTGAAAGAACCAAGGTTTATTATATGTTTATTAAGCTTTGACCAAGCCTGGCTCGCACCGCACAGACCACATAAATAAATATTGAAAATATTAACTTATTATGTAAAACTGCTAAGGAAATATTGACGAAAAACCCGTAAAAACGGAATGTTATCAGTTAAAACCTCCTAATACTACCACGTGGGGCACTTAACCGCCAATTGCGAACTTTAATCTCTTTGATTTACTATGGCAATTTGCTCGAGGAAAATAACTTCCATTTCAACTCCCCCAAGCTCCATAATGCCGCCGTTTCATGCACACCACCATAAGCATAATATACGCGTATATGAGCCAAAGAGCAAACAGAGAGGGAAGCAGACCTTGGGAATTAGTGCTTGTCGTCCCGGGACCCTACTTTCCAGGGATTATGTAGAGAGAACAAACTTCTTGTTGAAGTCCCGGGAGAGTAAAATTATATCCCGGTTTGTCATGAATTGAGATTGGACTTTAAGGAATTTCCTCGAAGATAGGACCTGAGAGGTTCTATTTACAAGGTCCTCCTGTCATACCTTACCTTCGCACTTCACGTGTACGTGTATTTCTTTGTCCGTTTGACCAGCACTTTTCTTCTCTTGGGACAGGAAGTGCACCCTTTAGTAAGATTAATTTGCGGGAGACGTAATCGGTGCGAACCCCATCTGCTGCTTCGGCCGATCAGACAATGAGCGTAAAATAAGAGAAATGCGAGGACAAGTCGTTTTACGGATTCATTCTTCTTGCGAACTATACGCGACAAGAATAAGCTGAAGATTTGATTCGAACGCTTGGTGTTAACACGCCCTGTCACACGCCGAAAGGCGGCTTTCAAAAAATCTTCTTAGATTAAAAAACTTATGAAAAACCAGATCAAATTATTTTGAAATTTATTTTATATCCAAATAGCACCGGAGTAGATAAACCCAATATAGAGATCTTTGAGTGGCTCAACTTCGAAGATTTAGAAATGCAATTAATTGATTTTCAGTCTAGTTCCATATGGAAACAAAAATTTGTCGATTTAAGAAAGGACGTGGAAACAATTGTAAATGATCGGTTATTGGGCACAATTAGAATGAACGCAGAATACGTAAAATTCGTATTTTTTCAAAGGATTTTAATCTACGACCAGTGTCTTAAACTCGATTCAGGTGATGTTGCTTCTCACGAATGCGATTAATAGTGCAGAACTATGCCGCAGCGAGCAATTTGGAGTGAAGTGCCAACCGAACCTTATCAAAGTAATTCGGTCGATCTCTTTTCGATTGGTTGGGTGTGAATAGCATCTTGTCGCTGAAAAGTGTTTGAAGAGGATTAATGAAAAAGAAAACATTTTTAGTAAACTCCGAGAAAATTTCCTGAAATATATCTGTTATTTGAATAGAATTTGTATTTTATTACTTTGCCCTAAATATAGAGAACAATTTACATTAATTCCTAACAACATCCATGACCAAGTTTACATAAATCCTACTTGTTTGTGCCCTTCTTCCACATTAAAAAAAAACAAAACTTTCGAAATACACAATTGAGGTTGAAGGAATGGGTTGGTTTCTTGATTTACTCCAAATATCACGTCACGACAAGACTTCTTTAGAACGCTAAAATGTATTTAATCGTCTGAGGAAGCCAAGAGGCTTCGGTTATTTACGTTATATATTTATTTTACATTTTGATCGTCTTAGAAATATCGACCGGTGATTCTCTAGGTTTTGGTGTTAGATCTTGGTGTTTACACCCCCTGCCACACGCCGGAAGGCGGCTTGCAGGGTACTTATGTAGATGTTATGTAGATGTAGGTTAATGTACACTTCAATCTTGCAATCATGATAGAATCCTTATCAAACACTGTTATGTAGTATGAATTAGTAATACCAATAGATTACAGCAGAAATTATACCTTATATTTTTTTAAACACAATACAAAGGGCTGAGACTAAGAACTACCATTAATCCTATATCCAAGAATATTTACAAAAACAAAATGCATTAAGGTTGTAACGCAACTATTTGTATTGAGGAAGCAGAAATATTGGTAAATTGTGTTATTAGAAAAGTAATATTTTCATAGATGGAAATTACCCACACAGAGAGTGAAAATGTTAAAAACCTGCAAAAGTATTAGGATAGAAGACTAGAGAGATTTTGGAATAGAGGATTGTAAAATCACGAAAGCCTTAAACGTCTACGAAACATATTAGAGCGCAAATATCGTTGTCTTGGCTCCAGAAAACAGTGTAGTGTAAAGGATTCGTGATTTCATATTCAAGGTTGACCGCTTCCAAATTGATAGTTGGTTTGACACAAGGGCAGCGGTGGCGAATCTATGGCAGGCGTGCTGCAGGTGGCACGTGTGAAAATGTTTCTGGCACGTTACAGATTTTAAAAATATATCCTCTTTTACAACGACGAATGCAAGATTTCAACAATGTAAGGCTACATCTTGCCACTGAATACTACATTTGAACAAATGGCGGGACGAAAATTTCCAAATAGTAACGATGTAATTGTGACATAGACAACTTTATATTCAAATAGGGAGAAATGCGTGCAGACTCAGCTGAGTTTGGAATTTGATTGTGACAAGAGTAGTGATATTGCGCCTGTACACTGCGTAATGGCATTGATTTGTAGCTGAATTTTAAAGGTAATTAATTAATTTATTTATTTAGATAATCTTACAAATAGAACAATGTTCCGGTGGTAAGATTTGGACAAAGTAATTTCCACCCTCACCTAAAAATACAACACAAAACAATGACGCTGTCGGATACACTAATACTCTTGTCAATCATACAATAATAATACAACATACACAATTAATCAAATCAAATTTAGCCCTCCTAAGTTCATCCCTTAGATGAAGTCTTTCACCACTCTACGATTTATCCAAGCACAGCTGCCCAAACCATGAACAAAAAAA
>KZ309472.1:0-14280 GCA_000376725.2 Ladona fulva
TCGTCAGGGGGACGGCTTGTTTACAACCTCAAAATGTTGCAAAATATTCGTATATTATATCTAAATTCTCGCAACTTCGAATCGAAAGCGATATTACTTGACAGTAATAAGAATCTGTATTCAATTTCCCTTCTTTTGGTGCTTATTTTGATTTTATAGGACTATTCTTTCTAATTTAATTTTGCAAAAGAAATAAAGTCTGTAACCGCTAAAATCGAACCTTACGTGTATTTCTTATGGAAATCTATCTGAACGATGTTGGATCAAACCCAGCGAAGTTATCAAATAAAAATATGACAGTGCTTCCTTTTGGGTCTCAGAGAACACTTATGCAAAATTTGACGCAAATTGGACAAACGGTGTGGACTCCAATCGCGGACAAACAAACAGACACACAAACCCACAGAATTTCTGCTTTATATATATAGATTTTACAGTTAAATATTTATGTACAAATCGGAGTCCTGAATCGTATGCCTATATAGAGAAATTCGTGAAGTTTATTTATTTTTCGTAGTAATTTTCGTCTAAAAAATTGAAATACAAATTATATGGAAAAGTAGCGTTTGTGGTTTCGACGTGCATTTGTTTTAAGTAACATGTGTCTTTTCTAAGGTACCTTTGTCCTCCATTTATATAGCTTGCTGCCACATTACTGGAAGATGCTTCCTGTCTGAGAGGAAACGTTTCACTACTTCTACATACTTTCTAGAAATGACGCGAATATCGTAAGGTTAAGAAAATATTCACGCCATTTTTAACACCAAATGTTTACTTTATTCATGAACTTCCTCTTATCGCGAGAGCGCTTCCGTCATTTCAATTCATATGCAAAAGCGTAAAAATCGCTCTTCCCACGCTCATTGCTTCACGTAATAGCATAACTTCCTCACAATTTCCTCACGTATTTTTCCTGTTTAGGGATTTTCAGAGATATACTCACGAATTCCCTATTAAGCTTCGAAATAGGTTTATAGACAGTTAACGCTCCATCCTCACGTGATTTTAGTCCTAATATGGCAAAGGCGATAAGAAATATGCAAAAATTTAAATGATAACATAATTCAAGGGTCAGGAATTCGCCACACTACAATCTCACTCGCATTAAAAATTTGTTTCGCTATTATACATGTAAATGAACAGATATTATTACATTTCAAGGATTGTGGTGTGAACATAACTGAGACTGGTAATCATTTCTCATACAACATCTTCATTTATAATTTTTCCGTTACTTCGTTTCTATGTTTCTATGTATGTACATTTTAGCATCAAGGGAAGCTATTCTAAAATATGACATTATTTTTCCCCTGGAAATCTCTTCTTGCTTCAGTTCCCCTGTAGAGTGCAAATGAAATGGAAGAGGTAATCGTGTACCGTCTCATGGGTTCTCAGCAGTATTACTAATCTGTGGGGATAGAAAGCGAATGCGGCACACTTGATTATAAAAAACGAATCATAAGAAAGTGCCGGACCACAAATATGTCACCTAAACCGATATATCGAATCTTTGAAATCAGATATCGTGATTTTACTGAAAAAAGGGACCCGGATCCACAACATGAGGTCGCGACATTGTGAATACTGTCGTAGGGAACGTATCTAATTATATGTATCTTACAAGTAAGTAAAGAAATTTCTGTGTGTGTATTTTCGTCTAAAACACGACTGAAAATCAATGTTTTTGTCATAGCTTTCGCGATTTATAAGGGAAAACTGTTTTCAATGGAAGTTACCATATTGAATAAATAAACATATAAATGCACTTCCTATCCTTTATATCCTATTTACGCGTATATATTCGGAGTCCATATAAAGAGATATTTCATTGATTTGTGTTTGGCATCTTCCGTTAGAAGAAAAGCGTCACTGACCCAAGGAATGCTAAATTTAAAAACACAAGCAATCACGCTCGGGAATTAAAGACTTATTGTTCATGAGTACATAGGGTTCGATTCTAGAAGGCTTCAAAACCTGTAAATTTCGCGATTTTATACATTTCGCGATTTCTCAAATATTTGTTTAGGGCTTTTTCCGTTAGCATAGAAGGTTGATATTCACGGTATCGTTACAAGATAGGGTTTTCTATTGCATGTGGTAAACGCAACTCCCCTAGTGGACATTGATTCTATGCACGACGTATCCAATTATAATCACCAATGGCGTATGGCAAGGGGTGTATTAATATCTTACATGAGATACCATAAACGATATTTATGTATATGGTGTCTTCGTCGAGTTACATACATAGTGTGTCGTCCTAATACCAAACGGGTAGTTCGGGATTTGCACGTCGCGGAAAACAGCCAATGGAGTATGGCAGATGGTGTATGGCAGGTGAAGTATGGCAGGAGGTGTATGGCAGGCGATGTATGGCTGGTGGTGTATGGATAGCGGTGAATTGCAGACGGTATATTTATTCCTTACTTAATCTCTCATATCTGATATTTTCAAATGTTGATATTCCCTTGAAACTAAAGGATAGATTTAGATTCGTACGTCCTCGCAAGCAGCCAATGGCGAATGGCAGGGAGCGTACGTATAATGCATAACCTAAGCTATCCTATAAGCTTGCAATATGCAAGCAATAGCAACTCTTAGTGTGTGTGTAAATGTATATATATATATATATATTTATTTATTTATTTAANTTAGTGCAAAACTTTCAAGAAATCATTTCGGTTACTTCCATGTAAGATAGAACGTTCAAATTCACGTAATCGATAGAGAGCAAAAACCTCTATAGTATATCAAGAGGTTTTTATCCTGAAGGTCCTTAGTTCGATGCTAGGGCAGTTTTTCATTCTGACGTTCATGAATTAATTTAGGGTATTTTCTATTAAGATAGAAACTTGCAATTCACGGTGTTGTTAGACTGGATGATATTCTATCGTAGATCGTAAGGATTTTTGCCCTAATGGCCCAAGTTCGATGCCAGGGCAGTTTTTCATTCTGACATTCATGAATTAATTTAGGATATTTTCTATTAAGATAGAAACTTGCAATTCACGGTGTTGTTAGACTGGATGATATTCTATCGTAGGCCGTAAAGATTTTTGCCCTAATGGCCCAAGTTCGATCCCAGGACCATTCGAATGACCGAATTTTCAAAAATTTGTAACGGCATTTCCCGGTCAGGTAGAAGGTTAAAATTCGCCACATCTATAGAAAATGGTGTTATCTATCGTAGGCCGTAAGGATATTTGTCCTAATGGACCCAGGATCGATGCTAGGACATTACTTATGCACGTATTATGAATAATTCGTTTAGGTTATTTATGTTGGTGCGTGGAACTCGGTGTATGGAAGGCGGAGTGGATCAAAAGTTGTGTAATGCCTTAGTTAATGTATCTTACATTAAGCTTGCAGTATGCAAGCAACTTTTACTCGTACATACATACATATACATATAGGATACTAAAGATGAGGCAGAAGGAATTGCCTCACTGAGACAGCGATTTTTTTGCCGTAAAGCCCTAGGTTTGGACATCAAGGAAAGAAGCGGACATTCACCCTAGGCATCATAGGTTCGATTCAAGGAGGACACAAAAACGGCTATTTTCCCATAAGAATGCATTGGAGGGTTTTTCTTACATTTTTCGGAATTTTTTTTCGGGTACTTCCCGTAAAGCTAGGGAATTGAAATTTTAACTGCAAGTGCAGGAAGTGATTCTCTTCCGCGTACTGAAAAGATCGCTCTCAAAATGATCGTAGGTTCGACGCTAGGTCGATGTAAAAAATTCAAAGGGATTAATTCCCAGGGACCAGGGAAATTAAAAGTATTTAATTGCTAATCTGAAGCAAATTACACATCTGGTCCGCACACGTGCTTTTTTATCTCTCCTTGGCCGTAATATCGCGCCCCATCCCTTTCACCGAGTGCGATGCTGGGATTGGGAATATAATTTGACTGAGGCAAATTGTCAATGTTTTCCTATAGTGGCGAAAGACAAGTTGCCATTGCGTATATTTAATTTGATGAGCTTCTTGAAAGGAATTATTCTTGAAACTATAGTAATAGTCAAAACCGAAGATAAAACACGTAGTAAATGCCACAAATGGCCAGCGATGTATGAAAGGGAGTGTATAAATGTCTTACATAATCTATCGTATATACTAAGCTTGCAGTATGCAAGCATCTTTTACTAGTGTGTGTGTGTGTGCGTGTGTGTGTGTGTGTATATATATATATATATCTCGATGGTTAACATATTTTTGAAAATCATCACCACCGGGGAATTATTGAACCTTTACACAGATTTGCGTTCGTTTACCTTGCGCGCACTTCTCCGTTGGGCTTCATTTCAAACAAACCGTGCGTTGAAGTAGATTATAAAAACTCGATGGTCGTTAATCTAAGTCGGTTCCCGAACTTCTCTGCAAGCCACATTTAAGTGCATGTCAGCACATTCTCTTCGAAAATTCTTTCATTTCTGGACATTGTTTCGCCCGTTCGCCTGATCTTATGGATTCCTAGTTTTATAATCTAACAGATTTATTCCCTCTCTTCTCTTTCTTTATTTAATCTACTACGCACATGTCGTATTCTGCTGCATATTAATGCATGCATTTGCCTTTATATCCAATCTCTTCGTATTTTCGAGGCTTTCTAGTGGGTTTTGCACATTCAGGAAAAGGATAATCTTCTGTTACATTGATTTATTTCATCAGTTGCGTACTTTTCCGTCGACATCCTCAGTGATTACCGTAAAATGAATATGTCCAAGCGTAACTTTGTGGGATTCAACACACATCTTTCTTACCATATGTCTCAGTGATTACGTTGATCAACTTGGGGAAAACTATGGTTACTACACACGTATATATACCGCTGGGATTAAAGTTGGTGGTAGTTTTCCTAGGAGTCTCATTTGTAGTTGATTTGCCACTAAAATACAGATAACCTCGTGGTCAGACTTCTGTATTATAGTTTTACACAGTGGCAATAAGGTATATAAGATTTCAGAATGTTATATAATATTAGTAGAGATTGTTGAGATAGGAATTCAGGGTAAGTGAATTCAGTAAGGGGATATTTCTTTCTGTTTCTTTACTGCTTCAGTTTTATGAAATTTCTGCAGGAAACAGTCATCAAAGCTGTTCTTAAATCTTTGATGTATTAGCAAATGAGAATAGTAGGTAAAATAAATGTATTTTCCCTAGACCTGAAAAACATTTAATGTGTAATCGAAGAGGCTGTGTGTTAAAGGATTATAATAGGTTTATGTGCTATNTTGCCTCTGGTCGTTCTTTCCACAGAGCATCAGATACGCTAATTGGGTGTTAATACACCCGCTGCCACACGCCACTGCGGCTCATGATTCTAAATATAAGCCCCAACAAAATATGCGATGAATTCCAATATCGTACCGAGAGACGCGTTTCAAGCCTATGCATTGACAACCAGCGAACTTCAGAGGGCGATATTCGGTGGCATTTAAAGTAGTGCTTGAACATTACAAACGAATGGGCGTTTAACTTAAATGCACATGTTTTAAAGAGATAAAGTACACAATTATCTTTCTCGGTCTGTCACATCAGAATATTCCTCCTGAAGGTCTGATTATCATTGGGAACGCAAAAGCAGAAATAAATGTATCGAATGATTCGGGATCTCTTTCAATTGTAATAAACAAAATTCATGCTGGCTTTATCATCCAAAATATACCTGAAAACATTTACCAGAGTTAGTACGGTTGATATGTGGAGCACTCTTTTAGAGGTTGAAGTTCATCAAATAACATTAGAATGCAGGAAAATGGTGATTAGGTCATTAAATCCGTTTTTACTTTCCTTTCCAAATCATTAATATTAAACATTGCCTTTACTGAGAGTTACACCAAGTACATTGCATGAATATTCTACCTTTCCGTAGGTTCATGTGCCTAGATATTCCCTATATAATGGTCTTTCCTTCGTATTTTGGTAACTCACCCCACCCTTTATGTCTTCTAACATCTTTTACCTTTGTCTTCCCCTCTGCTTTTCCCTTGTATTCTACCCTCGACTACATTCTTCAGCAATCCCGCTCCTCTCAATATCTGACCCACCCATTTCCTCTGTTGACAGCTAGTAAACCTCAAAAAATCTTATGAAAAAAGTTTTCATAAGTTAATCACTTATGTAATGGAACCCCAATTTCATCAGCTTCAATGGAAAAATTAGCCTCAGGTAAAATGTTTTCATTATATACTCTTGACAATTAGGACGATTCTGAGTACATATTTGATCGTTATAGAGTAGTGGTTGATATCAGCAACATGATTCCCAAGAAAGATTATGAATTATCCAAAGTTTTTCTATAAATACCATAAAATATTCGTGCGATACTTCAAAGCCAGAATTTTAATATGGTGAAGTTTAGACACATCATTACACAATTACATCATTATCTAATATTCAAAATCGATGGTATGAGCCTTGATTTCATCGTAAACACGAGATCGCTGAAACATAATTGTCTTTATTCCATTGATTGGCACTGCCGGTTTCGATGGTCTTAAGATGATGTGATTACATCGAATAAAGACTAACTTGTCTTAAAAATCTCGTGTTTATCCGAATTGCATAAACTTTATTTATCATCTTTCTCACCTTTATCATGATGTTTACCTTCTCATCGTTAAATTATATATATATATATATATATATATATATATATATTGTGTCTATGGGGGTTTTTTTAAGAAGGTTTGAAAATATGCCACGCCAAATCCTTCAATTTCAATGCCTACAATTTTTTTTTCTTGTTTGTCGAATATTTCCTGTTTTATATTTCTGTTTTGTATTTCTATGGCAAATATTTTCGAACCACAATCGACGTCTCTTTTTCCTCTCTATCGTATCGTCTTTAGTTACTTAGGTGAAAATGTTTTCAGAAATTACAATAATAAATAATTTATTTATTCCTAAGATGAAACTATGGTTGACCACTTTTTCTTTGGATGAAATAAGATTAAGTTTCNACCAAGAGACGTGAAGAGACCAAGAAGAAGACCAAGGGACCGATGGAACAGAGACATCATTCAGTATTTAGGGGTAACATGGCAACGAGAGGCTCAGAACAGAGATAATTGGAAAGCGCTTGGAGAGGCCTACATCCGACGTCGGATTGAAAATGGCTGATGATGATGATGATGAATGATATATATCCGAAGCGTCTATATATGTCTATATATGATAGATAAATATCACACATACACCCATATACCACACAAAATTTATTGACTATCGGCTTACTTACTCATTTATGTTTTAGGCTTTCTTCTAGATTAGAGTAAAATTGGTTTCATAAGCTAAATGATGAACTGAAACTTCTGAGACCAGTTCTGTTCGGTTATGTTTTTCATTTGACTTCTTTTCACGATGTCCAACATGTTATGTGCTGAGAACCGGAATGTTGCAGTTATGTTTATCTTCTCCGAATAATTATAAATAAACGGACACAATTTCATAAAAAAGAGCAAAGTTATGTAAATACGTATCAGGTATAGTTTTGGTTCTTGGAATATAAATGGTTTAGCATCGAAGTAAATTGAATAAAAATTTAACCTCTGCTTTATTCTATATTCGTTTCTTTCTCTTTATTATTTGCAATTCTGAAATCTCATTAGAAATGCAAAGAAGTTCTATACTATTTTTATAGTTTTTTAAATTTCCTCGAAGGTCGAAACGTTTCAATCACTTTATAATTTTATATTCCACAGTTCTATGGTCTGCCGATTGTTCCCGAGGTCTTCAACTCCCGTCACAACGGATATAATTTAGGAATTCCATTCTGTGAGTCAGTATTTCTATTTTTGTCTTCCGAATTGGTCATTTCTGTTCTCCCCACTCCCCTGCGTTGAGGATTATGCAGCCAGTAGAATACAACGCCCACCCGCACCTCGAATGTCGTTGAGAAATAATGTAGGCGTTTCACAAACAGGTATTTCCGACTGACGATCCTCTCGACCCCGTACATTTGGGAATCCCCTTGAATCAAGGCGCCGTCGACTAAGTGCTTCTTTCTTGACCTCGAAACTATCAAATATAAGGGAAAATAGCCAAAAATCATCACAGACGTTGGTTTTGATTCGTATAGAGGATAATTTAATAGTCAGGTCTTGAGTGCTTAGTTCCGCGACAGAGCCAAGTAAAAAGGTTGGGAATCCTTAAAAGAAAGGAACTTAGGCTGCGGTTGCTTGATAAATTCAGAGAGGAAGCATGTTTACGGAAGACGGTATTCTGCTACCCTCTGCTACTTCGGCAGATTGAGCGTTGAATAAGAGAAATAGACGCGAGGACAAGTCGTTTTAGGGACTCATTTTTTCCGCGAACGATACGCGATAACAATAAACGAAAGTGGTAACTGGAACGCTTGGTGTTTACACCCCCTGACATACGCGGAAAGGCGACTTTATTTATCCATATGAACAGTAATTTGCAAAAGTCTGTGGGCAAGTGATGTCGCTGCTCTAGCGGCCAAACAGTGCACTTAAAATTTCTGTTGGTACATACTACGTGATTTGCAGGTAGGAAGGTAAACAGTGGTGGGGGTATATGTTGTGGAACTGGCGAGTGAGGGGAAAGAAGGTATTTCTGCGGAATTTTAGGGAACCGTATTCGAACAAAAACTGCACCACGCTCATTTGGAAAGGTCTCGAAAATTTGCTTGGAAAGACTAAGTTTCCTTTATCGAGCTTATAATAGAACAGGTTACGTTCCACCTTTAATACTCGGAAGTATACCACTCATCTCTTGTAGTTTTGCAAAGAAACACTTTTTAGTACTCTCTGGTTTTCGAAAGTTCTTGGGTTTAGAAGGCGATGGAGTACGGCAATAAATGATGACTTTCAATAATGACTTTTTAATTCTTGAAATGCAATTCTATTTTGTAATATCCTAATGATTCTTCGCGATAAGGAGATCAAGATTAAACGGCAGAATTCCCTTCCATATTTTGCAAATATGTTTAAATTTTCCTCCTTTTTAGTTTTAAATCTCAGATACGTAACTACTTTAGAATTTAAGGATTCTAAACGTCCATAATTTGTTAATTAATCAAATCTTTTTTATTCTGGCTGAAAAACAATAACCACTGATTGTATTCAAATTTGTTGTGGATTCTCCTTCGTCTTAACGTAATATATTGAGAACGTCTGATAAAGACATGATTAATTTCTCGTCTTAAATTACTATTTCTCAGAATAATGGCATACAAAGCGAGATTAAAGTAATGAAGTTTAGAAATATGACCTTATCCTTTAAACCGAATTTGAAATTGTTGACTAAAGTCTTAGGATAAGGAAGTCAGCAGTAATCAGGAGTATATCAAAGTAGCAAATAAAAATGTTATGAAATAAAGCTATGAATGATATTACAAACTAGTCTGTGATAATTACGTAACAGGCAGTAGATCTGCATGCGACCGTGGCTGTGTTAATATCCTAAAGGAAGAAGGTAGGAAGTGGAGAACAATTTCGGAAAATTAGCTTCTCATGCCGTATGTCAAAGTCTCTCACTAATAATACTCAGTCGGAGAAAAGGGTGGAAAATGGAAGCGAATGTAAGGGAAGACCAATTTTCAGATTCAGCAGATAGAATTTAAAAATACCTTGCCTTAGGAAAGAGGATAATACGGAAGGATAAACCAATTTCCATTACCTCCTTAGTTATAGAAAAATCTTTCAACAGTATGCACAAAGGTAACTTGCATAAGCTTATACTTGTAAGCTATAGGTGCCAAATTTCCACTAATCCCCAAAATTGTTTCTCATTAGGACTTAATGCATTCTATCCGCTGGGCTTAACAGGGCATAGGAAAGAGTATTACCATACTTCAGACGATGTTCTATATCTTCGGAACCCCTACTTTTTGGTCTTAGTGATGGATAATATCCAAAGAGGGTCTTGTGAGGACTTAAGAAAGCATTCAAAACGATTCTATAACCAAGCTAACCTCAAACCGGAAATCTGTCATTGAGTCACTGTAATATCCACCCATAGGCCTTCTGAGGATTTTAAGCCAATTCAAAGAGTCAGCGGTGTAAATCTACAAACATTAATCTGCGAATGTTATTAAAAGTCAGGGACAAATGCGCTCCAAAGAGTATTGCGTTAATGTTGCGTGAAAACATTTATAGTGGAGAATATGCTATGGTCGTGAGTAAATGACTACTAAGTATATTTATGGTTGCTAAATCATGGGAATGTCATTCAACTTAATATAAAATGACATTTATCGTGAAAAAGGAAAGCCGGTAGAAAAGCAAGTACTGTAAGTTGGTATAGTTAGTGTGATCCGGAAGTATTCTATTTGGATAATTAAATTAGGAAGGTGTAAGCTTCTGGAATAGACGACACGAGAATACGTGGCAGAATGACAAATTAATGTGACTAAAATATGGGTTATATGGTCATCATGAATGGAGTGTTTGACGTCACCGGAAGATATTCGACTGATGCAGAAAGCAAGTAGCCTTGAAGTTACTAGGGTGTTACGGTTAGCAAAATGGGCTGGAAAAAGAATTATGAAAATCGGATCCTTTGATTTATAAAAAAGCGATTGAATAAAAATACCGCAAGGGTCAGAGCTGCAAAATCGGTCAAGAATCGAAAAGATTCCGCAAAAAAGACTTGCAGTGCAAAAATCTCAGCCTCGTCACCTTAGGACAATGCTCTTCTTTTTTCCGTGGTCCAGCGGCGGGCGTTGCTCCAAGGATACCCGGAAGCCTCGCCTCGCCGGATATCGAAAGCCAAGGTTTGCTCCATTGGGTACGGTTGGGCGCAAAAACGTGATTATTTCGTAATAGTGGAGATTGTCTCCCACCTTTCCTTGATTATGGCAATTCCGTCCTCCTCTAACCATGCCGTCAATTCACGCCGCTAAACGTCATTACGGATAAACTAGATTGGTCTGGCGAGTGAACCAGACCAAACCAGCACCACACTTCCGTAACTTAAATGATTGTATGCTCGTTATAGACCCGTATAAGATGGTTCTGCATTGACTAACGGATTCTGTTGTAGTAACTGAATCTGGTACGCGATTGCCATGTTATACTACTCTACAGACTTGCTAGTACTGCACTTTAGAGAATAGAGCGAAAGAATTTAATATAGAAATTGAAATGCATACAACAGTTATCAATTTCCAATTCGATGAGATATTTTTCGGAAAGTTAATTTTGCTGCGAAGTTATACCAGTACGCCACATAAATATTTCATTGTAGTCTAAACAAAATGTATTGCTCCTGCTGCATTTCAATCCTTAAAAAAAACTTTGATAGAAATTCGTTTTATTGTACCTAGAAACTAGTAAACGTCCCCGTCAAGAATGACGGAACTAAATTTAGTTTAAAAACATATCTATTATCGAATATATCTGGTCCTCCTAAGTACCAAAGAATTCTGTCGTAAGATCATAATAACTCAATATATTTCTTAACATTACTTATAATATTTATTCTACTGTTTTCAAGTCATGAAAGCCTACTTTACGTAAATTTCTTATAAAAATTATATGAACTGATTATCCCGTGCACTTATATGGAATAGACATAATGAAAACTCAGATGATCACGATTCGCTCCAAAACCAAAAAATATTCGTATACATAAATATGATTATTAGGGAAGCAGTGATCATGTTACACTCAGCAGACAACACATACGTACAACATGCTCGTATTTCAAGATCTAGCTCGGATATCATGTTAAAATATATTTAAAATTTTTACTCGTCTTGCAAAACATTCGCAAACCAAGTTACTCGCAACCGAGGTTTTACTGTGTGCCGTTACTATCTTTATTTATAGTAAAAACTATGATCAAATTTTACTCCAAATCAGAGAGGAAAGAGATGGAAAACTATCTGCAATATCAGATATAGTGCACTGGCACCAAAATAGGTATGATAACTACGAATTTACGCGGAGGAATGGTTATTCACTATGCATATTCCAAGATATCACTTTTTCAAACTGAATTTGTTATCATAAGCAAAATACCTTGTTCAGCAATAAGAGAGAAATTCTTTTACAGTCAAACCTTAGATTACGTGCATAATACATTCCAGAAACGTCCTCGCCCGCAGCACTCGTATATCAAAGCAATTTCTCTATAAGAAGTAATGGAAACTTAGATGATTATGATTCGTTCCAAAACCTAAAAATACTCATATGCACAATAATGATTATTAGGGAAGCAGTTATTACGTGACGCTCGGCAAGCAAAACAGTGTGTAGGTACTCCATGCATTCCTTGTATTATAAGACCTCGCTCGTATATAAAGTTAAAGTTTATTAAAAATGTTTGCTCTTCTTGCAAAACACTCGCAAATCAAGTTACTTGCAGACTGAAGTTTGACTGAACTTTTTAAACATAACTATCTATGCTTTGGAGCCCACACAAACAAAATATGATCCATTAGTGCAGAGAAAAGAGTAGAAAATCTAGCATGTGACAGACAGCAAGATACAAACATTTTATTCCGAAATGTTACAAAGGCACCTCATTATGAATTCATGGTATACACCCGAATGTTCTCCCCCTTATAAATAAATAAACCACAGACCGCCCAAACCTTCATGTATGTTCTTGGGATACAGGCGCAACATAAAGCAACGCTTCAACCTCCTGCCAACGTACGACGAAAGTCCACCACGATCGCACACATCCAACTCCTCACCAGCGATTAACATCCCTCGCCGAAAGCGCGTCACGTATGCAATCTTTTCTCCGTCTCAGCGCACGGCCGTCGCTCAAAAGCGTTATCCCGAGTGTCACAATCAACAGTCCTTTGACGCCTCGTGTGCTCCGGCGGGAGTCTTGGAGAAAGAGAGAGCATTTGCCTCTCAAAACGACGTTTCAAAACACCAACGTTTGAGCTTCGCGCGGCTTCTCTCACTCATTCATTACGTAATTTAATTAGACGAACAGAATACGAAACTGCTCTCATGCAGTAAGGCGAAGGAGTAAATGGAGAAAGATGTGGAGAGAGCAAGCGGGAGGTAAGCTGAGATATGGAGGCCTCCCCTTTAAAAATCCCGCTCACGGATAGCGTATTTCACCATCTCTCCCGCGACAACCGGAACGCCGTCATTGCTTGAAATTTCCATGAAATATACAGCGTACATTTGAAGACAAATTACCACTAATAATTGATGAGGAAGGTTGGTCGATTTTGACCATATTTCCGCCTTTCGTTGGCCCTCGAGGAGTCGCCGTGGATTGCAAAAATAACAACGAATGGAACGGGAGGAAAAGACTGCCGCTCGAACGAATAGCGCTAAACATTCATGCTACACGTGGTCTCGGAGGAGCGTCTATTTTAATTAGAAATGGCTCCACCATAAGTCCCGAGCTCTGTCGTTTAATTAGGATTCTTGGACAACCCGTGTTCAGAGTCATTACCTCCTATGAGCGCGTCGGAAACATCTTCTTTCATGCAGTGGGCTCACAAAATGTTCTAGGACGTTAAAAATGCAATTATGTTTCAAATGAAGGAGAGACAGCGTCAACAGTACATTAACTCTGCTCGCACCAAAATAGACTACGAAGAATAAAGACCGTAGAAAATTCAATGAAGATATAATAAATTCATTCAAATTTATCAGGGAGAGCAGAAATTTAAGTGACATAGTTATTAAATATACTGTTCTACTTCAACGAAAGAACCCGTAATATTTTAATAATATTAATTTTTACTAATTGTATCTTTTATTACAGCTAGAAAGTCAAGATTTTCCATCTAATTTTCGTGTTATGAACTACTTTAAAGCACTATAATCATTTTTAGAAATATGGTAAATAGCGTTACATATCTCATCAAAGTTCTGATTGGTTAATAATTCAAAATAAATTAAAAATTAAAATTAAATCACAGTACAACCACAATTAGAGGATAGAATATCTCGTTAGTTGCTCGCCAGAAATACAGAAAATATTCCCTTTTATTTGTAAAAACATCCCACATAATGTGAACGAGAACCCCTTTTCACGGTTCTCTCCGTAATAAACAAAAAACGAGCTTTCTTCGGAAAGGAAATTTATAACAGGTAACACAGCGATTTCATTTCAAAGCTTCGGTTTATCTTGTACTCACGAAAGCAGACAGATTTTAGGCGCGGAGAGGCGTTACTGTTTCGGTACGAAAACCGTTGAGATTTTCCTTCCCGATAACCATCGCTGCTACCGAGCACGAAGCTTTTCACTCGCCCCTATATTTACGTAACGATTACTCACTTTTACATACATCTTTCTCGGAACGTTTTTCAGGCTGTGAATAGTGCGCATGTG
>KZ309472.1:14906-49269 GCA_000376725.2 Ladona fulva
ATATATATATATATATATATATATATATATATTGTGTCTATGGTGGTATTTTTAAGAAGGTTTGAAAATATGCCACGCCAAATCCTTCAATTTCAATGCCTACAATTTTTTTTTCTTGTTTGTCGAATATTTCCTGTTTTATATTTCTGTTTTGTATTTCTATGGCAAATATTTTCGAACCACAATCGACGTCTCTGTTTCCTCTCTATCGTATCGTCTTTAGTTACTTAGGTGAAAATGTTTTCAGAAATTACAATAATAAATAATTTATTTATTCCTAAGATGAAACTATGGTTGACCACTTTTTCTTTGGATGAAATAAGATTAAGTTTCATAATGCATTATCTGATTCATTTAGTAATATTCTTTACTCATTGTACAGCAAGAGCAAGTTTGCTGTAAAAAAATGTTTTCCAAGTTACGAGAATGAAGAATGTATAGTTTACGCTCTTCGTGTGTCCAAGGATAATTGCTGATTCTGCAGAACCATGAATTGAGGTATCTGAATCGACCTCAAATGTCAAGTGTTGAGAGTTGATCACCGAAAATGCCGTGGCATGTATGTATTTGCTATGATATCGGATAGAGGAATGTGATGAAAAGGGGTTGGAGTTATAGAAGATTTGTGCAAGTCCCCTTTCTAATCCGATTTACATTATAAAATGCAGAAGAATTCAAGGTTACGTATATATTGGCTGATTGCAGATCGCCGTGACCTTGCAAGTCCAGTTATCACTTCAAATGGGCAGTTTAGGCGATGAATTACCTCAAATGCAATTCATTTCAAATGTAGTTTTTTTATGAGGCGCTTAAAACCATTTCGAGAGGATAGGCGCTTTATATTATATTGCCTTGATCATTCGGCCTTTCTCTGCACAAAGTTTTTCAACTGCGCAAAAATCACATTCTCCTCGCTTGTTGAAACATTCCACATCGTTCTTGGCGAAATCGCTGTCTTTGATAATACACCCACTTCTAATATCCTCCAAGTTCCTCCTTCTAGGACTTGAATGCAAATTAAGGTCAAATGGAAGGGAATGGTTTTAAATAAGCATAAGATTTTGAAGAGAACTTGCGTAGGGTGAGAACCGAAGATAATACGGTGCTAATGGTTTTGTTCTTTAGAGTTGCGCTTGCTCTCACAATGTTGTGTGTTAGCGAAAGCTGGGAGTGTCAGGTGAAGGATAAAAGGGAAGGAAATGCGATTCAAATGGATTGCACGAAAAACGCGTCTGACATGGGAGGAGAGGTCAGTAATAATTGGATAATGAATGAATGTGGACTGAAATGAAGGCTTTGCTGAGAGGAGCGTTGGTTTGGGCGATTTGAAAAGCGCTTTTTTGACGAAATTATGCCCATGTCAAACTTTTTTCTCCCTAACCTCGCATGTCTTCAAATATGTAAAAAAATGGATGAAAATTTGAAATTAAGAAACGAGAAAAATCTTTGCAGCGTAGTCCTTACAATGGAGCCTCCAATTTCCTCCGAATTAAGCCTGACTGTAAGTAACCCACTTTTGCTATAATTAAACTGCATTTACGTTTCAGTTAAAATGAATTGCCGTCAATTTCCATAAATGACAAGGAAAAATATACAAAAAGCAATATCATGGCTAGTATAAATTGAATACGGAATTATAATGAGAAATAATTACCATATTTCACTGTCATAGATAATCTTCAACGTAATAAAGGTTCATCAAACAACCATTTCAACTGGTAGTTTCGGATGAGGCTCTTGATTCGCTCAAAATGAGATTTAACTTTAGCGCGCTTAAAATACGCGGGAAAAAGAAATAATTTCGTGTTTCTATTTCCGTGTACTTCCGTTTCTTTCCCGCTCTTTTGAGTAGTCTCAGTTCAGTGAACGTGCTTTTTCTATATGTCAGACGTCTGTGAAATTCCACCATTTTACTTGTGAAATATTGTTTTAAACCATTTTAAACATCTCTAATAACTTTCTATATTGCATGAAACCATAGTTTTAGAGATATTTGACAAATAATTTCCATTTATAAAGCCATTGTGAATTTTTGTCAGATATTATGTGCATGTGTGAATTCGCGCCAATTCTTTGTGCCTATAAATTTCTCGGCAGTGCTTTTCTTTTCTTATGGATATTTTCTGTCGTTGTGTTTGCTATTATTAAGAATGAACTTTGTTAAGATAACTTTGTTGTTGTTAACGTTGTTGAGATAATTTCCGCTGATTACTTTTTAAAATTATTGTTCACAGCCCGTGTTGAATTCCCAGGCATGGGAGGTCTTCCCCGCAAAGATTGAAACGTTGCCAGAGGATTTTCTTTGGGCTTCGAAATAGCGACGAGAGAGTAGTTGAAGGAACCATTGGCCCCTGCATGTTTTGACTGCATTCTACCAGAGATACGGCAGCTCTTCTTCGCGGCTAGAGGAGGTCGACCCAACCGCGAAAAAGGCAGTTTCGTGAGAGTGTGAAAGTCAGTAAAGCAGTGAAATGAAGTGTGTGCAATATTCAATTTAATAGTGTTAAGTGTGTGCAGTATTCAGTGTTAATAGTGTTAAGTGTGAGTGAATGTCAGTGCAGGAAGCAAGATCTCTGAAGACAGGTACTTCGATAACATTTCCGAGGTATGTTCATTTTCTTTCTTTACTTCTTCGGTGATTGGCATCATATGTCTTTATCATGTGCATCATTAGGTGTTCAGGTAACTCTATACAAAGTTACACGATTGCATATCCTATATACATCATTTCACGTCAATGGTGATAGAAAACATACTCTGGGCGCCCCAAACTTGCGAGTACCTGTTTGATGGTTTTCCTGTCCTGTCCATCGCCTAGAGCCAGTCGCTGGTCTAGAAACTTCACAAGGGAGGTAGAGCTATCATGGAACATTTTTAGGCATTTTAAGTTAAGAACCATCTCAATTCAGCGCCTACTGGCGGTGGTTGTTGGAACTATTAGTTATCTATAGTGTCTGTAGTCTTTGGATTGGCGGCTTCGTGTCTAATAATATTATGCACTGAAATGATGCTATGGGCATTTAAGGAATCGTGCGTGGTGTTCGAATCGCATGGTGACTGACAGTTGGCTGAGCGGAAGCCTAAAATCCAAAGATTGACTCCATATCAAATGTCCCCATAGTTCCAATGGTCGCCTACAGGGCGACGCTGCAATCGGTGGATGCCTAAATTATCAATTCCCATTTTTATTGTGAGATAATGGCTTAATAGTGAATGGAGGGAGGATGTTAATGCATTTAAGATTTCAGGTGGTTTTCTTGACTGAATATTATTTTCGATTTCTTTAGTTCGTTCACATTTGTTTCGTCGATAAAGAAGAGCATCTTAAACCAAGCAGATGTATGTGGGGAGGTTTAGAAACTTGGCAAAGTGGGGACGATTTAAGACGATTTCCTAATTAACTTTCAAAGTTCCTTTCTGTCGTAATCAATGCAAAATCTGTACGGCGATAGTGGAAGAACTTCACAATCGGAATTTAATTCGTCTCATGCTAGATAATTTGCTAGCACTGCAAAGTGATTAACGGGGGACTATTCCCTCCCTGAATTTCCCCCTTTTGAATGCCAAAGCATCTAGCCGACCCAGTTCTTTAGATACAACTTAGATGGGCCATAGAATGTTCTTATTATAAGCGATTTCAGTCCGAAAAAGAATCAAAAGAGAGAAAGTCTGACGCAGCGAGGACTTCCCACCCTAAAGTGACAAAAATTTGTTTTACGACTGTCAACTGTAGATTGCTTCAACTATTCTGGCATCTATTATTTCGGAATGCTCTGTGCACCTGTACAAACTGTACAGGTGCACAGGACACTCTGTACAAACGTGTCCTTTTTTATTATTAATTAACTACGTAATTAAGCGCTTAATGGCAACATCTATTCCTGAAAAATTATGAAAATCTGGACATTAAATTACATTAAGCATATCCTCGCTGTTAGACTCAATCAAAAATTAAAATTTTCATATTTACTAGGCGTTCATGTATCTATCCGTTGTTCAGAAGCCGTCTTAGTATCCGAGTCCTGAGGCGGTTACTTCGTTTGTTCATTTTCTTTTCCGGCCCACGTTTAATAGATGTCATCATATCATTGGCTTTAGTGAGATTCCAAAATTCGATATGTTACTGGATTTTGTTCTAATCACTTTGCAGCAATCGGAAATTCTAACAGCTCAGAATGATGCATCAGAATCCATTTTGTCTCTCTACATCCATCATTCCTTTGTCTATTTCTTTTATTGAATTTCCGTGTATACTCGAGCTCAGTGCTTCTCGGCCTCTGAATATTAGTGTGCCTCGGTCTTACTCTTGGAAAGCCTCGTAATTTGCAAGAGCGACATATTTCAATCTTCGTTCTGCAAACGCGTTGTATTTGCGATAATTTTTTCTTTTTATTGGGGATCAGTATGATATCGATATATTATTTTACCCAGTGTTATCGCTATTTTCCCATTTTTCAATTTTAGTTGATTCCGAAACTAGAAAATACTTGGTTTAGTGTGCCGCGCAATCGGAATGCATACATTGGTGAGCCACGGGAGACAAATAGTTTGGAAGTCTTATATCCTAAGGTTCATCAACCAGAAGAACAAAGTTCTGCAGGGGAATAGGTCTCTTTAATTACGACCACCCTATTTGGGTGTGGGGAAGAAAGCAACTAAATATTTCCGTATAACTTATATTTATTGCTTCAAGTTTTATCTAAGAAACATATATTTTCCGACCTGAAGGTGTTTAATTCTTAGGCTAAACTAGTTGCAATGAATGTATATTCTGAGGAAAGGCTCTTTCCTTCTCGAATATCTTTTCACAAGCATGAGCTCGATCACGTGATACTTATGACCTCCCTGTTCGTATGAAGAGCTTTCTATTGCGAAATATACGAATTATCTCGGAAGTCGCTTCTTTGGCTTGGACCTGTCGCCCGTCCTTCTCACCGATTCCCTCAGCACTGCCTTATTCTCCGTCAAAATCGCGATTTCCGCAACAGCAACTCATCCGCCTCAACTCGCGGAATTCTTGGTCACGGAACCACTTAAACCTTCGATCGGAGAAGTGGTGAGCAGCGTTTCTTTGCGGGAGAGAGACCTTGTCGGGAAAGGACAGTGGAAGGCCGTTCAATTCGGACACTTTTCAGAACAATCCAAACCATTCTTCGTCTGTCATCCATTTTGAAACGAAGAAGTCTTCGTGTTGCGCTGTTTAACTCATTATCTCGAAGGAAACGAAATCCTTCACAACGAAGTCGGCCCCGGTGTCGCTTTCACGCAGTACTTGCAAACTGAATGATGTGTGAAGTATCTAACCGGTGGTTATCGGGTGGCCGATCGCGGGTGGTTTCTTCTTTTTCTACCTTCAATTAGACGCGTTTTGGAGTCATTATTTCATTTTATGCTAAGAAAATTAGAAGAAAAGCATTTAGGAAAAAATCATATTTTAATCTAAAACAGACTAACGCCAATCGTATGTAACTTTATTCATAAAAAGACAATTTCAATTTTCTCATAATCGAGTGTAAATTTACATTAATCTCAATCCCGCCCTAATAAAGACGTTAGCTTTTTTATTTATATTTATTTCCTTGGGTTTCAATAACAAGAATGTCTACAGGGACACATCCAGAATGTTTGATTGGGGGTGGCTGAACTACGGTACGATACTATATAATATAATAGTCTCCCATTTACGTTTTAATGTGAATTTTTTGAATTATCTGATTGATTTTCGTCAGAAAGTATCGCCTTTAACGAAATGTTTTGAGTGACCACTAGTAGTTACACCCAAACAACCAATACTATTTATTGGTTAGACCTATGGGAATTTGGTTCTGAATAAATACTTGTGGATACTCTGCCGAGGGCTTAGACCAGTCGTCCATCCCCCTAAATGGGCGCCTGCTTGTCTGTAATTTTGATATCCACGAAGTTCCCTTGGATTTTCGCTATTTTGGAAGGCCCTAGCTGAAGTGTCCGTTGATTCTCAATGGGGAAATAGAGCTAAGATTAATAAAGTTGCCCTTTTTCTACAGAATAAATCACTAAAATCTCTCCGATTAGTTTGATAGGACTAGTGATCGGAAAGAAAAATTTTCAATATCATCAAATATCTCATAATTGCTCACCTCCGGGGTGTTGGAACTGATCTATGATATTTCATTGCTCAAGCCCCTTGTTACAAGACTTAAACAGATATGAATAAAAGATACCGTTTCCTCTATCCTCCACTAGAAGACCAATGTAATATGTTCCATTAGCTGTTAAATTAAAATTAACGTGAGCTATTTAAATAAAAACTGTTAGTTAAATTTTGTTTGAATATCTTCTAAGTCACTGCTGATGATCTTCTTCAGCCTTTTGGAACTTGAGAGTCCTATATCTACATTTAGATGCTTGATTGTACGCATTGGTACCACAATTGTAAATTAATAATAATGTAAATTACACTTTTTAATATACGCCAGTAAATTAAATGATAATCTTCAACAATTTTAGTACTTCTAACTATAGGGTATAATTGTTAACGGAATAACTGTGCGAACGAACTTTCATTGATCAATCACTGACCTTAATTCGCTATTCTAAAATCGCCTTCCGAATTTAGATTTTATTTCGCCTCAAGTACTTTTTCCCACAACTCACCTTTAGCGGCCATGAGAGTGATAAACACAGCGAAATCCTTACCCTTTCCGAAGCATACATTAATATGGTTAAAAATAGCGGTTTATCGACACGATTTAGAGATTTCCTTTCGTTTTTTACGGATTCATGGGCTGAACTATGAATCAATTCGTGATTTCCCACTCTACACAGATAAGAGCGGAGGGCATAACCTTTCGGCATTCAAATTTCATGTCTGCATGGAATAAATAATACTCAGAGGATTTATTTCCTGCCTCTTATTGTGGATTTTCCTGCCTTTTTTGCTCAAGGAACCGAAGGAAATTGAGAATTACACGAAATATATCAGCTATTGCATACGATAATGTACATTGCACACATTACGTATATTGATATTAGAATATTACACGTAGTATATTAACGAACAGATCTTAGGGTCAATCGAAGTTAAGGAACTGTAAATTTCTGTCTAAGACTGGGCGGATCCAAGAAGGGGCGATTTGTGGGGGGAGTAACCCATCCCTCTTGATTGCTTTCGAGGTGAAAGAAGGAGCTTGCTTATGAAGAACAACTCAGACACAGTAAGTTAAACAGAGCGAAGTATGTAACGCAATTGACCTTCTAATATTATACTTTAAAGAGAGGTTTTGACAGATCTCTCCTTAGAAGTCCTTATTTCCTCCCGATCTCCTGTCTGGTTCGTATCTCCCCGGTGCCTTTCATATTTTTCGAGGTTAGGTGGAAGAGAGGCCCATATGGGCCTAACCTCGCCAATAAAGAGTCTATCTATCTATTTCTCTCGTCCATTGCAATAAAGATATTTGATGCCATCTAATCCTAGAGTATCCGGGTATATCTATTTGGGGTATAACTACTAGTAGGGTTGCCAACTCAGGTGGATTCCGAGAGCTTTCCATTCCAACAGCAGTAAATTCCGGGAGACAATTAAAAGCAAAACTTAAACTACTAAAGAATATTTATTCCTCGTTTATGAACAGAAGAAATGTGAAATTTGATCCCAATCCCAATAGGTACTGTGTCATCTCAGAGATGTAATTTTTGATTAATTTCGCAAAAGAATAATAAAAGTTAACAAATAGTATTATTATTCAAAGAATATATTTCGAAATGTCTGAGAAAGAAGAATGATTAGGTTGTGCTGGCGTAAAATTATAAGCGAAAGTCAGTCGCGAAAAGTTGTGAAAGTCAGGAAATTAGTGTACAAACTGGAAGAACCAAAAGTGGGGAAAAAACCCCCTGAATACGAGAGGCGGGGGATTTTACAAATGGCCCTCCAATTCTGGTAGCCTCTCGAAGAATATGGGAGATTTGGCAATCCTAGCTATNCCAAAGTTTTTCTATAAATACCATAAAATATTCGTGCGATACTTCAAAGCCAGAATTTTAATATGGTGAAGTTTAGACACATCATTACACAATTACATCATTATCTAATATTCAAAATCGATGGTATGAGCCTTGATTTCATCGTAAACACGAGATCGCTGAAACATAATTGTCTTTATTCCATTGATTGGCACTGCCGGTTTCGATGGTCTTAAGATGATGTGATTACATCGAATAAAGACTAACTTGTCTTAAAAATCTCGTGTTTATCCGAATTGCATAAACTTTATTTATCATCTTTCTCACCTTTATCATGATGTTTACCTTCTCATCGTTAAATTATATAATTGAGTGGCGATAGGCCAGTAACCTAAAACATTGCCTTAATATTGGTAATATTAAGGATCAGGGAAGGGTCATTCATTCCATTAGTAATATTACTTTTATTGATTCCTTATGGCCTCATAAATATTATATGGGATAAGTAAAGACAAACAAAACATACAAGAAATAATGAAAATAAGCATATGGCATAAGTTTCAAAAAGACATACTGCTAATACATTAAGAAAAACAGAATTAAAAATAAAAATTATGGACACGAAGAAGATAATGTAGATAAAAATATTTGAAGTTTAGTAACACTATATTATCTATATAAATCAGAGGTGGTCATATTAGCTGCTGTGTTAAACAGCATCATTCAACAACAACAGCAAAAAACTCATGAATACTGTAGGATACGTAATATGACTTGTTTTACAAAAAAGTGTTTTAAATTACTTCCAAAAGCATTCGGAAAGGAGACAGTCTCGACGCTTACTGGTAAATTGTTTAAAATCACATAGGTTTTTTGGGAAAGGGTTTTCTTTGTAGTCATGGAGACGAACGTAATTTTTACTGCGAGTATTGTAAAGGTGATGAAAAGAATTACTAGGGAGTAATTGAGGGTATTTTAACCTTGTTTACTCCTAAATCCATTACCGTTAAAACCATATTTTCTGGCGTTGTTATCCCGAAACCATATTTTTAATCTGACCGCCCTATCTTAACCCCATCAACTGAATATCAGTCGCGAATATTTAAGGATATAAGGTGAACGCGATCTAAAAGATTCCTCAGTGATGATTTGCCGCTTGCTGAGCAGGTTCAAGGCATTCCACTGCTGTGTGAAAATCACGAAGCGTGTCTCACGGATCGCCATCGCCGAAGTTTCACGGTCGCGAGGAGACTTGTAAACGGAACCATTCACTTTCCTATCGATTTCGAAACCGCTGAGGTGTGTGAATTGGCATCGCTTAGCGAGAACTCTCCGAATCACGTGTTAATCTGTTCTATAATTTAGTGTTTGAACATTCACCTCAAGTATGGAAACCGAAACAAAGTTCCCGCACATTTCTAACATTGCACCGAAATACCATCACTGCGCATCCGACCTGGTCTCAGTACGATTTAAGATCGTTGGGATTCAGGTCCATAACAGGGGCGTAGCAAGAATTTGTCTCTGTGAGGGTAAGCCATGGAGTTAACGCAAAATTGCCTACATTCTGGTGCAGACAAACTTCTGCCCTAAATATAACAAAGATAGAATTAGATATATATTCGCGTATATTCTCTGCGGGTCTCCAGTGGCATGTCAATATATAACAATCTCAATATACCTCTCATAACCTAGACTTTTAAAACCCATTTTGGCGGGTGGGGCGTTTTAACACCTAAACCCCTACTGCCTATTCCACTGCATAATAACATAGCCCTCAACAATTTATGGTTATCCACTGCTCCTTTATTTACGTCGATCAACTATTCGTACACTTAATATCCCCCACACCCACCGCATATAGAAGGAACTCTGGATATCATTATTTTTTGTTTTTGTACACCCTGGGTAAAATCCTTAGCGATTGTAGAGAAGAAACGCGTTTAAAACCGGTAATTGGTGAATTCTAGTCTTTTTGACGATGTTTCCCCGGCAACTGAAGTTTGGGAGAAAGAATGTATCATTTCTTCTTGTAACTGTAGTGTGGAAAGTGGAAGAACTGAGTTCCAGTCCCAATTACGTGGATTTATTCGCGCCCGTTTATTCCGAGTTTTCAGACGTGTAAAGTTAGTTAAAGCATGTTAGTTAAATCACATCTTGAATACTTTATCCAAGAACTCTTTTTACTGGAACTCCTCGAAGATGAAAGTCTGATGAGTAGCCATTCCGCACGTTAGAGACGAGAGTTTGGTATTGCACTGATCACTGATGGCATTGACAATATCGTCGATTAAAAGGCGTTATCATTACATGTACAATTTTAATAGCAGCTGAGATTTCGCGGTATCAACTCTAGAAATCTAGCAAAGGAATATTATTCAAATTTTCCATCATGACCATCAAAAAAATCTTCTCCTATAATTAAGCTGGCCGGAAAAAAGATTCCATTTTAAGTTATATTAAGGCCTAATGTACTTAACATGAATTTCATCTAATGTTCTCTTTAGGGCCTAGTTTTACAATTGTTTGTTGAAGTGAAAATTAGTTAAAGGCCATTTTAAGAATACATTATAACACCGGGCTTTGACTGGGAAACATTCATTACCCATCCCTTTCATCATAGATGATACTTGCATCTCTGTGGTAGAATATTCTCCAGGTGAGGGGATTAGATTAACGACGAAAACTTTTCCAAAAATTGATCGGTTCAGAGGTTTAGGGCGAAGTAGAAGACGTAATAACAGTAAAATAACGAGCGCGGTCGATGTATCCTCGTTGCCTCTGGTCGTTCTTTCCACAGAGCATCAGATACGCTAATTGGGTGTTAATACACCCGCTGCCACACGCCACTGCGGCTCATGATTCTAAATATAAGCCCCAACAAAATATGCGATGAATTCCAATATCGTACCGAGAGACGCGTTTCAAGCCTATGCATTGACAACCAGCGAACTTCAGAGGGCGATATTCGGTGGCATTTAAAGTAGTGCTTGAACATTACAAACGAATGGGCGTTTAACTTAAATGCACATGTTTTAAAGAGATAAAGTACACAATTATCTTTCTCGGTCTGTCACATCAGAATATTCCTCCTGAAGGTCTGATTATCATTGGGAACGCAAAAGCAGAAATAAATGTATCGAATGATTCGGGATCTCTTTCAATTGTAATAAACAAAATTCATGCTGGCTTTATCATCCAAAATATACCTGAAAACATTTACCAGAGTTAGTACGGTTGGTATGTGGAGCACTCTTTTAGAGGTTGAAGTTCATCAAATAACATTAGAATGCAGGAAAATGGTGATTAGGTCATTAAATCCGTTTTTACTTTCCTTTCCAAATCATTAATATTAAACATTGCCTTTACTGAGAGTTACACCAAGTACATTGCATGAATATTCTACCTTTCCGTAGGTTCATGTGCCTAGATATTCCCTATATAATGGTATTTCCTTCGTATTTTGGTAACTCACCCCACCCTTTATGTCTTCTAACATCTTTTACCTTTGTCTTCCCCTCTGCTTTTCCCTTGTATTCTACCCTCGACTACATTCTTCAGCAATCCCGCTCCTCTCAATATCTGACCCACCCATTTCCTCTGTTGACAGCTAGTAAACCTCAAAAAATCTTATGAAAAAAGTTTTCATAAGTTAATCACTTATGTAATGGAACCCCAATTTCATCAGCTTCAATGGAAAAATTAGCCTCAGGTAAAATGTTTTCATTATATACTCTTGACAATTAGGACGATTCTGAGTACATATTTGATCGTTATAGAGTAGTGGTTGATATCAGCAACATGATTCCCAAGAAAGATTATGAATTATCCAAAGTTTTTCTATAAATACCATAAAATATTCGTGCGATACTTCAAAGCCAGAATTTTAATATGGTGAAGTTTAGACACATCATTACACAATTACATCATTATCTAATATTCAAAATCGATGGTATGAGCCTTGATTTCATCGTAAACACGAGATCGCTGAAACATAATTGTCTTTATTCCATTGATTGGCACTGCCGGTTTCGATGGTCTTAAGATGATGTGATTACATCGAATAAAGACTAACTTGTCTTAAAAATCTCGTGTTTATCCGAATTGCATAAACTTTATTTATCATCTTTCTCACCTTTATCATGATGTTTACCTTCTCATCGTTAAATTATATATATATATATATATATATATAACGAAGACGCATTTGACACATATCGAGATAATGTTGTAGTATTCTCTGTAGACAGATATAATTTTACGAAGCCATTTGAGAAGTGAGTAGAATAGGTGCTACTCCAAATTGTGAAAAGAATAGAAAGTTGGAACATGGCTATTAATGAATTAGTGGTTTAAAAACACCCCTTAAACGTTATGTCAGCATGCGGAACTCGCGTTCAGAGACAAACGGGAAGCTCCAGGTTACGATTTCTGGAAAAATCCCTAAGCGCATTTCGGAAACAATGTCTTTACTTTCAAGGGCTCCGCAATAGGAAATGCAGAAATCGGTAATCCGTAGCTTCCTGTTTGTCTCTAAAGGCGAATTCCGCCTGCCGACATACGGCTTACGTACAGTCTGTAAACCTCTAATATAGCAACAAGTTGGGTTATAAACCCCAACGAGTTATAATCGTTGGGGTCCGCCCTGGACGAAAGCAGCATTTGAGAGAGCGAAGTCACGTAGCGCCACGATCTTCGAACTCTCAGGACAAGCGATAGAAATGTGCACAAAACACGCCCACTCACCTCCGAAGGAATCACACGACCGAAAACCCGCTGATTATCGGAGCTCCTCTGTGGTGCGGACTCTACCGAAGTCAGTGGCTTGTGGCGAATCCCGGGAGAGGCGGAGTCGGTGTCCCGAATTGAAGTGAAGCTAACCCTCAAGGGGACGGCGTACTTCAAAAAGTCCCCAGAGCGGGGGCTTGAGGGGTGGCGGAGGATCGGTGGGTGGTGGGGTTGGTGGAGGACGCGAGAAAGGAGAAGGTAATCCAACCGATTCACAGGAAACGCACAATTTAGACTCCTATCCCTCATCGGAATTGTAAAACTCCTTACCTGCCCCCTACCTTAGATGTCCAGAGATCGATGGTGTGAAACCGACATTTACTACGTCTATAATAAGAATCCGGGGCAAATACACGAAGCAGTTATTTTCGTGCGTACACTGGAATGTACACTGGAATCGATTTCTTGAGGGATCCCAGATTGCCAAGTGGGCAACGCGTTCGACTTTGGAAAGTGGTCCCGGGTTCGATTCCTGGTGGGGGCTCACGTGCGAAATGACCTCAGCTGTCGAAGCACTTTTAACAATACTACTACTCGATTTCTTGAAAGTAACTTTTTTGGCAATGTTAGTTGTTAGTCTAGATTATGTCTGTGATATATCTTTCCTAGATGGGATATCAAAGATTCGACGAGCAATAAACGGTTTCTTTGGCATGCTTAAAATTTAGCTAAATTCTCTCCTCTATTTGGCCAGTAGTAGATATTAGAACTAATGAAACCTAGACATTTTCGCGTCATAGTGTCCGGAAAATTCTGTTTAGATCACCGGAGGTGATGATTGTATCCTTAAATTCGTGGACAAGTTCCGTAAAACCGAAACTCCGGGATATCGAAGGTATCTTCGGTATATCTTTACTTTTCAAACTGCATGGCCTCATTCCCTTACCAATTCATATAAGTAAGTGTTAATTCGTGTCTTGCCTTCGTCGTTGGCTTGAAATGTACTCCTTTCTGCGTTTCTCTGCATTGAGATGTCAATTATTTCAGTGTTACGCAATTTGTTTTGAATAATTCGGGAATTTATTTTAATTTTTAATTCGGGTAGTATTATTTTTTAAATCTCCCGTTGATGTTCAATAGTTATACGCAGTTATGGATAAAAGTACTTAAGAAATACCACTCAATTAAGTACTCTCGACCTCGTCCAATTTTCAATACGAATTATTTTATTGCGTCATTTAGCAGATTCTGCACTTTCACAGACGAGACCAAATTATAACGAACGTTTAATTAAAATGTTTGAGGCGATTCCGGATTTGAGGAATAATCATTTTCGCATGTCAGGTGTTCAAATCACCAATTCCCGTCTGATAAAACACTTCATAATTACAAGCAAAAATTCTTCAAGGTCACCAGTGTGAAGGCAAAAAGTACTTGGTATAAGTGCTCAATGGAGGCAAAAAGAAGTCTAGAAGTCCTCAAATGGCATTGAGGAAGACAAAGATAGATTGCTCTACGACTTCCGTATTTCTCTTTCAATTTTATGGGCACTAATTGAAAACTACGAATTTGCTCTGAGAATGGTGGATAAAAGATACACATCGACAAATTCGCGGATCTTCACTTACCTTTGTCCAAAGGCGAAAAGAGTAGAATCAGTGGTCTTTCCGTTGTCGTTGAATATTTTAATTTCCTTTGGAAATTTTAGAGTATGGGTTAGGGTGTGTAACTTACTTTTTCACTTCAATCGGAAATATACCTTTGGATTGGTATTCTATTCGTGTAGTGTTAACTGCTTGGCTGAGTGGAAGAAAAATTGACTGGTTTGGAAGATTTTACTGAAGATCTACATAAATACCCTGCAAGCCGCCTTTCAGCGTGTGGCAGGGGGTGTAAACACAAAGCGTTCAAGTTACCTTTTTAGCTTATTGTTATCACGTATCGTTCGTGGAAAGAATGTTTCCCTAAAACGACTTGTCCATGCATGTATTTATCTTATTTAAGCTTATTGTCGGATCGGCCGAAGTAGCAGGTGGTCTCATAATACCAATTTCGTCTTCCGAAATTATGCTTTCATTGAATTTATCAAGCAGTCGTAGCCTAGCTTCTTATCTCCTTTCTTTCGAGAATTCCAAACCTGCGTTTGAGAGAATTTGCGTAGCGCTTGCTTTTCTATGGTAGCACATTTTAACAAATCATATCGCCTTGCTCGGCACTTTCTCGAGTTCGCGAACATACGTTTCATCCGCTGGATCCCATATGCTCGCCGCATATGGGATCCAGCGGATGGGGCCTGACTAAGGTGAAACAACATCTCTAACCTTTTCATCGTATCTACTTACAAGGGGCTTTATAACACCATGCTTTTTTGTTGCTTTATCGCAAATTTTTCGAATGTGTGCTCTAGTTTAAGTTATTTGTAAGGTCCATGCCGAGATTTACTACTGACTCGGCTACATTTATATTCATTCCACTAATTTTGTACGGGTGGTTCTGATGCAATTGTTTTCTTTCGAAGAAGTTTACTATTGGGCATTCAAATACATTGAGATCTAGTAGGCGTTTTTTGCACCACCTTTGAAAACTACTGAAGATTGAATATCCTCGCATAATATTTTGCTAGTATGGGATTTAACAAAATTCCTATTCATATTTATATATTGTATGAAAAGATAGTTTATTTAAAGTAACATCCTGCTATTGAAGGTTATAGTAAAATTAATCTTAAAGTTCTAAGAAAAATCACAACCGACCGGATGTAAAAACCATGGAGAAAAACAATAAAACCACCAAATTTTTATTCTAAATAACAATCTTAAATAATAAACTTAAAAGGGTAAATATAGAGGTTTTAGATCGAAGAAATTGATTTGGTTATGAACAGTCTTTAAGAAATGATCGTTGTCGTACATCGGGCGATCAATTCGCTTTAGATAAAAAGCTTGATGATTGCCCGCAGAAATTCTTCAAGAGCACCCCGGTGTGAAGGCCGTAAGTAGTGGCAGTTTTCTTGATTCGTAAGTTGTGATTAAATAAATTCAGAGAAAGTAAGTCAAAGGAAGAAGTTACACTTTTATGAGATACGTGACCTCGATGCTACTTCAGCTAATGTAGTCTGTAGCAAGCAAGAGATGGACGGTTGAAAGAATAATTTTTACCGTAGAATATCCTTGATCGAATTATGCGTAAGAAATAGAAAAGGTTGATCCCTTCGACTTCTATCGATCGGCGACTTGCAAGATGTGGACGTAAATGCATTGGTGGGCACTGAAGCCGGTTGGACTGTAATATTTTGTTTTCTAATACTCCTTCTTCTTCAATTAGGATGACCTTCACGCTAATTTCACTCTAACCATGTCAAGTACTTGGCTGCTTTTTCAATTATTTTATCGTTTCATATCACAGCTACAAATCCGTCCAGGTTCCATTGTAATTCACTTGTTGCAACTCATTTGTAAGTGAAGTACTACATGTGATTCGAGCATACCGCTTTTATTAAAATTAAACTAAAAAGATTTATAAATGTTAACTCATCAAAAATCATGAAGTAGTGTGATTGATTGCCATGTAAGAACGTATGGTTTGCAAAAGGATGGCTCGCGAATACTGATAGACTACGGGATAAACTCTTGTCTAGTTCTACCTCAAGAACGTGTTGGCCACATGAATTTTTACGTATAATTTTCATTTTTCTCGTACCTATCGCGTAAGTCGATAATAGAATTTCCCCTAACTATTAAATACCGTTGAATCATTTTCGGTACATCAATACCAATTTTACCTTTCCCTGAATGAACTTCAATAATTTTCGTAAGGCTTTTTAATAATAATAAAAATAACTGTGACTGTAAATGTAACTTATAACAATAACTATCCTTCTATGAATTATCTTTTCTGATACCTTTAACGAGTTGTAAGGGATAAAAGAGGTTGAAATTAACTTTTTTAACTTAATATTTTGTATCTTTATCTATAAAATATACTTTCTTTTAGGTCAAAGTAGGCACGAAACTCTGACAAGGTGTGTGAAAGCTTCAAATATAGGAAGAGAGGCTAGATTCGATTTTTCGCTCGTAGATAATCCAAATATTTCATCTCTACGAACTGTTTGAGATCGAATTACATCTTGCGCTGCATATTAATGTTAATACTGACTATTATTTCGAAGTAAAAAGCCCTGATTTGGGCTCCCAATAGCAAGGCCAACCATCATTAACATGATGGCTAACAAGAGGCTATTGTGATATTAGTGTTGTAAGGAGGCGTATCTTGGATAGCGAAAACGGATGAAAGTGTCTCCAAGGCAACGCAATTGCGGCATCCAAGTGGGCGCCGTTGAAAGAGAGGGAAAACACGTAATAAGACAAGATAATGTTATTTATAGCCGGAATATGTCGAAATGAAGAGTCGTTGCCTCCGTAGTTGTGGAAATGAGTGAGAAAGGAGCGGAAGGAGTGATTGGCCGGGAGAGTGTCAAGGCGTTCCGAAGGACAGAGAGATTAGGACGGAGTGATAGGGCGATGGACTGAATTACGACGGAAAGTGGTCTATCGAATCAACTGGAGGCCGGAGCATACCTGTATGCATTTCTACTGAAGGATATTCGACAGATTTGTTAATTCGTAAGCACAAAGGCCGCTTGGTTCAGCAACTTCCCTAAGCGATGTGCCTTTCCGTTCATTTCACTTAATATTCCCTATTCAGTGCCGTTTTTTTGTTTCATGGTAACTTACCCCTCCATTCTCGTCATCTAACATCTTTTGTCTGTCTTTCCCTCTTCAGCAATCCTCCTTCCCTCAATACTTGGCCCACCCATTTCCTCTGTCGACGCTTTATTAATTTAATTAAACCCTCTCCTCCCCGATCATCTCTTTGTGTTTGTTTTTCTATCGTCCCAACTTACTCTTTGAATTCGACGCCACACCGACACCTCGGAAGTCTCTCATTTTTTATGTTCTCCTTTCTTAAGATCCACGTTTTACACCAACACAGCAAAACACTCCATATAAGAGATTTTACCAATCTTTTTCTGATTCTTTCATCAACACCTCTAATCATCAGTTTCCTTCGCTCCACAAAAGCTTCCCTGACTAATGCACACGTTTTCCTTTCGAATTCCTTCTTCGAACCTCATCTCATCCCAAGATTTCCCAGGAACACTTCCCAAGTAAGAGAAATGATCTGCCTGTTCTAGATTTTCCCCATTTACACTGATCGTCACCTGAGCTTTCTTTGCTCTTTACCTTAGTTTTGCTTACGTTTATTTCTGTTCAAAATTCCTTTGCTTTATCGTTTAAGCACTTTCCCCACCGTTAGGAGAAAGCACTCGAGTCTTTTTTTTCCGGATAGCCCACTGGACAGCGTTTTCGCCTTTCATAAAATTGGTCCAGGATTCGATTCCCTGTGGGAGCCCTCCAGGCTTCTATTGGTATGATATGAAAAAACAGAGTCATTAATTAACTTGAAATTTAAATGCTGGGCTCACTGCAGCATTTATATGTATTTCGTGAATTTGAGGGACTCAAAGAGTTAAGGTAAAAATGGATTCTTTCGACGATGCTTATGAAAATTAAGATGGGAGTTGCTCCATAATTTACGATGGCCCCTTTAAACTTCTTACTTCATTTAGATTCTTCTGCGGTTTGCTAATGGTTGTGATATAAAGCTGAGGAAGACAATAGTCGGGAAGCTCCGTATTACAGGAAAGGGACTGCTGAAGTGAGCAATGAAACAAGAGCTGACCATTGAAGATATTACTGGTCCTTTATTATTTTTGTTTGGTTTTCTTCAATACCCCCATTACTATTACCTTAATATCCACCATTACTTCAATTAACTCTATTATTGTTCAATCAGACGCATTATGAAGCACTAATTCTTCATTAGCACTAATTTTACACACAACAGCTTTCTTTGCCTCTGAATCTTCTGTCAATGGTGGATCACTGAAGACATTAGGGTACAAAAACGTGAAAAAAGTCATTCCTGTATATGAATTCCTATATTTTAATAAAGGATTTTTGTTACGGAATCCAAACCACGCTATTATTGAGGAGGTATCCAATATTTTAATTTTTAAGGGATTTCGACAAGATCATTTCATTAATGATAATTTATCTAAATATTATTAGTCAATAATTAATATCTTTTTCTAGAGTTTGCTCTTTGCTTAAGTTGCAAAGATTTATTCCTACAAATTCCTACAATCAATTCCTAAAATCAATATCTTTCTTCTTCATTAATATTTTAAACGTAAATAAGGTTATTTAAAGAGGGACTCACCCTTTGCCTGAAGTGAATTTAGTCTAACATCATAACTTTACTGATCGAAAGGTTTGATTTATGAGAGTTCAATTATGACAAAAAACAAATTCCTGAAAACATATTTAGACAAATGGAATGTCTTCCATTACTTTTATTGTACAGAATGAGGAAAATATTCTTTTCGTTTACTTTTATCTTACTCTAGTTCATAACTGGGATAATATTGTAAGGAACTACTGAGGAATGAGGTAGGTACAGTGCTGGCCAAAATTAACGCAACACCCCGCGGCGTGACGGAGCGGGAGATTTAGGTACTAACTGTGCTGAGGACTTTACAGTGCACTCTGACAACAGTGGCGGAGGGGGGGGGGCAGCCCATTGGGAATGGGAAGAAGGCGAGGCCTAGATGAGCTTAAAGTCGGGAAATTCGGAAATCAGTATTCCTGCGTAACTCTATAGTCGAAGCATTCACGAGAACAGATATGAATATGGGCTGCGCATATGGGAATCTCGGAAGGAACTGCTGACGAAACTTTTTGCGAAAAACTATGCTTAATCGAATTTAATGAAAGTTAAAGGTTCATCCTTCTTTCGCTTCAGATATCCAACGCGTTCATTTGATTTAGTATTCCATTCTTATTTCATTATTTTTCTCTACTGCCGAGGGATACGGAGAATACGAAATCTTCGAAAACGAAATGTTCTTCAGGGCATGTCACAAGTATTAACGTTGCTTTAATGGCTGAGTCCGCTGTTTTAATTTGAGAGAAACATACTAATTTCACAGATATCTTATACTGGTGCTTCATTTGATATCGCTATTTCATTTCATATACTAATAGTATTATTTTTTAAATGATTTCGCAAAGGACGAACGCGTGACGCTGTAGGCTATCCCGGATAACATTTCTTTAACAGTTCCCTGCATCACGATCCTATTTCTTTTCCTACAAAATATCTCAAAGTAGAAAATTATTCATGGAGTTTCCATAGAATCACTTCGCACAATATAGAATACTGGACTGATGACCACTGTGTGCACGGCTTACGAGGAAGATAGACGTGTGATAACTGAGTAGGANAAAGGAGTAATGTTGTGGTATTTTTGGATTTCTTTAAGAGAAATTAATTTGTTGGTTGCCGTGGCATTGCGGGTGCATTTATTAAAAAAAGAGGTAAGTTTGTGCATGTTTCTTTTAGTGGTATTACAAACGATTATTGCAGCATATGAAAGGACAGGGAGGATGAATGATTTTATGATTCTAATTTTATTATTTTTGGACTTTTCTTATTGATTAAGGGGTAAAGGTTGTGATGGGATTTCCTGGCTTTTTCAATGGTATAGTCAATGTGATTGTTCCAGTTAAGCTTATTGTTAATTATAACTCCTAAATTCTTGGTAGATTTAACCATGGGGACGATTGAGTTATTATATTTTACAGGGATGGATGCCCTTGTAGCTTTCTCGGTAGCAGAAAATAGCAATGATACCTCACTCCTCATTTGCCTAGTTGCCTCATTCCCTCTTCAAAGCTTTTCGTAGCTAATTTTAGAAAGCATGTAACAAGCCTTACTACGGCTGATTTTATGAACATAAATTCCTCGATCGGTTCCAAATAGTTCGACGTATCCTCTAGAATTGGCTTAACCGGTGATACTTAACTGTTTTCTTTCGGTAAAAATTGAAAAATTGTCACACTGCTGATTTCGAAAGGCATTGGTCAAGTATTATACACTCGCCTCAAGTAGTGTCGATGGCAGAATCATAATGCAAATGGGACATAAAACAAATCGAAATGGTTGAACGCAATTCTTTTAAGAACTGAATCCTCGGAATGTAGCGGTTGCGTTTTCGAACGTTAACATGCATACACAATAAAATTAATGGACGAAATTCAAGCTAGAAATTTCCATCTTTCGTTAATCCCATTATCAAAGTATATAAACAGTGTATATAACACGTTAAGCTTATTAACTAATCACTAGAATTAAGGAAGCAGAAATATGGGATATAAGGAAATAAAGAATGAACTCTATGATATTTTATGCCAAAGCCACCTTTCATATGGAATAAAGCTTTGACTGCGGATGTGAAATATCTGTTTACGTACAAAAAAGAGCAGAATTTTGAGCTAATCTGAATCCCCTTCAGAGATTTAAAAATTACGACCGTTTATTGTCTAAGCGCGTATAATTCATTGGTGAAAAAGAACCTCAACTTGCACATGTACAGGTCAGACATTCATAGTTTTAAAACAAAATCCAGTAATACCTTGGATATAACTCCTTACGTCTGATAATTTGTGTTTTAAAATGTTTAACAAGCTTCCATAGTCCTCAGCTTTTAGTGTTCATCGTAAAAAATTGAATATGATTATTGAACATTGGTTGCTAGCCAGTCCTTTAAATTTCTATAAGGGGTTTTTTGACTTTAAATCAATCGATATGATATTAGATTAAGGTTTTAGCATTTGTAAATAATGAACAAAAAGCAGGAACAACTTTTCCAAATTAAACTAATTATGTTTTATTAGTAACTATGCAAAATTACATACAGAACAGAAGACATGTTTCGATGCTTAAGCATCATTTTCAACTTGAAAATGATCTTAAGCTCAAGCATAAGTCTAGTGTTCTGTATGTAATTTTGCATAGTTACTAATAAAAAACGGAATTAGTTTCATTTGTAAAAGTTGTTCCTGTTTTTTGTTCATTCGTTACCACAAAGTAACTCGCCATTCGGTTGATTTTATTTGTAATTAATTTGTAACATGTCAGTCTCTCTTAAGTGATTTTTACATACATGCGAATTTACATAAATTTATTTAATTTTTTTGACAATATATATTTGTAATGCCCTATGCAAATAAACATTATTCTATTCTATTAGCATAGAATAAATGCCTGCAAATAGGGAAAATGCCCATAAAGAGGTGCAGAGAGTCCGCAAGAATTTTTGGAAAGAAAAGATAAGGACAGATTTCAACATAGAATATGATAACCAAAACAATTAGCATATACGATACTTATCGGAACTCAAATATTTTTTTTCGGGCCCTAGGAAAGAGATTACTTGAAGCGTTCGGAAACAAATAATGATTGAAAAAATGCATGGATCGAAAACATTCCATGAACCATAGCTAGCATAGAGATGATACGACGCCTCTAAGTGAAGCATTGACCTGTTCGAACCTCAGAAAACCTGATAACAGTCGACAATAACCCGCAAAAAGGAAAGTTCCAATCGTGTAAATGGATCGAAAACACCGTTCACGAGGAGAAAATCGAAGGCGGAGGGCGACTATAAATAAGCCGTCTTATCTTTTGAGGAATTCCCTCTTTAAAAATGCAGGCGAACCGGAGAAGAGTGGGCCGACGGAATCAGCAGCAGATAATCGCCCCATGTTTACTCTTCCTTTCACTTCGGTTTGGTTAAATCCTTTGAGTCATTCGCCTCCGATTTATTTTGCTTCATTTATAAAATTCCTCGGTGCTCTTGTTTAGATACCCACAAATGTGCTCCGACTGCGGTTCGATTCCCGGGGGCTACACCTCAGCTGGCGAAGCTCTTTTAACACTTCGTAAGATGTTTAAGGATCTTGGTGTATTTCAGACTAACTTTGGAATACAGATACTGCTCGAGTACGAGATATTCACAGGACATAAGTAATCTGAGCAGTGAAGGAGAAGGTCCAGCGGATAGGGAATAGCGAAATGGTTCTCTATTCCAGGACAAAATGGAAGTAAGGCTCTTTTCTGCTCTTTATACAGATTAGATCGTATAGGTGAAATATCCGAATCTGAACTAATAATCAAACGAAAGATCGTCGTGGGAGGAGATTGGCGCGAAGCAGTAGCAGAATAGATTTGATGGTCTTCTTCGGTGAATACGAGGGAAGACATACTTGATAAAAACTCGGTCACCACTACCAACCTGTAAAACTAAATGAATCCGAGAGAAATATAGCGAAGAGAGAAAACGCTCGAGACAAAACAGTCACACTTTCTAGCAAAGTAACCTAAACATGAGAATATTTATTTATTTATTTATTAATGCGTACATTGCAATTTGGCCTATTGGCCAATATGCTCCGAACAGTCCTAGTGGGTATTAAAATCAATTAACCATTATGGTAGAGATCAAGTAAGAAATGTTATAGTATTTCTATGTAATGGCGATCTGCTTGAAATAGCTTTTATAATTGCCTCGATGCAGTTATTGTTTTCAACAGGTATAGTTAACAAAAACATTCCATTGAGGCGTGTTGAAGATGTCTCTCATGAACAGTGGTCTGTGATAAACAAATACACACAGCATTTAATTGAAAGGAAATGCGTTATTTTTGTTCGCTGATAAACTCGGAGAGTACTCATGAGAATTAAAGAAAGCACTTCGTAGTTTCCACACTTAAATGTTTTATTTAAACACGACCGGTTTCGGCTAACGCCATCATCAGGGAAGAGAACAGAAAAGCAAGCACAAATATAAATATTAAAGCAGTTTTGAGGGGAGGGTAAGGAGGGGGAAGGGTTATGAAAAGTGCCCTCCCCTCAAAACTACTGTGATATATATAAGTTAATCAAGAATGAGAGCTAAAATGAAAATCGAATCATGAACTATAAATTACAGAGAATGCGAGTTTATTAAGTGTTACAGTTACAATATGAAATAACATATCTAAAATTGGTTCGTTAAACTAATTTTAACAACATTATCAATTCTAAAAAATTAGGTTATCTTATTGCTAATAGTTATTATTTCAGCCAGAGGCACTCGTTGCATGGGCAATATTCATATCGGATCGTCAGGTAATCCTCGTCATTGAAAGCCTGAAAATAAAAAGAGAGAGAAAAAGGAATTACGGTAGATGAGAGTTATTCATAATAGTGAGAACGGAAGGCTATTTTTGCTCTATTTTTCGTTTTAGTATTTATTTTCTATTTCCCTGTTTGTATTGTTTATCAACAAGATAGCCTTTCAATGAGTTATGTTTTCACACCCATTGACAAATGGCAGCTCGCGAAGTGCTAAAGTAGATGTAAATACGTCCTCAACTATGGCCTAATAGTTTATTCTTATTAGACCTATTGGTTTCTTAAATGGCCGAATGGTGTGTGGGTCCTCTGATAAGAAAAGGTAATCCACCCCTTCCGTATATTGAAGGTGGAGACGAAACACTAAAACAGCGTAGATATAAAACACTAACATTTTAGACAATGGAATTGCCTATGACGATAGGAGACGGTTTGTCTCCGGTTTTCCAAAGGATGGCAATCCATTATGGTGATTTGGACCACGCCGATTTGGTTCTGATGATTAGTGATTACCCGCGTTAAATTGGTCAGTGAGCAAGGCTGAGATTTGTTTCCTAATTAATGTTAATGTTACTGCTGTTATGTTCGTAGTGTTTGTTCTTTTTTGAAACGAAACTTAGAAGTTTGCTATGCTCGAATCGGATGGTGCAATAGCGGAGAGAAAGTTATTTGGACGCAGAAATATGGCAACATTGTTGTGTACATTTAAAGTCTTTAGTACGCAGATGATACGCATCGCGAGATATTTAATCAATTGAAGAGATTTTGTTAATCAATAATTATGCCTAACTGGAATCGAAGCGTGCAATAGGGAGGAAAACAGTTATCCGGACGTAAAAATATGACAAAAGTATTGTTTGTATAAATTAGTTGATACGCAAGGAATACGCATCCCGAGATAAATGAGTTTTGTTTCAGAGATAAATATCGAAGGGAGGAAATTGGCATAGATGATTAATATGAATTGTACTTAGGAAGAGAGACTGCAAATAACCATAGAAATTTACGATAACAAATTAATGTTGCTAAAAGGATATTGTTCATATCGAAATCATTGGGAGAAGAGGTGGAGGGTAGACAATTTCAGGACGCTGACGTTTGCAATGAATCTCCTGGCAGTTACATAAAGATTACTCAAATGGACAAACGGAAATGGTTATTTGTAAGGCGGAGGAGGTGGAGGAGGGAGGAGAAATAATTTTTCCTTACATGTCCAAATTGATAATTTTTCCTTATATGTCAACAATGTCGGTATCGATTATTTCCTTTTCACGGTAAGGGGTGAATTTACACCCCTTATGTCTAAATTGTTGACTCCGAAAATATTTCGCCTAAAACTACATATTTGTGTGAACAGGCAGGTAATGGGTATCTAACCACTCGTACCGTTGTACAGATTACGAATTAACAATGCATAACGTATTAAATATGTGTATAATGGAGTTGGTCGGAGGAAGTTGGGGTTTCATTGCCCGCATCGCCCTTTCTTATCTGGACTTTCTGAGAGATATACATTAACAAATTTATGAGGCTAACATGCAATCGTTCATGTCAATATCCTTGGAAGGAATCTTAACTATATTTCTTCAATGAAATGGGGAAACAGATTTTAATATATTTATTCTATCAAGATATGACTACTATCGGATTTTTAATTATGTGCCCCTGGACTTTGTTTATTTATTGAGAGCTTAATGCTCAACGCATATGAACAATATTTACACCTAAATAAAGGTTATTTTATATTTTATTTCTGGAATTTTTTTGTCGATGGCAACGAAGGACTAAATTTATCGTAAAGAAATATTTAAACCAAGTTACCCAAAAACAGCACTTTTTGTGAACGGTACTTTTTTCATGACGTATAAAAATCAATTACATGGAAACTGCACAACTTACGGAATCACAATCTCATCCAGAGATGCATGAGTGTGATTCCAGCTTTTTGAAATTTTCAAATATGTAATCGTCGCGGACCAAATTGTCGTGGGACCAAATCTTAGCGGACAAAATCTCCGCTGACCAAAATTCCGGGTGCCAGTTTCAGGAAGATCACTATGATTATCCTAGTGGCTGCTTAAATTAGTATTAAATGAAATTAATATGTCCGAGCGTGACTTCGTGGAACTCCACACACACCTTAAAAGAATCTTACTCAATTCTTCTGCCCTCAAGAGATTCCCATCCGAGGGTTTTGATCAGTTCAGTTGACAAAACTCGTCAAATAAAAATCTGCTGGGAAAATTATGAAGTACTCATTCTTTGAATGTATAAATTAGGATTTCTGGAAGGAATAAATGGAAATAGTTTAAAAGGAGATGAAGAGGAAGAAGGATATACGAGTAGGCGCAGTAATGGGTATCAAACCATTCTTGTCGCTGTGCAGTTGATGAAAAATAATGCGTAATTAACGTAATTAATTTTTTAGTTAAGAATAAACTTCTGGTATACCTTTGTTTCTTCATTCCTCGACTTATTATTGTATTTTAATATTCGGACGGTAACAAATAAACACCTCTGCGCATTGCTGTCAGTTGGCTTTTGTAGGTCTCGGAGTGGTTTGAACTGCCCAGGACAACATTGAAAAGGTGCTTATGACACGAACGCAAAACAAATCGAGCAGTTTATAGAATTTCGCTTTTATGTAGCTTCTTCTTCAGAATTCTACCATTACCACCTTTTCTGCGGGCATTTCCTCCGAAAATATTTCACTGCAAACCGTGCGAGTCAAAGCTCGGATTTATAGAAATAAACTGCCGTGACGGTTGATTATATCCAAGAAATTTAAAGGAGAAATGTTCAATTTTACTGTCACAAATTAAGAGCTACCGAATAATATTGCGGCGTTAATGATAGCAGGTCACAGGGGATTGCTGACCTGAATTCCCAAGAGACAGATGACAGCTGTTTTCGAAATTGTCACTCCACTTGCATTATAATTATGAAAAATAAAACACGGCAGAATATTATAAATAAAATAGAAAGTTTGCGTGTGATTATGTTCGCCTAAAACTCGAGATGTCGTGCAACTTTCAAGCTTGGAAGATTGTCTTCTCCGGACAGATAATAGGTTACTTTTTATTTTCATAACTATACTCAGATGAGTCAAAGCGTTTTTATAAGAAGTGCATGTAAATTTGACTTTAATCGCCTGCAGGGTTTCTTTCTCTAACAAAATTAAATTAGAAAGAGTAGTGCAAAATCGAGACGAGCACCAAAAGAAGTGAAATTGAAAGGAGATCCTTATTTTGGTATATTACATTCGATTCGAAATTGTGACAATTCTCTCTCCTGACGGGTTCATTTAATAATGATAGGAATCAATGATGAACTATATGAACAGGATGCAATTTAAACATTTTCTGTTGATCGTTGGGATAAATTTACGACCATCTCGAGTTTCATAATCAGTTCGATTTTGCGTATTGCAATGGGGGCAGTTATTTGTCACTTTTTTACGTTCACGGAGGCGAGAAAAGAGGACATTGATCAGTATAGGGACAGAAAAGGGAAAACTTTTCAGAGATTTATTGAGATTTTAGCTAAATGCACAAACATAGTTTCGCCATCTGTTGAACACTATGGTTTACATCTGTATTCTATATTGTAAACTTCACTTAGTCAATCTATGCCTTTCTCTTCTATTCTCAGTATTAATTCTACGCTTGCATATTCCACATATACATTCAAAAGTGGACTTGTGTCAATTATTCTCACAAATAATTATGCGATAAAATGTTTTGAGTAAATAGTTATTCTTATCGTTTCATTATTTACATTTACTTATAACCACTGCCGGATCCAATTGTGTCGCCTCATTTAAGCTTGATTGCTAAGGAACTCGGAATTCCGAGTCTAAATTGTTGACACTCGAATTTACATGCCAACAATGGCGGCATCGATTATTTCCTCTTCATGCTGCGTTGTTGACAACAATGGTCGTTATGTCATTACTGTCAAGTACAGCATTGTTGATGATTCAAATACCTCACTAGTTAAAACTAAATTTAGCGTCTCGCCATTGCAATGTAGGTGCTCCGCTGTTACATCCACCGGCCTAGAGAATTCTCCAATTCATATTAATCATTTCTGTGATTAAGATATTTCCGTTCTTTTAAAATAGTTTTTGAAGAACGGCGAATTTTTGTTAAGATTCTTCTAAAAAACATAAATAATAAAGATGCAAACAAGAAAATATGACTGCGATCTAATTGTCCTATACTATGATCCATTGGGTTTTAATTTATTCCCCGCGAGCTGTGGTGTATGGCAGGGGGAGAATTTACACCTCTTACGTAATCTACCCTATTATTAGCTTCTCTGAAGCTCCGCGGAAAGAACGACCTGAACTGTCTTTCCTAGCGATTAATTCCCTGTAACGTTTTTCGATGACCGTCATAACGAATATACTTATAACGAATCTAGCTCGTTCCTTACTGCAATTGCAATGTCTAATTTTTGCAAAGGGATGAATTTTTCGAAAAGCCACGATCCGATCTTCTCACCTGGAGCAAGATCCTCCCGAGCATTTTATCACAGCCTTAACGCTACTGTCGAAACTGAATTCTCTGCTGACCAAACGAGCTGCTCTACATTGGACCATCTCTAAATCTGAAACTAACCCTTCTTCATGCGAATTCCAAATTGAGAGGCAGTATTTTAGGCCGAATGAGGGAAAAATAAGCAATTTCTTTGACTCTAGACAAGCATTCCATCACGGGCTTACATTTGCATCCTCTAATCCTTAAGAAAAAGTCGGATCCGTAGAGCGATGTTATTTCATATAAGAATTCTACTCTGCTCTGCATATATTCTAAGTAACAGTAAAGTGTCTTCTAAATCAGCGACTCCATACCCAATCCGCCATCTGTATTCTAATCCTTTACCACGAATTTCTTGTTAAAAAAATTGTAATTTTTTCCGGATATCCCTTTGTAGTTGAAATTTTGGTTATTTCTCTTAATCCCAACTTTTGAAGAAACACGAAAATTCATAAAGTATCCAAGCCGCTACACCAAGCCCGACTTAAGGTTGTCTGACTAAATATCTTTTTCAAAGTTTATCGATGCCAATATTCGTGTTATGGGAGATAAGCGGTGCAATTGTATTGATATCTCTTAAGAGCAAAAGTGCTACAACTCCGACTGCGGTTAAATTGGTTCGGTGCGGTTAAAAACACACGTCGATTTAATTGAAAGGAAATGCGTAATTTTTGTTTGCTGATAAACTCGGAGAGTACTCAAGACGTAGTGTGGTCAACTTGTGGACTTTGAGGCTATGGAACCGCGTTCTGTAAACCTGGGAATCTCTTGAGGATGAAGAACCGAGTATAGGCACAATTTATTGCAGGATTTTAAAAGTACTGATTTGCGTGACGAAATACGCGATATCGTGATTCCGGTTCTCAGCGAGCGCGATTTCCGAGACCAGACGACAGAAGGATTTCGCGAGATTACAGCGAGAACGGATAGCTATTAGTGGTCTCTTTCTCCTGATAGCATTACGAATACCAATCAGCTAGCTTATTAATAGGTTCGATCTTTTAACACTCTCTGCTGTAAGCCGTACGGTGGCATGCGGGGTGCTAATGTATATGTAGTTGAATAGGCAGTACGCCTCGTGACGGCGTCATCTGTACTTGATGGGTACGTAGATGACGAGGAAAAGTCTCGCTGATTTAAATGAGCAAATGTCATCAACGAAATGTTCGCGCAATTGAAATGCAGTCTCAGGGCAGTGGGTTCGACTCTTTATGCAATTGAATTGAAGGCAAATGAGAGGAGAATGGACTCAATGGTAAGATGCGGAGATTGGGAGTGATTGCAGAATCGTGCAAAGGTTCTTTCGTGGCCTCGCGAATTTCCATCTGCGCGTCGATATTTCCGCTCTGATGAACACGGGCACTTTCCCAATCAACGCTCGTTTATCACTTCCCCACCCCGCGTCCATCTAAATTATTGTGGTCCCAAAAACGAGCATTTTTAAGACGGAGCGTTGCGCAATTCCTCGGGGGAATTACCATTTACCCCATCGGTGTTTACGACCCCCGCCAGTGGAGAAAAGCACACGTCGCTGATTGGCGCCTTTTATTTAAGAATTTTGCGAAACAGAGCAATAATATGCGAGTTTTATCTTCGGCGAAGCTATTGCTGCTTCGCGGGGGGTCGGATTTATTATTATTTGTTACTTTGTTTTGAATATTTGACAAGAGATCTTTCACTGCGAGTATGTGTTGGCAAAGTAATCATTTTAAAGGGAGAAAATTTAAAATCGGTTAGGTCGAGTTTATCGAATTCTTACCCCGTTTATGTCTTTTGATTGAACTTTTCTACCATCAGCAGGTTAATTATTGGAGATACGTTGTTGACCTACAGCTAGGTATTATAGTGCAATTCACCTCCTCCAGTGTATTTTCCTTACAAATACTTTAACACAGCTCCACTAATCATCAGCGGAAAGCATTTTAAAATACGATATTACTGTTAATGGGACTGCTTTTATGATACATAAGTGTATTACGAGGAATATAGTAAATGATATAAAGGGTATTACGAGAAATATAGTAAACGATATAAAGGGTATTACGAGGAATATAGTAAACGATATAAAGGGTATTACGAGAAATATAGTAAATGATATAGCAAAAAATGTATTCGTGCTCACGAACATATGCAGTTATGCAATGATTTTCGATTCGTAAGACTTTGATCCGACGATGAGCGTAAAATAAGAGGAATAAATGCAAGGGCAAGTCGTTTTGGGGACTCATTATTTCCGTGAATTTTATGCAACAACAATAAGCTAAAGAGGAAACTCTCGTTTAAACCCATGACATATGCCGAAAGACGGCTTGCAGGGTATTTATGTAGATGTAGATGCTGAATTGTGGTACTTTGTTAGAATATTATTTAACGATGAATAAGTAAACCTCTGAGTTGTGATACGCTAACATAAGAAATAATACAAATATGGTTATTCTGAAACCCTTAAAAAGTGAGGCAAATGCTCAGTTTCCCAAAATATTTTAATGCTATACTAAAAGAACTCGAGCAGATAGACTTTGTGCAACTTAAAATTAGAAACAATTTATCATTTTATTTTATTATAAAAATGGCGGTATTAATTGAATAAGAATAATTTTTTGAGATCGTCTCAGGTTATGAGTTCGTAGAATTTGAAACGCTCGCGGTAGCGCTTGCACTTCAAAAGGTCGTCTCAGGAGTCCCGACCCCCGGGCCCTACTTGAACTGTAAAAACCAAAGAGAATTTCAGAGAAGATAATGCTAAAAGAATAAATAATAACAGGGATGCTCATGGTCCAAAATAAAATTATTTAATTACAATAAAGGAAAGAAAGGGAAAATTAAAAAGTGTCAGGAAATAAGTTAAATCATGAATAAATAAATGTGTAAGCATGATCAGGTCACAACAAGAATTATTCGGTGGTATATATATATATATATAGCTCTATAAGGGATGCGAAGGAGGAGTGGGGGAAGAGGGATGGAGAGGGGTAGTGGGAGGAGATATTAAGGAAAGAGTTTACTAGGAAGGGCTATGAGGGGTGAATCGTATGCTCATTAGTGGGTATGTCACTTTTTAAATGGATCTCCACTTCCTCCAGAAGGTCAAGTCGGCGGCTGTGTTTGCGATTTTGTAGGATATATTACCTACAAAAGGTAATTTCTTCCACGGTGCATTTTCCTTTTCCATGGGGGCTAGAGCTGGGGTGATTTTCCTGGAAGCTAAACGATTAATCCGTAATGAACGGTCAACGAGTTTCGTGTTATAACCGTTTTCTGTTGCTATGTGCTTGATTTTCGTCAGCTCTTTTTCGAAATTTTCCGGTGAGACTGGGACTCCCAAAAGTCTATGGATTAGAGCGTGAAATTCTATTTGCAAAGAATCCGAGTCTTCTATTATAGAAGGCGGCCCTCGTTGCTCGGAAAACCTGCTGGACCTTGTATCGTAATTTTTTGATGAATCAGAGAAAAATGAATAAAGCTCTTCAGTCATTCTCAAAGCCTAAATGCAGATAAAGTACATTTGTCTCTTAGAATTACTCTAAGGTTTTCGTTTCGTTAATCCGACGCTGAGTCGTAATCCCTAATTGTAAGCATGGCCACCGAATCAATTATGTAATGTAGCAGTTGTTTTCTAGGAACTTGTGTTGCTGTTAATGTTCGCATAAAAACTATGATTAAATTCAGAATTAATTTTTCTCCTTATGCAACATAACATAAAAGATTTCATTCTATAAATAGCATCAAATTTATCTTTTAGTATTATATATTTCAGTATTATATATTTCCATCATGATGGACGTGAAAGTCGGTTTGGCGGCGAGCTGAATCATTTAATTTTATAAAATTAAATTATTATTATCATTTAATGTAGTGTTGGGACGAAATCGCAAAAGTGTGGATAAAATGAACGGTTTATCGAGGAAATTTACAGATTTGAAAATGTTCTCCTTGAAGACGTTTGTACTGTCCGAGACGGCTCAGATTGGGGGAATAAACGTCCCATTGGGTATTATTTATTATAATATTTCATTTCAAAATCATAATCAATTTAACGTTCAGGCTTCATGGTATCAATTAATGTAACGTGACATCAACCGATACGATGATTTTTAGATATTGACTCAGAAGCATGCTATGTAGAACCAAATGTTGAATTTTGGCAAAAACTGAGATGAAAAAAGGAGGGAATAAATTTATGATCATTCGAATGTTCACATGCTTGTCTGTTGCGAAGGGAAAGTGTTTCTCCATCTTGCCAATAAACTGGCCTTAAATACAATAGGATATACGTATGTGACCTATTGTATTCGAGGCTAGTTATCCAAAAATTAATCGGTGCACTACAGATTTTACTATTATTTATTTAAACTTATTTTGCTATTATCTTAATGTTAAACAGAAACTTTTAAAGAATTGGCAAAAGCTAATTACAGTTTAATCTGATTAATGAAGTTAATACAGTTGTTTTTATATTGAAATTATATTATTCAACGAAATATAAAAATTTAACGAAAAAGAATCGGTTGAAATGTATCTAATGTATCTTGATTTCTTTTAGCCGAAGGCATCTTATGATAAATGTGATTGTGAAACGTAATTTGTTCTAGCATACATATTATACATCATCACATCTTTTGGCGTTTTTTTTATAACTTGGAACGACTTCTTCTAGCATCTATTCCTCCGATTTTGGTCGCTTAACACTAACTGATTTGTCGTAACTTTTTTACGAAAGGTATTGCCATTCGCTGTACCTTTTCTAATTCTCGAATACAGCACTTTTCGGCCCATGTACTACACTACTATATTCAAGGAGAGAACTAACTTTTCAAACTCAACCGCGGGCTCTTTATGCTATTTTTATGATGTACTTGAAATACGCACAGTGCAATTGTGTACGGATTTATGACCTATGTGCCAACTGAAAATATGAAATAGCATTCTTTCTAAGAGAAAGGCCGTCTGGATAACGAAGTGATCGGATCACAAATTCGAGTGACTAGGAACTGCGCAGTTTATCGGTAAATTACATGAAAATGTTAATTTTAGTTGCTACTGTCAGTAGGTTTCGTAGGTTTTAAACCCCTCCCTTCACGTGGGTCTTCTCCTGCAGGGGTTTAACTTTTCCCTAAGTGCAGACTTTGGTTTTTTTAATCCACATAATGGTTCGGTGTCAGTTGGTCGAAGGACAACTGGTCGATGGGACATTTGGTCGAAGGACAATTCGTCGATGAGACATTTGGTCGAAGGACAATTCGTCGACGGGACATTTGGTCGAAGGACAATTCGTCGATGAGACATTTGGTCGAAGGACAGTTCGTCGATGAGACAACTCGTCGACGGAAGGGAATGTTGTTATTTATGATAAAGTTTTCGGTGCGTTAGTATCGTTATGGTGTAATATTCATTGTAATAACTCGGAGTATTGGTACGTGCAGTTTTTGCGATTATCGTAATTATTATTGTATATTATTTATCGTAATTAATATCGTATTGCCTGCAGATTTTACGGATATCGATTAGTTATTAAATATAATGGTGTAATAAATTATATTTGATGATTACAACGTATGCTTTTAGTTGTTGTATTTAACGTTACTATAGACGAAAGCGTTATTTTGTTTTACGCTATGTTATAACTAAATAATAACTAGTGGTTCATTATGAAAATGGTTGGTACAACTCTGCACATTTATGGAAGCCTGGTTTCTTTTCATGTGCAATGTTCCGATCTGTATGGTTAAACATTTAACTATAAAACAAACATTTGTTTAAAGATAGTCAATTTTTAATACATCATCTAGTATCATAACACCTTCATGTAATTATACTTATATAAATTCTCAAACCTCAAATACAGTTGAGGAATGGACGAAAAAGGATAAACCTTTAACATTTCTGCCTATTGTTACTGCTGTTGGAAAGCGCTTGCAATTGGAAAGTACTGACAAAGATGGAATACAGTTGTAAAATGCATTCTCCAGTCCCAAAGTTTCTTAGAATCTTTCATTATTTAAGAATCAACCATTCTAGCAAGGTTGTTTAGAAAGAAAAACGGGTTACTGCATTGTTCCTAGGAGCACCCGCAG
>KZ309472.1:72131-87082 GCA_000376725.2 Ladona fulva
CATCGTTCCATACTTCTTTGTGTAGTCTGAAGTCGCTGGGTTATTGCTGCGTTTAACACCCATGTTTCACTTCCATATGTCAAAACTGGTAGAATGAATTGGTTGAAGACCTTTCTCTTCAAGACCATTGGCATTTTCGACTTCAGAATATGTTTGTTTCTTCCAAGAGCACTCCATCCTAGTTTTATTCTTCGATTCACTTCATTGATCCTGTTTTTCTCTCCTTATACATAACTATGCGGTTAAGAGCCTATTACCGCGTACATTCGCTAGTTACCGAGTAGCTCTATCTACGTCACTATCGGTTTAATATAATCGGTGTAATATAAGAAATGTTATGTTCTTTGTAAATTCCCTACTCCTGATTTTCCTATCTATTCTATTTTTCGAAAACTATATCTGTGACAACGTATCTATTGTTTATTCCTACGCTGAGAGTTCAACATCGTGAGAGTCTGTGAAATTTACTTGAATTCAAGTTTATAGATGAAATAATACACACAACGTTGTTATTAACTGAACCCAAAGCGAGGCTCAATAGAGTTCTAAGATTCAGGCGGTTTGACTTTTTTAAATTTCTGACTTTACGTAGATACGTCTAACTCAACCGGATAGATTCAAGTGAATATTTTCACGATTGCATGGCTGTTGCTCTTGAAAATTTCTACTCGTAATCGCGGTGGTATTTCCCATTTAAATAAGAAAGAAAATCTACCGAGGAAGTAAGAGGTGATGTTACGGAAGAAATAATTATCTCTCTCTTTAGTTGAGAAGATAAATAGTATTTTATTGACATCGGAATGACATGGAAAACCAATGTTGAAAGCTTTCTCTTGGCGTCGCTCCAACTTCGCATATTTCTATTACGTTATCCCACAAATAACACGTAATTTCGAATTTAAGTTAAAGGGCGAGTGCTACCGTATTCCCTGCTTTTACTATTTGACTTGGACTTCATTCATGGGTGAGCAGATGCATCCTCTTGTTTGTTTGTTGTATTTTATTGAAGGTCTTCTGTGAACTGTCGTGCTACTTGGAGAAGTGTCAATTCTTAAATTACGAAAATATCACATATTCGTGAATACATGCCATTCCGTTTTTGGGTGAAGTCCTTAATTACTTTGTTTATTCACAATTCGTTTCGTTACTTCCCAGCCTATACTTTTCGTTTCAAACGCATGCATATATGTCAGTATAAATTCCCTATTTCCTGAGAGATTTTCGTCAATATCTTATTCACTACATTCTATTTCCTTTCCCTCGGCCTTCCTCTCCCTTTTGGAACCATTCTCTTCGTATAGCATTTTAGACACTCTGCTATTATCCATTTTTTTCTACAAATTCAATTGAACGTAGAACAGCCCTTTCATATCACATCACGTAGCTTTTCTCGTAGAACTCATTCCTTCTTTAACCACTCATTACTGACTCGGTCTCCCGATATACACTCCTCATATAACAAATTCCAACAGTATTTATATGCGTGTTAGTACCCCGCAAGTTGCCGCATGGCAGGGAGTGTGCAAACACCGAACATATTAAACAAGATCGGCCTTCACTTGGTGGTATTGTATTACTAAAACAACCGTGATAAGGTTGATTTTCATCAGGTTGATTCACAAGTCAGATTCATTCATCATTACGTTGATCGAGCTGATGATGAGGCGAGGCTTCGAAACTTAGGTCGTGTTTATGTGATTTTGTATGTGGTACGTGGAATTAAAAGTCCTGTTGTTTATTGCGATTGTGTGCAGAACCTATTAATAAGTTTCCTGATTAGTATTCCTAATGCTATCAGGAAAAAGAGGACAGTAATAGCCATCCGTTCTCGCTATAATCTCGCGAAATCCTTCTGTCGTCTGGAAATCACGCTCTCTGAGTAAGGGAATCACAATATCGTATATCTTTTATTCAAGTCAGAACTTAAAAATTGCTGGAACAGCTTGTCCCTATACTCGCATCTTCTATCCTTTAGAGATTCTCAGCCAAGGGTTACAATCATTCCTATTTTACTGCTATCGAAACTACAATCTCCTTTGACGAAACTAGCCGCTCTGCTTTGTACGCGCTCTAGCTCCAAGATCAGACCCTTCTCCATTCATATTTCGCAACAGTACTCAAGTAATGGACGAACGAGCGAGAAATAAGCCACCTCTTTGATTGATTATCCCTGAGAACGCGGTTACATAGACTCAAAGTCCTCTCAGCTGACCCCAACGACATCTTTTGTTTACTCACATATTTCTCCAATAATGCCGAACTTTTTTCTACCAAACAACTAGGTGGGTGTAAGTACATCGTTAATTAAAGCAATGCGCATGTTGGCGACATTGTAAATAGCACAGGCTTCAGCTGAACGAGAGCCGTTGTGACTTAATTGCAATCTAATGTTGATTAATGTGTTTCCACTTGTATTCCAGCACCTATAGCGTCGCATATTGTTGCCCAACGCAACCATTTTGCCGTAAACACCTATTACTCGATTATGTATTTATCTCAAGCCCTACGTTACTTATAAATGCCTCGTATACTTTCTTAATTTCAACTTAAGCAGCATTTTCTCTTTGTAAGGTATAAACAGCTACGATTTTTCCGTTGCTATTTTCATAACTCTTTCCGAAATTCAATCCAGTACAAGATTCACTCCAAGTGGGCCGTATCATATCTTATAAAGACCTTGCGGTCCGCAATTGACACATCTTAATGTAATTTGCAATTAAGAATAATTTTAAGTCGAACCCGGGACCGCTTTTAGCAAAGTCGAACGCGTTGCACACTTGGCTATCCCTTCATCTCTCAGGCTTTTACATACTTCAACTGGGATTCGGTCTGAACTTATCGCCCTTCCATTTTTCATCTTTCTTAGAGTACATTTCACTTCTATTCTGAAGACAATTTGAATCGGCCCTTCATTTTCATCTTGATCTACACACCCTCCCTAAATATGCTTCCGACAATAGTCCATAGCAATGTTTAAAGTAAACGTGTGTGAATCTACAAAGAAAGGAAAACGGCTGTGATAAAACATTAGAGTTCGAGAATAGCTCCAAAACGCCGTTGTTCGCAAGCAAACTATCGGAAATTCCAACCGGCGGGGGTTAGGATTCTCCGTGGTCGCGCTTTGCAAGTATTGTTCTCAATAAGTATTTCGGTTACTGCGTAGCCATCTTTAAGAAGGAAGGTAACTTAGTTCTTAATTAGAAGCTGAATTAAAAGTTTCTATTCTGAATACAATTCCGGAATGTGAACTTGAGTGCGTTGTAGAAAAGTCTACCGACTACAACATTGCAAGACTACTTCAACTGCGATAGAATGTGGTAAATCTGTGATTCTTGTTACTCTCCTTCGCATTGCCGTTTAATTTTTCCAGTTTTATACTTTTATTTTATTCCACTCACTCGTTACGTACTTGTTTTATTTTTTGGCTTTTTATTCTCGTTATGTTAAGTAAACATGTCAAATTAACGCGTGGTAGTCAAGGGCATTGTTGAGTTGTTTACAGTGCAACAAAGACATTCACAAGAGAGTGCTGCAAGATAGTGTCGGTATACTTGACGAATATGTGCTAAGAGTGGACAATAAAACCACATCTGCCAACACGTTATTATTATCATTCCTGCCGAAACTTTTTTCTTGATGTGGATATTGCTGGAATAATATTGCTGTTAGTGATTAATATAACGGCCTCGGCGGCGGAGTGGATAGCGTTTCAACACTAAGGTTCGAATCCCGGTTCATCGGATTTTTCCGATTGGGGAATGGTTGTGTGTGTTTGTGGATAGTAATAGCTATTAAAATGGATGTAATTGGGTTTAACCATTAAATAAGTTATTATTATTATCACCACAAAGGCCTTGAGCTGTGTATGAAATTAATATGAAATAAATAAATACTTTAGAGAGAAGCGGCGGAAGACAGGAGAACTTGCCGATTACAAAAAATACATTCCTTGATTTGAGTGAGATTAAACTTTGCACGTGTAAGCTCAAGAAAAAATTCTAAAAACAAAAAATCACCTGCGGTGCGTGCTCATTGTGTAGGAATGCAGTTTTCATCTTAAGCGAGGAGGAGATCCGTGAAGTGCACGATAACGCTTTTCTTCGAAAAAACTCTTCCCCTCATGATTTCCTTTCGAGGTCGATAGTTCATACAAGAGAGACGCATGTGCAGAACTAACAGGAAAGAGGATTATTTGCGAAAATCCGCATCTTCCTCCTCAACTCATCTGAGATAAGGTTTGTTGGAGTGAAATCCGCAGCGAAGGAATAACGGGCATTTCAGCTTCACTAGTCATTCCCCAACAGACATCCCTATAGAACAGTAAGCCATGCCATTGAGCCGTAATTATTTTCGCGCCAGTTAACCTTCCGGTCCCATAAGACTGTTAAATTTCTGTTAGGCTCCGGCTATAAAAATGCTAGTTATGAGATAATTTAGTGACCAAGCTCGACTTGGTGGAATTTCACAGCTTACATCTTATAGAATAAACACCAATTAGTAACTTCACAACAAATCGTTGTGGAGGTTACGAATTCTTCCTTAAGATATATAATAAATTAGCGAGTTTATAGTCCCCTAACACACGATTACTAAATGTAACTACGGTTACTCACATCTGACTCACTCTAATTGTTTCCCTCTACTGGTGGAAAGATAACTGGCTTGAAGCTGTAGATTACGCTATGATTTTGGGGCACCTGAATAGTCAAGGGGGCAACACGTTCGACTTTGGTGAAAGACCTCACCTGTCGAAGCACTTTTAACAGTACTACTGCCACTACGCCATGCTTGACAACCTGACTACACCATTGGTTACTAACAATAAGAGCTCCCACGATTTACAAAAAAATATATTGTGATCCAAGAATCTGTTGAGCGGCCGCCCAGATGAGCGAAAACCTTCGTAACCCCTAATTAAAGCAACCGAAAATCGGAGCAGAATTGATAATGGCTTCCGTTTACTTTCCACATTCAAGAGTATTATCGGCTCGGTTTTTGCCCAGGCAAATAAATGGATTTTTTATTTTCTTTCTGCGGTTCAACTCCGGTTTGATGCCTTGAAATGAAATTAATATCGTTGAGACCGTATCTATAACATTGGAGCTCAATACCAGAGTTTTTAAGCTGATAATATTAGAGCTATAAAAACCGGTTCGACAGTGGCTTTTCAAGTACAACCGGATCTGAACGTGGTTTTGCGTTTTCATTGAACGGCATCGGAAACCCTGAACGAAAATAATTACTGTTCGATTCCCGTTTTATTGTCCTATAGAGGTTGTATTTTCAGCCACATTTTCTTATAACGATATACCAATTTTCGTCCACCACCTGATAGCAATTTCTATCGTCATCTCTAGAAGTTATTATCAGAAACGATCTAATAAAGGATCTAAATAATCGAACCCGGATCTTCCACTTGCCGGGTGGTCGCGCTAATGGCGAAGTCACGGCAGAAAAAATGGTTGTGAGAGATCCGGGTTTAAGACTTAATGATTTTTAAGCGTGTGGTGTTCTTATAGGGTTTTAAAGAGCAGTCAGAAACTCTTTCTTTGTGAATTCTAATATGCGTATGAGTAAGTCCATCCCGTTACTGTTATAATCACATCCTTAAAATTTTAATTCTTTGCGTAATTCCTGACAGTCTGCTCGAGTGTATTCTAAGTGATATCGAAGTTTTCTGAGCTAATATAATATTTAAGAATTGCAACGATGACTATTTTCTATAGTCATAAGGATATTGGAACTCTATACTTGATTTTCGAGGTTTGATCCGGTACAATTGGGACGGCAGAGTAAATTACACGAAAGTAATACAATCGGTTAAACGTGTCGAGAAGATTAAGAAAAAGTCTAATTTAATTTAAATTTGATAATAAACGTATTCCCAGAAATCGGTCTTAATGATAAAATGAGCAACACTGCTGTAATTACTACTGCTCATACAAATAAAGGCAATTGATCAATTTTTATCCCAAGAGATTCCATATTGATAACCGTAGTAATACAATAAATTGCTCCTATGATTGATTATTGTAGCCGAAAGGAAGCATTCGTCTCTTAAATTAACCTAGAATAAAAAAACAAAGGAGTTAGTTAAATAATAACAAAAGTTTGTCATTTTATAATTACTGATTTTCTTTCTAAGCTCATTTACCAGTATAATGCCAAAGAAAGCATTTGAGATATTTGTTTACCACAATCAAATTACTGTTTGAGCATACATCTGCTAAAATTATTATGAATTCCGTCGTACTATATTAAGAGATAAGATCTTCATTAAACTGATTATGTGCATATGAATAGACCTTTCTCTAATGATAATTCTTTCATAGAATAACAACTTTAGTTTAACGGTCGCTGATAGTCAACCACGACCTCAACGTCACGTGTGAAAATTTTTTACTACTTTTTCTAATTGTTTCCAGTAATATTTAGTGGAATATTCATGTATAGTTTCATCCTTTCTCTAACACAAACACTAGAAGTTTTTATGCACTGACAGTGCTACAATCGTAGTTGACCTGTATCGAACCTGTTCCCAACGTTTAATAACAATTTTCCCAAATTTTCCTCAATCCTAACTTTATTACCGCTGGACTTTTAAGTATCATGTTGTATAATTTATGCCCACATAGTGTGGGGTACTTTCAAACATACGTCGTACTCTTTTTCTAGCATATCCTTCATATTCATCTTCTCTCCAGTTACAACTTTTCATACTTTATTTCCCTTCTCTACATTTATTATTTCAATCATCTACTATAGTGTACTACTTATTATCTACTCCATCCTTTTCTTGTTCATCTTTCCTCTTCGTGATCTGACGTAATGAGTATAATGTGTTGATCCCCCGCCCGTGAATAACGTATTTCTGGAGGAGATCTCAATTAAATTTTTTAATTTCTCAAGATTCATCCTTCTATGTTATAAAAAGTCGCTAATCTCAGCTAAGATTTCGCTGAAAGGTAGTCGAAAAATCAAAAGGTTTTTAATAATAAAAAATCGCTTTTATGGGTGATATCGGTTCGCATATTATCTGAATTGCATATATGATATTAAATTTATCTTTTATCGACTAATTTGGATTGTGTTATGATTTATACGTAAGTCAACCATGTTACGAGTAAGTAGAAGAGGCCTACGTAGCAAAGCATGCGAGTGCGAGATCTATTTGTGAAAGAAAAATCGATAAACTAAGGAATAAATGAAGAAAAAAGGCGCTAAATATAGCAACAAGATCACTAAAAATGCAACTGTGATCCGAAACTCTTCGCAGATACTTCTTTCTTCAAATTCGTTTTAGTAATCGATTAGAGAAATAGAGTCATGGTGATGCACCCCCTGCCACACACCGAATTGCGGCTTTCAGGGTACTTACATAGACATCGGAGAAGTAGCAGAGGGGGGTCGCATAATAAACGTTCTTTCTGAGCAATCGTCAAGCAATCGTAGTCTAATCTCCTCTTCCGAGGATTCCCAATCTGCGTCTGTGAGACTTCTAAAGCAATGTCTTCGAATCGATGGAAAACTCACTGAGCGTCGAGAAGAGCGCGGAATCGGAATTCTTCGGACTCCATTTGATGTCCATCCTGAGTTTTTCTTAATTTCGTCCTTGAATTGAATTAATAAGAAGAATAAAAAGTGTGGCTGTGTTGGTCGTGTTGCGCCCGGTCGACATTGGACACCATAGTGGTCTCTCGATAATTCCTTCGCTCAAGTTTATCCCAAAAAATGCATTCCAAATAAAATAGGTAACCTGGAGAAAATCTTCCTCCTCCGATACCTCGATGAATGTAATATCTTTTTTTATTTAGTGACTGCATCACGTATCTTCAGTTTCCTCAGTCTGCTTCACAGCAAAAACAATAGGGAGGCCACCGAGGAATCACTGACATAATAATGGAATTCATTCTGGTCTCTCCAGATTGAGTACAATGGAGAGTAAAGGCTCATTATGCTGCAACTAGTTTTTCCACTAATAGTAAGCTGGCTCAGCGAGGAAAGCTAGTGTGAACTATATACCTCACTCCTCATCTTGCCTAGTAAGCCTCATACCTCTCCAAAGTTTTAGGAAAGTAATGGATTAGTGAATGCGGTTCAATCTGATCTTCTCGAAAAATATTTTCCTAATTTAATAATAAATTAAACAGACATGCATATAGCCATTGATGATATCGGAAAGTGCTTAGCTGTCCAGCTTCAGGTTCAGTGAAGGTATTAAACCGATTCGCTTTTGTTTAATAAATTACTCATTTGAATTGTTCTCCACAAGACGCTCCTTGTTATCTGAAAACAGTGTTTTTCTGTCATTTGCGTGAATTTGGCCGGAAATTTTCTACATCTACATAAATACCCTGCAAGCCGCCTTCCGGCGTGTGGCAGGGGGTGTAAACACCAAGAGTAGAATTACCTCTTTAGTAATTTTTAATGGGTGCAAAAATGCATCTCAACAAGAGCACTCGGTTTATTTTATTTTAAAACTATTTCAGATGCTGTAAACATGATTCCAGGGACTTTTTGAGCGACCCCTTCATTTTTTATTTTGATTATAAGTTAAATTAATTACGTGATGCACTCCTTACCATATAAACCGATATAATCTAAATTTCTCTACTCTCAATATACATCCACTGTTTTCTAGTCTTTATCTCTTCTACTTCAGAGTCATCCGTATCACTTCTCACCCATTAATTTTCACTCTTTCAACTTTTGATCTCTTTTCAGTACTATCTCCTTCTCAAAATTCTTCTCTTCGCATTACTCAAATTCACGTCATGTTAAGCCATTCTGCTTCCATAAATTCCACCTGTCTAAACTACTCCGAAACATCAATTTCTTTTATTAACAACACTGTGGTTCCTTTGGTCCACATTTTTCTATTAACTACAAATTACTAAATCTCTCTCAACTTTTTGTCACATAAATTCCCTATCTATCATAACTGCTCCATTTGATCATCTGATAAACTTGGTATCAATGTATATATCTTTATTCTTTCAATATAGATGAATGAAAGATGTAAAATTTTGTCGGAAACTCCTGCCGAAAGCTTTATAACAAAACCAAGTTCGTATTTTTACGTCCATCTATTACAGACAAAAAGTTGCGTATAAATCGATAATGACTTTTTATCGTGCCATGAAAATAATCTAAACATTTTTCTCTCAGCCAAGAATACGTATTCAAATATTGTTATAGAATTTGTTTTTGATTGGATGAATACTGTTTGAGAAATAAAACTTCGAAGTGAGCACTTCGTTAACGAGGCTAAGGAATGGGGATTTATTCCTCTCCGCCTGCGGTAACATACCAATAGATATGATAATTATAATAATAATAAAATAAAGCAACCATTTTTAATTATATGGTTGAACACAGGATGAAATGCCAATATTTGTTGCTATTTGTTTCAAATTCACTTCAGTTTTTATTCATCTACAAACTCGAGTATCCAAAATAAAAATCCTGCAGTAAACATTAAATGGAATATATTTCTTTGCTGAACTTCAAATGAATAACGAACATCTGCTCCTTAAAATTTACTCTCATCAGTTTAGCGATGTCTCTGCCCCGCGTATCCTTTCATTGTATGAAGCTCCTCCTTGATCGTTCGTGTTTTGTTCTACTGTTGCCAGGGGCTGCCGAATAGCCAAGAGGGTTGCGCTTTCGCCTATGATGAAAGCTATCTCAGGTTCGATTCCCGGTGTGCAGAATGACCTCAGCCGTAGAAGCATTTTTAACGACGCTTTCCTATCTGGTGTACGTATTCCGCGCGACTCTCTTTTGACAGAATTTCGCATTTTTTCATAGAATCGTTAATATTGAGCTCCTTAGAGACAGCTCAACCTTCCTCCTGCCTTAAGACACCACCGTTTCTCCTCGTGTGTTGTGTGTTATAATTTAATCCATGAATTTAGTCTCATATTGACTCGATGATCAGTATGGCCCTTCAGGCTATTGGAAATGTATTCATATGGAATAAGAGGGTATGAAGAAGCACCGTAATTACTGTCAGTTATTCAAATCGCTCAACATATAAATAACTTAATGAAACCTTAATTAAATATTTAAAGGTAATCCGGTATTCAATAAGTCCTTTTCCCTTTTTCCATGGAATACTTAAGCTAATAATTATATTCCTCCAATCCAACCTTTCCGTTTTTAAATAAACGGCACTTTCGTGTTAAAATCAGGTACTAATCTTTTTCACGGTTAAGTTTATAGGACTTCAAGAATATTAGACGCACGTAACTACACTAAAGAACAGATCCCTAGTTTTTTACAAGAATGAGTAGTATTTATCCATCTTCTCTTTTTTACATTATTCAATTATCACAAGGAATAACAAGTGTTGAAAAATAGTGGCATGACTGGGACTCGAACCCAGTTCTATCAGTATTCAATTATCTCTTCTCCCGATAAACATTTCTTGTTCTTCCTCTTCCTGGCGAATGTCCCTCCGTTGATCCACAACCAAAACAAGATTCGGTGGTAGTCGCAGTCTTAGAGAAAACGAGTTGCCATCTTACCTGTTGATAAATATTAATAGAATTTTAAATATATGTATCTTTGTACTAGTGTTGTGCATTTTGAAACGCTATTTCCCATTTCCTTTAATTTAGTTTAATACACAGAAATTCTTGTCCTCCAAATTTATTGAGCGCCCTCCGAATTCGCGAAGCACTATCCAAATATTGTCTGCTACATTTATGCGAACGATGCATGACATCGAAATATATGCTAACAAACAAACGCGAGCGGAACTTAAACCTCGTAAATTACGCGATACTCGAAGTGCGTGATCCTTAAGTTGTGTCTTATAGGAAAAGCAGGCAAACACACTACTTAACTACGGTAGAGTAGATGTGGTCGACGAAGCGTCTCCTGCCCTTGGCAACGCCTTCTGGAGGCCGCTCCCCTGCAGAAAAGTCTAAATTTACCCCAAGGAAAAATTACACGGAACATTTGAGGCGAAATAGTAAAAATTGAGATTTCTGCCATGGGTCGTCCTTGGATCTACTTAGAGGTGAAGTGGGAGCCAAGCTGGGTCCTTGACTGTGGAAAAGAGAAAGGATTTTCACGATCGGACCCCAACGGAGAGTCAGAAGATGGTCTCCATGGCAACTGCCCTTTCAGCGTCCCTTTACCATCGAGGAATCGGAAACAGCGAATGCATGTCTGCTGCCGTCAGTTCTAATTATTGGTTACGCAATGTGTGGCCCGATGCCCAGGGGCAGAGAAACGGAGGCGGCCCTGGGCGTAAAATGGAATTTACAGTTAACTGAAGTAGAGATGGCCGAGTCGCCGAAAATTTTCATCTTCTTGAATTAGATGTCAAATTTATGTGTAACAGATGAAACATATTCGATGAGGAAAATTACAGTAGATGTAGTAAAATATTTTAATTTTGCATTGCATTTTTAGGCCTATACATCGCTGAAAATGATTCAGAAGATACAATTGACTGTTATATTTAGAAAACATTTGCTCAACAACACGTCCGTTATTGGATTCCAATATTTCAAAACCTCTCAATTACACTCAGTCGTATTTCCTTTCATCGGATTTTATTTTAGGTTCTTTCGCTAATTCCGAAATGTAACATTAAGAAATTAGATAACATTCAATATCAGGGTTGAATAGTTTTTACTTCTGTTAGTCCTTATGTGTAACGAATTGACTTTTTTGGACAAAACGTGGAACTTCGCCATTACGTTACCGTGAAGAGAAGCACTTGATAAATTCCACAAGATATCTTACAATTCTTAGGCGTAACCAGTTTCGTTCCCGAACGCATTCCTCTTATTCTCAGTTGTAATTCCATTCCTCGATCCCCAATGCATAGTGCTAGCCAATTTTGACATCTCTCATCTTAACTTAGCTCAATAGGACAAATTATCTATTTACCTATTACCTATTTACCCTACATTCTTCTATGAAATGTGACAGTGATCGAAGCAGAGTCATGTTTCAAGCACTCCCTGCCATCAGGGATAGATACGTAGAAGTAGATGACTCGTTGAGTTGATGTTTAGATGTTTCATCATTCTGAAATGCCATTGACAGAAATGAGCTGAATAATAAAACACTCCTAAATGGTCGTACGTGCGTCCCTGCAATTCGAAACTGCAAATGCTAACATCCCATACAATGTCTTCCTCTTCACATACCTGTAGTCCATCATTAATACTTACCATGCATTTTGTATAGACCTCCATTCCCTATGTGTTCTCGTAGGAAAATGCATAAGTTCAGATTCAAGAATGGAATTAGTCGTTAGGGGGACGATTTGATTACAAACTCAAAATTTTAGTATAGTTTCGTTTATTTGATCATGATTCTCTCAGTTCTGACTGCAATATTCGACTACCAAAATAGAAATATTCATTCGATTTCCCTTCTTTTGGTGCTTGTCTCGATTCCATGCAACTATTCTTTCTTATTTAATTTTGCAAAAGAAGTAAACCCTACAGGCGATAAAGTGAAATGAATGAGCTTGGATTCAACGATGGAATTAGTCGTCAGGGGGCCAGTATTTTACAACCACAAAATATTCGTGTATTTTATCAAAATTCTCGCAATTTCGAATTGAAAGCAATGTTCCAAAATAAAAATTATCATTCAACTTCCCTCCTTTTGGTGCTTGTCTCTGTTTCGTACGGCTATTCTTTCTGATTTAATTTTACAAATGAAGTTAACCGTCCAAGCGATAAAACTGAGCTTTACAGGCATTTCTTATGGAAGCAGTTTTCAGCTTCTAGAGTAGAACAAGGGACATTTAGGCGACTAGAAAGCAGTCTCTTATCTGTTCGGGGAAGACATTTAACAATCTTCAAAGTTTGAACGTTGTGAGACGTCTGGTTCTCGATTTTTAAGCGAACATACACAATTTCTACTTATTATATCAGATTATAGTCTAAGGTATATTTATTAACAGAAGGTAATTCATTAAATCAAGGTAAATATTAATAGCAGAGGATGTGCAATTCCTGATCTTCCGTTTCTTACAATACTTCTCGATACTTTGAACTGCATTTCGGTTTCGTCATAAAATTTTACAATATTTACTTTCAAATTCATTAAGACTATCAATTTAAACAGCTGAAGTAACAGATCACAGATAACAGATATAGATAACAGATATAGTTTAATAGATTAATATTGGTAATAAATTATGCTTAATTGAAAGTAAACGTAAGTTATCCTTAAGTTGAGTTGTAGTGGAAGTTTCCTGTGCGACTTTCCTGCGGATTTAAACAGTGTTATACAAACAGAATCTATGTACATGATGAGAGTTTGCTCTCTGTGTTTTTCTTTGAAGCAGCTGCAGTTGAAACTGATTACGTATATGAAGAATGTCAGTGGCAACCCGGCAGAGAGGGAATCGGTAGTTGAATGAAAGAGGAAAAACTGCATTTAAAGAGTAATGGGGTTTTAATATTCGTTTGAGATTAAAGATTGCATGCGATTTTCCATTTCTGAGGTTGCAAGGCTTTCTTTAATAAATAAATATTATAAATAAATAAATAAAATTTCTTTAATACTTAAATGTAAACGAATTTTTATCAAAGTTTGTTCATTCGAAGGGTAAATGTGCAACCAATCTTATTCTTTAAACCTTTTTAAGGTCCAATTTTGAAATGATTTTGCTTTTATTTCGAAATTTAATGAAAATTTTCTGATTTTTCTGCACTGGCTACGACAGCCGTTAATCTTGCTTCGAATGAATAAACAAGCTTTAGAAAGAAGGGGTGAGGGTGAACGTTGTTTTCTATTACATATCTGTCAGCGTCTGTAGCAACCGTAGCAAACAAACGTTATTTATAGCAACGTAAATATTTACAAATAATTTCAAGTGAACTTGCGTTTTCCTATCGCGTTGAGAACATAAAAGTAATACTTTTATGCGATTAAAATGAGGTTCAGTTATTCTCATTGAGTTGAAACATTCTTCCGAATTAATTTGGAAAATACTTTAGAATAATATGTGGAATAACACGACATTCCTCATATCAATATTTCAACATTGAAGAATTATTAGTTGAATCGTGAGAGCGTAAGTAAATGTGACGATATCAAATCAAAAGTATTTCACAGTGTTGGTCAAAAATTATATACTTTAATAGTCTAAGATTGAAATTAACTTTTCTTAAATAAATGATGATTTTCAGTGGCTTAGATGTTCTAAAGTTAAAATCAAGAACTGTATAAATAAGGAATGTCGCTTTGACTCTAGGCAATATTTGGAATGATTGTAACCAACCGGAATGTAAATAAATGTGTGTATAATTAGCTACTTTAAATCAAAGCTACTTTAAATCAAATCTACTTATAAATGTTTTCATTGAATCAAAACGCATTAAACGTTAGATATCGAAATCTAAGTAAATTGATATTGCTTAAAATATATAATGGTTTTCATTACCATCGATATTGTTGTCCGAAAATTAAAATGAAGAAATTTATAAAATTTATTGGAAAAAACGTTATGTATAACATCGTAATGCTTTAGATGTAAAAGTAATCATTATGTGCGAAACATCGACGACAGTGATACTTACTAATTCCCTACGAATTGGAACGTTTTTCAACGTTTTCAACGTTTTGAACGTTTTGAAAGCAATTGATACGTTTTTGAAAATCATCCTTAAAGAAGATTTTGTCGAATTTATGAAAGAATAATACGAAATCCCTAAAATCAATATTTCAACATTGAAGAATCATTAGCTAATACCAACGATTGTAAGTAAATGTCACACTTTGAAATCAAAATTACTTCAGAATATAATTCAAATAATTAAATACTTTATCAGGCTCTGAGCAATATTTGAAATTTTAATGATTAAGCAGAATGTAAATAAATGTAAGTGAAGTTGAGTAATTTAAAATGAAACTACTTCTAAATGTTTTCACTGGATAAGAAAACATAATTACTTAATTTACCAAGCATT
>KZ309472.1:102067-133220 GCA_000376725.2 Ladona fulva
CATCACTCACAGAAATAAGGATTCTTGGAGAGCGGATATGACTAGAAAAATGACTAGAACTAACGGTACCAAATTAATAAACTCAAAACAATACCCGAGCAGACTCTAAATTAAATGTTTTCAAAGCATATATTATACCGAGCCTTAAATTTAGTGAGTGATAGCCTTACGAGGGTTTAAACTGCCTGCATGAGTAAAATCGCCCATAAAGCTATTTTAGCCATTGGGCACTAACCACCAGAGTCCGACCGAACCCGGATGGTCTTCCCTGCCTTCCTCAACCTTTCTTTTAATATGACACCACCATCACTCTTAATGGCCGCCCCACTTGGGTTCAGACGCTGTGTGGACTACCTTTCATCTGGCCCCTAACTATTGACCATTTAACCCTACCAGGAACATAGTTCCCGCCAGTTATGCTCTCGAGGTCACAGGAACACGCAAGCCCTTTCACCACGACAAGGTTGTAGTCCAGAGAAGGGTATGCAGTGCAAATTACCACTTTATGCTAATAATCATTTTTCATCATTTTTACATCTTCGTCTCACTATTTCCACATTCTGTGCCTGCGGTGGCTTTTTATGGCTTAATTAAAGAGGGCGTAGACGGGATTTGTTATGGGGGGATTAGAGCCATGGAGTTAACATTGCATCCCCTATAACCCAGAGATAGGATTTCTTCCGCACAAAATCTAACGAAAATATAAACTCATTCTTATATTATATATACCCATGGGGTGTTTAAAGGCATACAGTAAACACTACATTGCCCACGGTCCATGGGCAGGATCACTTCCGCCTACAATCTAACGATATTGTTAACTGATATATTATAAAATGTATACCCTACGAATCCCCAGTGGTGTTTGTATGACATAATTGCAAGAGACTGTCCTCTCGCTCTGCTCTTGTGGGGAGTGGGTTGAACCCCCAGAACCACCTTCCACGACTCTGAGAGGATGGCTCTCTTCGCACATACTCAGTCGAACTAAGAGCTGGTAAGTTCACAAAGTGTCTCAAAGTTGAGGTGGAACAGATTTCAGACAATACCATTATAAATTCACCTTCAATTATCTTATCGTCGATTTTTCATGATAAATGATCTAGATGTAATGTAAAGCCAGAAACACCACACCCAATTTTTTGTTCAAGCTCATCGTCATACCCCAGACATTCCTTGTTCTGCCAAGTCATCAAGGGGAGGTGATCTCGCTCACGTCGCGCCCCACTGAATCCGCCAATGACCGAAGGAGGCTTAACCCAGCTATCTTGGCTCTGATTGGCCCAAGTCTCTCATTCAAATCGCCAGCGATTCCTTTCAAATATTTCTTTCCAAGGTAAACTTCCGTTCGCAACGCAAATGTAAATCCGTTCTGTTTGTTCATCAATTCGCTCTCCGAGAAGCAGTGCCTGCAATTCAGCAGAGGTCATAATGACGAATTTAAACCGACGAGTTGAAGTTTCTGGCACGTTTTAGAGGCATCTGAAGAATTTGATCATGTCTTGGTGGATTTCGTGTATCTTCGTAGTGGGGGCTCACAGAAACTTTCAAAGGAACTGAAACATACTATAGATTTAACTGCAGCATATCCTCATGGGATAATGGCGATCGGTTCTCATTTGCGATTTTGGGTGGCATTTCCCTCAAATGCATGAACAAACATTGTAACATTGTGCATACATTGTTCCCCTTATTGGGGTTCTCTCCCTTGTTTAATGCGACGTCGGCGTCGTCACTGCGGAGGTGATTTTATCAGAGGATTCATTCCGAACTCCGTCGGAGTCGGAGGTGACATAATTACACTAGGAAACTATAAAATTTGCTTAAAACAACCTTCATTTGCAAAATGAGAAAAAGAAAATTTTGAATTGTTACAAAAGTTAATGAAACTTTTAAAAACTAGCGAATGTTTGTATCTGTAGGACAAATTTACAAACTAATAGTCAAAATTTATAATTGATAAATTATATTTTATCAACAGTAATTTGGATGCTTTTTCGCCATCCAGTCTATTTCTTAAATGGTTGTAAATCAAACCAGCTCCACTGAACAGCTGTTCGCTAGGAACGATCCCCGATGGAGCCGATAAAAACTGACGCACGATTGGCTTGAATACCTTGAATTTATCATTTTCCTTCCACCACATTAATGGATCTTCTCTCCATTTGAAATGTTTCTCTTTATTGTAATCATTTAAGAGCGCCCTCCAAATTTGAAATTTGCAGCCTACAGCAGACTCAGTTCATGAATGTCAGTTCCATGAATGTCCTCCTCTTCATCACTGTCCAGTAGAATATTGGCCAGATAAGATTGGACGCTGACCGACCTATTTTGATGGTTCCGAGACTGAGAACTAGTGGTTGTCTCATCTTTGTTTGTATCTGATTCAATTTTAAATCTTTTATTTAATGGAGAATCGTAATCATCAAGTTCAGTTGATTCAAACTTATCTAGCCAATTCATCAACTGAGATTCCACCTGCTCCTTCACAGCTTCGTTGAAAAACTTCAGTTTATAACGCAGGTCTAAGTATGTTGCAAGAGCAAATAAATTGTTTGTGTGTAGCTCACCAAATCTTGAATTTAGGTCTTCCATTAAATTCGCAATCATCTTTTTCTTATAACCAGTAACATTCGGTTCGGTATTTTCGATTTGAATTTGGAGGTTCTGTTTGAGCACGTGAATCAATGGAATTACAGAGGAAATACTGGCTTTGCTGTCACTCATACTCCTAGTGACTTCTTCAAATGGTCGCAACACTGCCACCAATTGATCGAGGTGTAACCATTCTTCTGGTGAAAGTTACGGAATACTGTGCTTGCTAGCATATAAGCATATGGATTCTTTGACCATAATCAGACGTTTTATCATATAAAACGTGCTGTTCCACCTAAAAATATATAAAACAGAAGGTTAGAATAGAGAGCTAATAATTTAGTAATATAAAAACCGAAAAAGAAGATGATAATTTTTAGTGGAAAAATAGGATGCTGCAATCCTGTACTATGCCTAGAGGATGCTGGCTAAGTTGATCTTCTTGAATTTTTTGCAAAGCAGACTTTGCAATGAGAGAGTGGCTAAAATGTGCTGCTATCTTCTTGCATTTAGCTATTAAGGCTGCGGCGTCTTCGTGTCTGCTCAAAGCACTTCGGACACAGAGCTGTTGTTGATGTACAGTGCAACTCACATCGAGAATGGCAGCTAGCTGCATTGCTCGCACCATATTTGACCCACCATCACGAATAAAGCAGTGAATTTTGTTGTCTTCTATTTCCCATTCATGTAGCATCTCCTTAATTTCTTCACAGATTAGGTCTTCAGTGTGACGTTCATTGAGTGGTTGAAATTTTAATACAATTTGTATACGTTAGAAGTCAACCGTTATTCCGTGTGTTGTCAAACTTATTAATGAAACATTAGCACTTTTCTCAGACCAAATATCCGTGGTAAATTACAATTTCCCGAAGGTATTTATCACTGCCGAATTTCATTTACTTCGAAGTTTTAAATCCGTTAAAACTCCGGTTTGATAGTATCGGAACCGGAGTCGGATCTGGAGGTGAATTTGAACCGGAGTTTCCGACCTTTCGGATTCGGAGCTCCATTACGTAGTCGTCACCCATTCCGATCTCCCCCGGACCTTCCGTAAATCCAAAGGTTCATCCGGAATCGAAGGGCATCGCTTATGCGGAAGAATATTAATGTCTGAAGATCCGTCCAGAAAAGATTAATTTCGCTTTCCTAATTATTTATTCGTCTGCAATGTATCACACATGTAACCTTGTCTTTCACTTTCCTTTTTATACTCAGAGGAGCGTCAGGAAGTTCGTTTGGGAGATGCCGTGATATGGCCTGACCTCATTTGACTTATTATGTTTTGATTGCTTATTTATTTCGTTATTAATTATTTGATTGTTTAGATAATTTGTTTATTTCATTATTTATTTATTTACTCGCGTAAAGGTTGGAACTTTTACTCGTATTCGTGTCTTATTTTATATTTTTCCATTATCAACGAATACTGCCAAATGTGTGTGATTCCGATGACATTATTTCCACTTGCGGAGATTCAAACTCCCCAATAAAGTTAATTAGCGGAGGCGTGGATTCCGGTTAATCGGGGAACGTTTAAAATTATCACCACAGAACTTTGAACGTCTTTACACTGACACTTGTCTGAAATGCGAGTACAAGCAGGTCTCTTGTTTTGCTAAGATTATGTTCCTGGAATATCGGCGGAAGACAAAATCGCCAGACAACAGTAATTAGGGCAATGTAAGGTGGCAGACCTTTGCGGCCAGTAAAATATATGACACACATTTTACGCGGCACACCAAGGGCTTAGTCATGGCACATCAACGAGCCGCGGAACTCCGGTTTCCTAAAAAGCTAAATCGCCGTTCGGCTGATTCTTCTGGAACAGTATTTCCGGTTTGTCGCTCATTTCGTACAAATCATCGAAATCAAGGATTCGGTTAAACGATAGAAATCACAATGCGAAGGCAACCTCAGCAGCGGAGGAAAACTACTTTTAAACCACAATAATAGTTGGCTTCTAATGAAGGGAATGATTGGATTTTTCTGCACAGAAGGCGTGTCCCCTCCAAACCGGTCTCTGGTGATCTTGAGGGCGTGTTGTGTGAAGAGAAAGGGCGGAAAGCGGATGTCAATCAGAATGCGATAGCCATCGATACAACCAAGCCGATATTCGGAGAAGCCGTGTGGAGTTAATGGGAAGCTGGACTTTATCATTAATTCTTAAAACATCCAATTCATAGAAGGATCCCACCGCGTTTGGGATCCGGTGTTATTTCCTTTTCGACAGGTCCGCTACTGCGGGAAATTCCTTTTTTCGTTTAAGAGGACAGAGTTATCGATAAGAAGTGAAGCTGACACCTAAAATTACAAGAAAACGCATCTAAAATTATTAACGAACGCATCTACTTCTATATTAATACCCTGCAAGCCGCCTTTCGACGTGTGGCAGGGGGTGTAAACACCAAGAATTCGATTTATCTCTTTAGTTTATTGTTATCGCGTATCGTTCATATTTATTGCATGAATGCAATTACAGGAATGAATTTGAATGAATGTAATAATTACATGAATGTATTATTACATGAATTGAATTACAAGAATGTATTATTACATGAATTATATTACATGAGAGAGAGGCGGACATAAACATGCCGGATCACCGCTTCTGACATAATTTAAATCTGGGCTACAATGTCAAATTACCATTATCTTAGTGATGGTTGTATAATGCCTGTGATCGGCCTCTTCAGTTGGTCAAATAAAGAGTCCAGTCGTCCTCCGCATCTTTCGTGTAAATTCCCTTTTCACAGCTTACAGTGACTTTCAGATTTTCTCCGACAACTTTGGTGAGACGATATCTTTGATGTCGTTAATGAGAGTTTATATACCAACTTTAAACTATGGGATATGAAGTATGCATCTTTATTGTCATATATATTTTTTTCTGTATGACCGTATGACAGGCCATATAGGGCTGTTTGTGATTTATTTATGATCAGTAACATTTAGAGTTACCTCCACTTCTCGATGAGTGTGACGAGGGAATATTTTCCGTGTGTTAAATAACGGAAATATTTATCCAGAGAATTTTACTTCTCATTAACGACATCAAACTCGTTAGCTTCGTTTTCCGAGATTTCCTCATTATAATTCCATTCACCTACAAGTACGTCACCACCACGTCTTCCATATCGTTTGAGTTCGTGATTACGACTGGAAAAACTGATAGCGGAGCCCTCGCACCTCTTTATCGCCCAAATCATATCGTTCTTGTGTGAACCCCACCGGAGCCTCTAGCCGGGATTGCTCTCGAGATCTTTCCAATCCCTGTCCACTGTATCAATTCCTGAGAGCAATCAAGATATCGTCTCAGAATGTTCAAAAGAAAAATTAAGTTGCTCTTGTTGAGCGGTAAAATAAAAATCGTGTGGTCGAGAGTATAAATCGCCAAGAGAGAGATTCAGAGTGAGTTTTGGTTGCCGGAGTCAAGGGTGGGATTAAACTAGCAGAGGCCCTACACGCAAAGTTCAGATAGAGGCCTCCACTTGGAATTATGAGTAATAATTGGATGTTTTTCAAAAATACACTATTATACACCCTATAGAAACTTTAATGTGCAATGATTTTCGGTCTTGGTCGGATCTCTAAATACCACCGCATTTGCTGTACGCAATAGACCCCTACCATTCAAAATCTTGACCATTTCTTCTGAAAAATCTTCTGCTATGGATAAACTCCCTTACGCGCGATGCCTACCACAGAGCACCTGCTGTCAGCGGGTTCCCTCAGCCATTCATTTCCCGTAACTCTTGCTTTTTTCATTTAATTCACTGTTTTGGGTTTTCCCTTGCTCGCTTATCATTTCCCCAAAACTGTCAATGTAAAAATTTTATATTAAACACCAAAATACCCTCAATATTTGAAATTTTGTGAGGAAGAACTGATTCTCTCTCGTTCCATAGATCGAAATATTTTCATAAACATCGCATCGTTGCACAGTGCACGCTTTTGGCGGTTTCTTTTATCGTCACTCGGCAGGGAGCGGACTTCGAAGAGTTCGGGAGGGAGCTTGATGCCGCGCGATATGCACTTTATCGCGTTGTAACTGATAACCGAGTTTCCTTATTGGAGTCTTCCCACGGAAGCCTTTGTTAATCTTATGTGAATTGTTCCGACGCCGTAAAGCATGCTAGATGAGAGGTGCGGCTAGGTGTATTCGGAAACTAGTTATTTTTTAGAATGGAATATAATTTTTATTACAGAAATTTAGATCCCTCTCTGGAAGTATAACTTACAAGTTTCTGGAAATGGAATAATAAAACACAACATCATTGACCCATGAAGTTCATTTATTTCAATTCGTGGGAAGAAATAAGATATCGTTGTTGCTATTATTTTATGGTAAAATGAAAAATATTAAACAATCGATGTTTCATTGAAAATACAAAATATTGTAATCTTGATTCTCTGATAATTACGGTCATTTATAGTTATTGATTAAATAACTTCATTACTAGGCTCTCTTATGGGCATACTTCAAAATCTGCACACGTAATTACAAGGCACCCTTGCAATGTTTCTTCTCAAAGCTGAATTCTATTCACCACCTTATCTGCTACAATATGAAAAAAATTTGAAATAATTCTTACAGCAGTCTCCAGTACCTTTTTTGCATACCAGCAAATCGTACAACGAATTTGCTTTGAAAACATCACCGTCGATGAATAATTTATTTACCGGATAGATATTAACTATTATTGGCTTGTAATAAGTATTATTATTATCTTGGCTCATTAAGATAAAATATGCTTATCGAATTAATTGTGTTATTAAAAACTGCAANTCGAATCTTGATACCTGTTGTTATACTGAAAGAATTATAATTGAGAACTAACTGAGGTTCAAACTTCAATGCGAATCATCAGTATCTAATTCACAAGTCGCCTTGAAATCCCGACGTGTCCGTAAATACAGTATATGATCTGCGCCGTCGATGTATTGCGACGTCGGTAAAGCATGTTGTATTTTCAAAGCTATTATTTTTTGTTTTTTCCGCTAAGCTTTCTCTCTTAGATCCTCAATACTAAGGAAAACAAGCCCCCATCTGGTGTTGTTTGGGCAACCGCCGCAGTGCCCCTTAAGTAAAATTTCAGTGAAGGGCTCGTTTTATGATATAAGATTTGCACCGTCGATGTATTGCGATGTCGGTAAAGCATGTTGTCGGTCAATGTGTCCCGTCGGTAAACTGAGGAGTCGGGGAAACAAGGAGCCGAAGGAGCTTTCGGACACACTGTAGAAAAGTGAACGAAAAGGGGAAAGAGATGCTTTCCAGGATGAGAACTGAAGACGATGGAATAATTAAAGGCAGATTATCGAAATGAATGAAGATGGGGAAAGACAGACAGATACAAGAGTAGAGAAAAGAAGGCAATTACGCCTGCGGAGGAACCTTTGCTGCAGATTAAAAGGTTGGAATTAGTTGAAGGGCGAAGGCGGATGTGCTTAAAATGTCAGGCGGACGTGAACATGAAAGTGTATTCAAGGGAAAACGGGATTGGAGGAAGGAAAAGGAGGCTTTTATCGGATGAATGAATGCGACCCAAAGAGTCGAGTCTGAAACAAGGATACTAATTGCATTAGTAGGATTGGTTCCCCATTAGAGGATTCCCCGAAGAATTAAGGAACCACAATCAAGAGGCGATCGATTACACGCCACCAAAAAAATTTTCCATATCGTTGCGTAAACAAAGAGGTTAATCAGGCTCGTCAAGGGGCGAATCATTTTTTAATATGCAAAAACAAGCTGAGTGATTTAAAGAGATGCGGAAGAACCTCCGCGTACTTGAAATAAAAGCTTCCTTCCTTCACTACGGCTTTCCCCTTTCGTGGATTCGATTTTTATTGTTTCTAAGAATAAGTCTTAATAAGTGAGAATAATTATTTACTCTAATATTGAAACAGTCAAATCTGCTCTAGCGGGAGATAGATAAGCGGAAAAACTCTGCAAGAAAAAATAATTGCCGAGTCCCGTATTATATATTTTTAACCCAGGCGATCTCTGTAAGTGAGATGGTAGAAACCTCTATAAGATAGAGTCGTTTTACCCATCAACTCTATAAATAAGATCGTCCCGCCTTACACCTCTATATGCGAGTGTCTTCCGGAAGGTGCAACTAATCGTGCGTGTTTTGACAGGTCACACCCAGGCATTTTGTTTTCCTGGAAGTGGTCAGGTTTACATTGGTGTACAAAGGCAAATTAGTTGACGAGTCAATCCTCAAACAGCCTCAATTGCTGAGGGAGATGATCAGTTAATATTTCATTGTAGATTTTCTTTTGCTGAGGGAGATGATCAGTTAATATTTCATTGTAGATTGTTTTTAATGACTAAAATGTACATTCGGGTGTAACTTGGCGGAACCTCTCATGAAAACACCACAAAAACACTTGGTGATCTCCAAAAAAAAATATTTTTATTCTCGTGCACCACCGGTTTCGTTACAGAGTAACATCATCAGGTTACCTAAAATTGGCCGTGTACAGGAATTAAAATATTTTGTGAAGATCACTGTGTATTTATTTTTTTAAGTTACAAGATTTATGAGCATGAAAATCATCTAAAAATTACCAAAACAAAAAAGGAAAACGGACGAACTTTTATTAGTGAGAGTAAATATGAGATACCCCTACTGAACCCTATAAGTGAGAAATTGGATAAGAGAAAAATACGTTTACGTGAAAAAAATTGCCGGTCCTCTGAACTTTCGCTTTTCCAGGGTCAACTGTATTCAAAATCTAAAGAGTTAGATGGAATTATTTCGAAAAACCTCATTCTTTGTGATAATAAGAAGATGCTCCATTGTGATATCATCTTACTAAGTTATAAACGAGGATTTGATTCAATTGTCATCAACCCTTGGAAAATGTCGTATCAACTCAACTTTGGTAAAAGTATGCAACAGCGTACTCAATGAGATCATCAAAATGGTAAAATTTCAATAAATTGCATATACATATTCATAAAATATACAATCCTTAATAAAAAAACAAAGCAAACGATCCCGAAGTAATACCTACTACTAACTACTAAGTGTCCCTGTAGAAATGTATGGATTTTTTAGGCAAGAATTTTTTTCCGCATTGCAGTGAAAGGAAAAAATATCCATTATACCCAGAAAAGCTTTATCACGCTGAAATTTGGAAGTAGCAACCGAATCAAAGAATGAGCAATGTTCAGTATATTGCAGCGATAATAACGTGTATGTATACATGATAGTCCATCGACAATAAAAGTACATTCAGAATATAAATATAATAAGCTAGGCTCAAATAACTTTCTTTAAAGGACTAATATCTAGCAACTTATGTATAAGTAAACCATGAATATTTTTTGTTGAAAATCCAAAAGAATTTTACTGAGATAGTATTTAGAGACATGTATAACCCTTACGCCATTACTTATCAAAACAATGCCATCGGATTTTTGCGCCTTGTATAATGCTTTGATACAAATATTCTTATTTTTCCATATTACAACCAGAAGAATAACAAATTTCTGAGAGATAAAGTGATTTCCTATCTATTCAGAATACTGGACCTATTCGCTGTCAAATATATTGTTGAAAAGATTCATAGAAGTTAGTTAAAGTTATCGAGACATATTCTTACTCAAAATAGCGTTAATTTGGAAAATTCTTATAGTGAAGGAGAGAAATATAGGTCAGTCTCAAGTAAAAATATTTTAGAAATTTTGAGCTGTGCGATCAGAAATCTTCAAACGAAAGTTTCATATCTAAATTTATATCGTTCACTGAAAAAAATAAAAATTTATTCAGCAAAACTGTTACCAATGTAGCACCTATAGGCTTAAAATTCAGAAACCCTTCTTAGTTTCGTAAGTCTGGTTAAATTTTACAGTTGAGTTGTCACTCATTTGGGATTTTCTACAGAAATGAGAATTCTGTTCATACAATTTTGACTTATGCAAGTGACCTCCATTTCCATTATCAGTAGCCATCGCTTCTCATTTCTCCGCGATTTTAATGAAATAGTTTGGAGCATGAAGCATAAAATACTCTATGGCACGAAAGCGTAAGAGACTCGCAGCGAAGCATTCACAGTATATGCGTAGAAAACATTTCGCTCAGTAAATTTTTCCCCAGGCAAAAGAAAATTCCACCCTTTGGAAGCTCACAAAGGTAAAAAATCCTACAGTTAGCTTGGAAGTCGGAGATATGTTCGAGGATATTCTTTGAATTTCATTTTCAAGTTTTCTATCGTAACTTTTCTGTAGATATATGAACAGACTATAACGGCTGAAAATATCTGCAAAAATATACAATTTTGTATTGGTCACGGTTAATTATGAATGAGAAAGTTTTTTTTCGATCGAACTGAATAGAGCCCGTGATGAAATCAGATTTTTAAAATCATTCAGTATATTTTAATCGTATTCTGAAAGAAAAGAATTCCCTATTTCGCTCTAAGAGAAATTGAGGCAATTGTTTCTGCCCATATTTGTAACTTTGCTTGCAGTACAATTCTAGGAAAACTTGTACCTTTGCTTCCACCAAAACCGTTGAAATTGATTACCAAACAAGATATTCAACCCGTACGTCATGCTTCGCTTTTTCCGTGGGCATATTCATGAATCAAGATCGAGGGATTTATTCCACATGGAGATACCAAGTGCCACCGCACGTCACAAACGTACAAATGCAGTTTTACCTCCAGAATTTGACTGTTGAATTGCAGGACGTCGGATCGCGAGACATCACAGTCTCCTGAGGCGAATATCATTTTATCCTCCCGTCCTCAAAAATATTCCACCAACCTCTACGTTCCTCCCGAGCAACATTTAATTCCCTTCCTTGATCGTCCTCTTAAAATAGTCTTGGTCGAGAAGCTTCTCCCAGCACATTAGCAAAACATAGCCGTACATTTGCGAAGGGATGAAATACAGTTCCGTAACTCCGCGTGCCTTTTCACCTTTGCGTGACTCCCACTATTCCGCGCTCATCCTAAATACACACACGTTCGCATTGCTAAGGTGTTTCCTTCGGCTTTCCCTCCGCACCCCCCGCATCCCACCTAAATCCCTTACGGGTTATTCCTCACCCTCGTGGTCTTGCCGAAGACCGTAGCTTCCCCACGTAACTCACAGCTCTTCCACATCCATCATTTTGCATCTCTTTACTCAGTCCTTTCAACCGGTGCATGTAGGGCGTTCAGGCGTCTCGGTATTCTAGGATTTGTCCCAGATTTGAATTGGTCGCGAAAATGCTTCGCGGGATTCGTAGACAATGTGATAGATCTATGTTTGAAAGATTGCACGTGAATAATACACAGCAGTGATTAAACGATCGAGTCCATAAGAATGTTGATGAGTTATCTCTAAATCGGATACCCGTTTAAGATCTTAATTCATAATTGAAGAAAGAAAAACAAACTTTTACCCGTTCCAATATGTAAATGTATTCCATGACCGTGGTTTCTACGCTTCACGTTATCATCGGGCTCGAAACCATGGTCGTAGAATAAATTTATTAGTGGTAGGGCTAAAAGTTTGTCTTACTTTCTTCAACCATGGAGTTGTACCATACAATCGTGCATTGTTGGAAGTTGATTTCATAAATTATCCCATATAAGTAGACGGGGATAACCAGTTCTTATATTTTTCTAAAAGAAATTTACGTAAAGTAGGCTTTCCTGACTTGAAAACAGTAGAATAAATATTATAAATAATGGTAAGAAATATATTGAGTTATTATGATCTTGCGGCAGAATTAGATATATTTTTGAAGTAAATCAAGTGCTTGACGGGGGCGTTTAAGAAGAAAAGGCGTCACTATGAGTTCGGAAATGTGAAAAATCGGTTTTTTGATTAATTTTTACATTTAGATGCCCTCACTGCCGCTAACCCTAATTTGGCTCTGAGCGGGAACCGAACCCCTTACCGCTTTCACGAAAGACGAACCCAGTTGGCTATCTAGGAAAGCGAGTCAGAATATGCGACCATAAATAACGTTTCCATAGTTACAGATACAGTATCTTAATGAATTAGAAATTCAGTTTTGTCTTTTGTTGCAGCATAAAGGAAAATGCTTCTTAAATTTCCTCCAGTCTTAACACTGTTCTTGGATGTGATTATATGTCTATGTAGGTACCGTGCAAGCCGCCTTTCGACGTGTGGCAGGGGATGCATACACGATATCTCAACTTCCCTAATCAATTACTTTCGCGAATCGTTCGCCGTAAAAATGAATTCTTCAGTTGATTCGTTATACCACCGATGTTCCTGATTTTCCTCGCTATATCTTCCTTCTTCTAAAGATTTCCATCCTGCATCCTGAAGCATTTGAAAAACGTTCACTCATTTATCGTCGCAATTCTTCATAAAACGTATCGCAAATGTAATATGTACTAAAATGTGAAAGCCCACTGAGGTATAACTGTTGCTAAGTAACGCCATTCATCTTGGTTGTTCCCCATCGAATGCTATTAAATGCTTCGTCAACAGTGTTGCCATCCACCGTGATTCTGGAGAAATGTCATCCTAAAGTTCTAAGAATAACTTTTCGCTTTCGTCTGTCTATTTCACCATCTGAAGCCTCATCTGACCACTCCTTATTCTCTTCCCTGTTTCTTCCATTCGTATACATTCGAATACCACTTTCTGCGAATATCTTTTATCGTTGCTCCACACTCTTCCCTTTTTCCTTCCTTTTGCTTCAAGGACTTCCTTTGCTCGTTTACCATTCTTACCACTCGTCCGCACCATCTCGGTTGATTCCTCTTTCATTAACTGTTTCTCTTCCTTTTATTCTCTGATTCTGGCATTTAAGCCATCCATTATGGTTTTTCCTAACGCTCCCCAAATACATTTTTAAATGCAAAAACAGTGTGTACTATATTTCTATTTTATATTCTTTCCATGACTCAGGCTTGGCATTATAATGCATATTTTAAGCGGAGCAACTAAAATTCACCTTAGGGCATATGTTTTCTTAGAGTTTGAGTGAAGATGATAGATAATCTACAACATATATAATGGGTTAGCGGAGAGATTATCTACAATCTTCACTTTAACTCTAACAAAATGATATGATATTGCGTCCTAAAGTAAAATTTAGTTAAAGTCTATTTTAAGTGTAAATTATATTTCTAGGCCTTATAAACAATAGAGTGCAACTGTTAAAAATCGCATTCGAACTTTGTGGTCGTCATGCGGCATTTGACGCGTTCTTAGTGGTTTACTCGCCTCATTGTCGCTGAACTGTTTACTCACTTGCAGGTTGTCTCAGCGACGATTGTTGTTGCATAACAACTTTTACTACAATCAATCGTCCACTCCGTTATTTATATTTATCATCCGTTATTTAATCTTTTTATCCGCTATTTTTAATTTCAAGGCCATTATTATCGGTGGTGCCTCATCACTGACTCTATCTTTATTTCGCCATTTCTGCTTAGTCACAGATCTATTCCGCTATTTTCTCAAATTTGATGCTTTCACATATTCAATTTAACAAAGTTCGAGTTTTCTACGGTCTGAATATTTTCCACTACAGCGTTCTCTCGTTTCCAATTTAAAAAAACGATCCGTTCTCTGCGATTCTCAACGGCCACTCTCAAACTGCCGACAAGGTCATGGTTGCTGTCCAGCTGCTGAACGTGTTTGCATCCAGAAGAGCGTGGGTTGTCAATGCAAGAGCTTGTATTGCCGGAAGCTAGAACGCTAATCCGCATGACGATCAATGAAGCGCTTTGTTAATATTTAATATATTAATATATAATATATATGCTATATATTAATATAAATATAATATTTATATTAATATATAGCAAAAGAAGAGATTTGCAAAATTTCGGTCCTAATGAACAGTCAACATAAATCATAGAGGACTTGCATAATCTTCAAGAAAGGGATTTGACTGAGGAAAATGAGAACACGCACTGCAACTCTTCGGCGTGTGTCAACTGCTTCTTTTGCTTGTTGTAATTGCCTTCCTTTCATGCTAATATTGAGTTCTTAAAACATTTATATATAGATGATGATTAATGCATTTATAATACGATAAATAATACTTAATAAAATATAAGATTATTGTGAAGCTGTTGTAATCAACCTTTCAGCATTTCTTCGTACCGAAAGGGGTTCCTTTTAAATGATCTCTCAACAAATACATAAACGAAAAAGTGTTCTTTCATAAATGCAAATGTCTTCAATTTACTCCTTAAAATGGAGAGCCTCAAATTGTAAAAATTCGCAAACCATTAAATGAGGGCATACTGTGATTGGTTTACCCAATGATCCCTTGAATAACGAATGAGGAATATTCCCCCCAACCCATGCATACACTCCCAGCGTAATCTTAGGATAGGCGAGCTGAGCAATGTGTGTTCTCGACAAGGTTGAATTTTTCAAATCCGCAATTTCTCACCAAAGGTCCGATTATTTTATCAAATTTATCGAGATTTCTGAGCCAAAACTAAATCATGTGTTATATAAGTGTTCTACCTTTCGGTAGGTTAATTTACCCTGATAGTCTCTTCTCAACACCTTTTCTTTCGTTTTCTGGTAACTTACCACACCCTTTATGTCGTCTATCACCATTTGCCTATATCCTACGTCATTCTTTTCCCTTGCATTATTCCCTTAATTACATTCTTCATCGATCCCTTTCCTCTAAATATTTGGCCCATCCATTTCCTATGTCGATTTACTCCAACTAAAACCCTCTCCTCCCGAACATCTTTGGTATTCCTGTGTTAGTTTACACAACTTACTTTTTCCATTCTACGAATCACGGGAAAAGATAAATATTACAATTCCCCTATTTCGTCCTCAACTTCGTGGTATGATGAAAGAGGAACAAGAAACGACTCGTTACCACAGGATTCAACATATGCGACCGAGGTTTCGACGCATAGCGTTATTATCAGGTGACAATGGCCATCCTCTCCTGACGATGTGCGTCGAAACCTCGGTCGTATGTATTGAATCCTGTGGTATAAGTTGTTTCTTGTTCCTCTTACACCAAGGTAAATATTTTTCCTTGTCTTATGGTTTAATTCTGGACTTTATGGTTAAAAAATAATAATTATTAGGGTACAAGATTTTCCTCGCTAATATTAGGCGCGTATCTTCGTAAAAAGAAATCGTGCACTTTGTTCAGTTTATTGCCTTTAGTCGATTGTAATCTTTGTAGATAATGATTCTCTTTTCCAGATATATGTTATATACTAATACTTTTCTACGCGTACAACAGTAAATATTTCGTCTTTTCCCCCATAAGTAGTGCGTTCAGAAATATACCGGAAGAAGTTCGGCGTCGTTCATAAGTCACTTTTAAGTCGCATTATTTTGTTGAGACTGTTCATCGTTTGGCACTTGCAACGCTGCACATTAGTGGCGCTCTCTTTTGCTATGCGTTACAATTATTCCAGCATATTCAAATCCTATTCTTTAACAATTTTTAATGGACCTCGTGTTTTCCAATTTTTGCGCCCCCTTCTCTTCTTTTATGTATTTTTCCGCTATGGATGCATTTATTTGTGTAAAATATTCATTATTTTTCAATGCAAAGATACAATTACTTCATTCTTCTTCCATATTCAATATCATATTAATGCGTTATTTCTTATCTTTGTTTTATGTCTTCTTGATTCGCACATTTTGAATCTCCTTTTTATTTTACTGTCCACTTATGAATATATTTATATTTATTTCATAAAAGTAGCACTCCATTTTGGATATCAATTTGATTCCACGTTAAATGTAGGACTATGAATTCGCTCCTAACAAAGTCCTATACATACTTAAGGATGCATTCCATAAGTATAGATTCCGGATAGCCAAGTGGACGACGCGTTCGACTTCAGTGAAAGCGGTCCCGGGTGCGATTTCCGGCGTGTCCTACGTGCGAAATGACCGCGGCTGTCGAAGCACTTTTAACAATACTTCTACTATTCCAAAAGTATCTCTGAATTCTTCAATGCATATTATCTGAATCCCGACCGTGATTTTCTAATAGCTAACACTATCACATTTTCTACGCCCCCTCGAGGACAGTAATAGCACATAATGAGAATCCATCAGAATCCGCGATCTAATCGCCCATCCTTGGCTTCCTCTCCCTCGTGGAAGGAGTGCCTGGCAACAACCGGATGCTCCCAATTCTCGAACTTTCCATCGGGTGAGAGATGACTCTCTGGAGGGTGTTTGCAGAAACGATGGCGACTGGGGATTCCCGTCCTTGGGATAACGGTCAACCGCTGCCCCCAAGGGGTGGCTTCCTCCAAGGTCACCCCTTATTTTGGGATCTGTATCTAGACGTTGATCTAATAAAACCAGCGAATTGTTGCTCACCCGAGGCGTTAACATATTACCGGAAGACGCAACAATGGTATCGTTTGCAGTTCGCTATTGTTGCGTCGCTCAGCCGAGATTTGGCAGCACTTTTCATTATTCTCGAATGTGAATGAACGAAAACTCTGATAACACGGTCTTGCGTAGGTAAACTGCGACGCTATGTTCGTGCCTTGGCGTTGTATTTACATCTTTGCATTTGTAAAATCTCTCTGAAGTAAAAATACTATAAAATAAAATACTTCTCCTTTCCTTCATAATATATACAGACCACATAAAGTTCCCACTTCTTTTCTCCAATTATCTCCGCATGATTGTTTTTTTTTTGTCTATGCTGAACTGGGATAGTGCATCGAAAGTAATTGAATCGTTGTGCCGGTACATATGTGTGTAACACAAACAGGCAAAGTACAATAACATACACCTTGGGTATCTCGGTTAATAGAGTTTACTCTATTTCACTAGCAACAACACTGTAGAATGCCTATCAGTTTTATTAATCTTGAAACTATTCCAGAATTGGTTCTGATTGATTCCGTGAACTTCTCGAATGCTGGCATTAATTGTGACAGAACAATCCTTGCAGTCTATCAATATTTATTCCAGAACCATCATTTGGCATATGGCAGCGGGTAGTAGACCACGGACATCCGACATTCATACGTCAAATATTTAATCATTTCAGAGATGCGCTCTAAAAACAAAAATGAGCCATAAACTCTCATAATGTTCAACAAATTGTGTTAAACGCGCACTCTGGATTCTTCATACCTAAATCGTTGTTTAAATTTTATTTCAATAATTGTTGAGCGCAGAAGTTTGTATTACAAAATTTAGAGATAGAATTTAATTGCCCATTTAAGTTATTTATCATCCGACTAAAACTATTCCACGATTCCTGATTGCCCCATTAATCTGTTACCCCTCACTGAAATCTCGAAAGCTTTTGATTGCTAATGGCGGAGTTCCTCCATCCTTCCGGAAGTTGCCTTCACTTATGTAAATATACTGTTAAGAGAACGCATTGAACCAAATTTAGTTCTTTTGAAGTGCTCATGAAGAAATATTTTTCAGAAATTGGCATGCGGGATAGTTTTGCTACCATATCGTAATGAATGAATAATATGCTCATATCATATATATATAAAAAGGAAATGTCTGTCCGTCAGTCCGTCCCCCTATTTATCTCAGATACGGCTCGACTTGGAGATCTGAAACAAACTGCATTGTGTTTCTACGATGCTGAAACTCTCAGGAAAAGTATTCTCATCTCTGTAAAGGCTCGGGTTCGAACCCAGGAGCACATAATCCTTTTCCATAAGAGATGAACGTAAATTACGTTTTCATGACTCGCGGAGGTTGTTTCTTTTACAAAATTAAATAGGAAACAATATTCCTACGAATCTGAGACAAGTGTCACAAGAAAGGAAAATAATCATAGAATCTTATTTTAGTCGTGAATCATTCGTATAAATTCGAAATTGCGAGAACTTTGATAAAATACACGTAAAATTTTTGGGAAATAAACAACCCATCCCTTTGACGACCAAGGCAATTGTTGAACATTGAATTCATAATTTTTCCCATATAAATGCACGGGGATAATCAGTTAGTATACTTTTCCATAAGAAATGTACGTAAAATAGGTTTTCGTTACCTGCAGATGTTGTTTCTTTTACAAAATTAAATTAGAAATAATCGTCCTATGAAATTGAGACAAGTGGCACAAGAAACGAAAATGATCATAGGTTCTTATGTTAGTCTTGATATTGATATAGATCCGAACTTTCGAGGATTTTGATAAAAAACACGGAAAGTTCCTAAATTTTTTTCGGAAGCAAACAACCCATCCCTTTGATGACCAAAACAATTGTTGAACGTTGATTTAATAAATTATCCCATATAAATGCACGGAGATAATCAGTTCTTATAATATTTATAAGAAATTTANATATGCTTATCGAATTAATTGTGTTATTAAAAACTGCAAAATGAAATGAAATTGAAATAAATAACAAAATAAACATATTGTCCCTAAAAGTTGCCAATGATGTACGGCAAGGTGTATAAAAGCAATGATATCCCTATAGCTTCTATCGCTATCTACCATTTTAGATTTTATAAACAATCTTTCACCAGGAGTCACATCTGTCTTTTTTGGCTTTCCGGTATACATTTGTCAATTATAACACTCGTAAAAACATCGATAACTGACTCGCATGATCGCATATAGTCTCTTGCAAAACACTGTGAAAATGCTCGAATTCTGGACTCGAAGAAACGAAAACTGGTCTCTTGACCAGGCTCTACAGATTCTAGCCCACTCGCGAAGTTTCCTTCGTGAAATTTTCATCGCTTGTTTCCCTCATTCTTTATAGCGTGTATTATAATATGACTCTTAAGTCGAAAACTCAACTTGCAAACATATCGAATAAACCAGCGGCAGAAATTTTGTTTAGCAATTGGTGTATGGGAATCATTGCAGTTAAAAAATTCGTTATGCATCCCCAATTGTCAGCCTGGTAAAAAAAAAACAGCTTCGTCGTAGAGTGAAATATTACCAAATGAAGTAATAAAGAAAAGCGCTCTCTTTGACTGTACTTGTTATCTGTTTGATTCATTAAATATCTGAACTAATGTAACATTTGTATAACACATGCTAGCCATGTGTTTCTGCTTTTAAGCGACTTTGTAGGAACCTCTTTGGGGCAAATGCAACAATATAACAAAAATTGATTGACATCTCTGCCAATGAAGTGCAAACCCTTTAACTCGTGCTGAACGCGATACAATTGAGTATCCCTAAGTACGTGAAAAAGGCATATCACTTGGATGCGCTCTATAAGATTACTCTATGGTATTAGATATACCAATCAGGTAGAAAATTAGTGAGTTCGGTGCTTTCAATCCCCCCCCCCGCCATACCCTATCGGGGGGTAGTTATGTAAATGTTCCCACGGGATGCTATTCTCATATTTGTCTCTTTTTTCTGTAACTGATTCTTACCAAAGAGAAGAGATGAATTCCCGCGAATTTCTTTCATTTAGAAATCCACTGGCGAAAGCAACGCAATTATATGCAAAGATACCCTGCACATATTCTATCCAAAATATTTATTTTATTTTATTGAATACTTTTCTGCTTGCAAGAATTTTTAGGGGTTGGAAACCACTTAATGATACCTTACCTAATAAATTTATTATTTCAATTGTCAACGCAATAAATCCAGATTCCTGATCTCTTTTATTGCTTACGAAAGTTGGAATTTGAGGTTAAATGATTTATAAGTGATTTGGTACATTTTGCGCAAAGATTCTCCAATTGAAAGGTATTTTTCATTGAATTATTTTGTTACATCATTAAATGCAGCTGAAGAGGAAGTAATGCTTCTAAGCACATCTCTGATCTGAAATCTCACGCAATTATCTTAACCGCGTAAATTGAAAGTCCAAAAAACGAGTGACTGCCCGCAAAAGGATGGCTGATGAAGGATTTTCATCCCCCGGAGGCAAAAACTTTTCGATATGGACTTCGCGGAAACGAACTATCGCAAAACAGAAAACAAGCGTTTAATGCGTTTGATTTGGTACTTGCGAAACCGTAATTCTGCACGAATTCCCGGAAATTCTTTGGGAAATCATATATATAGAAAGCAAATGTCTGTCCGTCCCCCTATTAATCTCAGAAACGGCTTGACTTAGTGATCTGAAACAAACTGCATTGTGTTTCTACGATGCTGAAACTCACATTTAAAGTATTCTCATCTCTGTAAAGGCCCGGGTTCGAACCCAGGAGCCCATAATACAAATCCATAAGAGATGAACGTAAAGTACGTTTTCGTTACCTGCAGAGGTCGTTTCTTTTATAAAATTAAATTAGAAACAATAATCCTACGAAATTGAGACAAGTGTCACAAGAAAGGAAAATAATCATAGAATCTTATTTTAGTCGTGAATCATTCATATAATATCGAAATTGTGAGAACTTTGATCAAATAGACGAAGTTTTCGTAATTTTTTTCGGAAATAAACAACCCATCCCTTTGACGACCAAGGATATTGTTGTTCATTGATTTCATGGGATATCCCACATAAATGCACGGAGATAATCAGTTAGTATACTTTTCCATAAGAAATGTACGTAAAATAGGTTTTCGTTACCTGCAGAGGTTGTTTCTTTTACAAAATTAAACAATGGTCCCATGAATTCAAGAGGAGAGTCAAAAGAAAGGAAAATGATCATAGATTCTTATTGTAGTCGTGAAATGTTGATATAGATCCCAACTTTTGAAGATTTGGATAAAACACGCGAAAATTTCGTAAAATCTTTGGGAAATAAACAACCCATCCCTTTGACGACTAAGGCCATTGTTGAATCTTGATTTCAAGAACTATCCCATATGAGTGCACGGGGATAATCAGTTCTTAAATTTTTATAAGAAATTTACGTAAAGTAGGTTTTCATGAGTTGAAAGCAGTAGAATAAATATTATAAATGATTTATACGATANTATAAGAAATTTACCTAAAGTAGGCTTTCATAACTTGAAAACAGAAGAATAAATATTCTAAATAATTGTAAGAAATATATTGAGCTATTATGATCTTACGACGGAATTTGTGCTTAGGAGGACCAGATATATACGATAATAGATATATTTTTAAACGAAATTAAGTTCCGTCATGCTTGACGGGGGCGTTTACTAGTTATTAATATGAATGCTACTGAGTTATGAGTAATGCTGAATAATGACATTGATTAAGGTCTTTCCTTTGCTACGAAAATGTTACTCATAGAGTCATTGTGCTTCACTAACGTGGGCTTGTTCTGCTTATAGCATTGTCTCAGAGAGTTCGGAAGGAGCAAACTACCTCACTCCTCATCTTGCCAAGTAAGTCTATTTTCCCTCTTCTAGCTCTTGGTAGAGGGGATGAGTTACCAATCGGCCTTCTTTCTGAATACTTCAAAGAAACGCAGGAAAGCGGTGGAAAATATTTTAGCAGCGAAATTTATGATGAAGCGTCCACGTGAATGGCAAAACTTGGGAATTCGGTGAACTTACTGCCGAGAAACTTCCGGATTCCATCAGGGCCACTACATTAGACATTTCCGAATCACTGGAAGGCTTTTGAAGATGCGCTTAAAAATGGCATTAGGCATGGTCACTATGTCCGGTCCATGGTACCTGTTATTGAGAAAAAGTTCGGTCTAAAGTCCTGCTATATTACTTAAAGACATGCAGGTTAAAAATTTAATGCACACTTGTACAGGATTTAAAGCGTATCTTCTTTTGGTTTACTAAGTGAAAAACTAAGGACTGTTAGAAAATACCACTACGATCGAATGTTGTGATTAAAGTAAGTTTACCTTGTGCTGCGTGTAAAACTTATCATATAACCTCAGTCTTGAGATAATATTGTATACATTTAGTTTAGATCTTGATTAATAGGAGATTATCGCAGCATAAATATTTCAAGGTACAAGAAGTGGCTTGAACTATATCAAAATATATAGGAAGGCGTAGCATACTAACTCCCTTTCTTATACCCATTGCATACCTTATCTGTTTGATATTGATCTAAAAGGAACTTGCTGCTGCTTTGCCAACTACTCAAAGATAGGGATTACTTACTTCGGTTACTCAAAGAGTTTGCGAAATGTTGTTTCGAAAGCTTATTTATAGTCCCATTGTTGCGTGCGTTAACTTGTTGAGTCTTTTCATTGTTAGATAACTCCAACGACGATGAATAGCCATATGGCTAGGTTTTACATTATTTTGAAATTATAACAGAAGCGGATTTCAGCAGCTTTTTGAAATCCCCTCGTAAACACACGAATGTGCATTAGAGATTTGCGTGGGCCGCGAAAACCTGGCAGTCCATTGGGCTCGAGCCTCAGTATAAATTAGGAAGGAAAAAATTATTATATTAGATATTATAATTCTCGAACAGAGTTTTTTAGCCTTACGTAGGAACGGAGGCCTTTGAAGGACACGGCTCAATACTTGTTCAGTATCCACATTCTTCTTGGTCCTGTAAAATATATGTCCAAAGAAGAGGGTGATTAGCATCACACAAAATCACGATTACATACAGAATATATTGGAAATAAAATCATCGTTTAAAGCATTTTCTGCTTGCTTATAAAGTTTATTGACATATTTTATTTCCTCTTGTCTCTGCTGCAGCGTCAATGTTTCTAAAGATAGGTTGGCATTACTGAAGGATTAATAGAACTGAAATAGATTTTTATGTCACCAAATGCATCGTTAAGAATGATTCCTGAACGACTGAGAAAAGTTCAGGTTCGGGAGGGAAAATCTCACGATCTGACCATTAACGGGACTAAGGGCTTCCCTGAGGTGTGGTAGGTGCAATTAATGTGACTCGGAATGGATGCGTTTGTATTCTGTATTTATATTGAATAAATATAAAAGTAGAAAATATAAATTAAAAACATTTTAATAGAAAACCTCGATTTAATGAAAACCTCTATTTAGTGAAAGCTTAGTCTGATCCCCAGCGATTCACTAAATAGGGGTTTTACTGTATGTCCTTTTTAAATCCAGGCTTCGTTCTACTAGTACCCTCATTACCCCAATTGAATCCCTCGTCCTTTCCCTTTCTAAAATCCGAACTGGTCTTCTCCGATTTGACCCTTAATTTTTCCTTCAATTCTTCTACTCAATACTCTTAGAATAACTTTTGCCGCGTGAGATATTAAACTGATTGTACAAAAATCCCGACACTCAGAAGCATTATTCTTTTTCTGTAAAGGACTCAGGATTGTCTTAGTGAAATCCTTTGGCCAATTCCCATCATCATAAATTTTCCTACATAAATTATATAATTCTCTCTTACCCCCTTTCCCCCAGGTTTTTAAGTAGCTTAACTGGTATCTCGTCAATGCCAGTTGCTTAATTTCCTTTCATATCACGCATGGCCCTATCAATTTCACTATCTAATATCCCAGGTCCAACATCATCATCCTCCACTTCTTGTTCACTTTCTAACATTATGTTTGTTGGCTTCATGTCCTTCCCATATAGTTCCTCGACATATTCTTTCCACCTTTCCCTTATGCTGGCTGGATCTCGTATAACGTTACTATTATTATCTTTTATTGTGGTTGTTCTGTTTCGTGTTTTATTTCCCGTTAACTGTTTCACCTTTCTATACATTAGATCGACCCTCCCACTTTCGTCCAGCTTTTCTATTTCGTTACATTGACCCTTCCACCACTGTTCCCTTGCCCTATTTGTTTCCCTTCTCAGTTCGTTATTGATAGCCCTATACATTCTATGTCCTCATTCTGTGTTAACACTTTTCCATTTCCTTCATTCCCCCATTTTCTTTATCATTTCTACTGTCATCAATGGTTTCATTATGTCGCTTAATCATTTGTGAGATCGTGTTGATGGACAAACGTTTACTTTGAATGTATATCAGGAATATAAAAAAGAAGGATTTAAATTGACGATGAGAGTAGAAAATAGAGCCACAGAATTTGACCAAAAAAGATCCTACAAAATATATGTAAATACACACGGTAGACCTGCTCTTCGACACATAGCGAAACGTTCTTTGCACACTAAGTCTTTGCTGAAAATCGCCTTTTAACGTTTCTGTCTCAGTATTGATAAAAATGTCTTATTTTCTCTTCTCCTTGGTCGTGACGGAGCTACAAGTAAAATTGTAATTTTTAATATGCAAATTCAACCTGATTAAGAAACATTCCTAACCGACGATAAATTTGACCACGCGATTTGTCATCATAAACACAAGATGGTATTTACAATCACTTCCTCTTCGTATAGTCTGCCATCAATTTGGCATACATTTCCCGGGTATTCTTATCGGGAAATGCATGAACTCAAATTCAACTACAAGCTTGGTCGTCAGGGGAACCGGTTGTTTACAAGCTCAAAATTTCACAAAATGATCATCAAATTTCTCGCAATTTCTATTCGTAAATAGTATTCCACAAACAAAATGAGAATCTCAATTCCATTTCCTTTCTTTTAGTGCTTGTTTTAATGTTATTCAGCTATTCTTTTTAATTTAGTTTCATAATAAATAACCCCTACAAGCGATAAAGTGAACTTTATATGCCTTTCTTATGGAAACGCTTTTACTCATCTGGGGTCGAACAGGGGACAGCCGGTTAAAAAAGTAGCCTATCTGCCCAGGGAAAATATTTAACAATCTAGAAAATTTTACTCTTGTACAACTTCTGGTTTTCGAATTGTAGGCGAACGTACACTTAAATAGACGTTCTACTTTATTTATAAGATTGATTACCGTCATAATATAACCGGTTTATCCTCCAAATTAAATTAGGAATAAAGGGAAAAGAAGTCGATATATTGAGGAGTGAGTTTAGGAGATTTTATGTAACTGCGTAGTAGAGATAAAAGGAATTTATGAAACGCTCTCTTAATCTCCTAAAATACGAGGACATTTCTTAAGAAAATGAGTTGAAATTGTCTTAAGCGCTTCTGCAGAGTGGATGGAATGCATCTTAGACCATTCTCAGAAGTCCTCAGCCCAATGGCTGTTTGGTTCCTCAACCCTCCTTGATTAGCCATTAAGAATCTCTAACGTTTGAATGAGGCTTACTAGGCCAGATGAGGAGTGAGTTAGTTATCCCTTGGTTTCTTCGATAAGAGAGATTGTATTGAGTGGACACGAAAGTAGAGTACCAAATGATTACAACTTTCCACAGCACTCAAAAAGAAATGCCATTATGTAGCATCATTAATACATCGGCAGCTTTCATACTATTGCAGTCATAAGCAAAACTGTGATAATATTAACTAGGAGACACATTCTCTACTGTACTGAACAAGAAAAATCAAAAATACTCCGTTCATCGACAAGTGGTAGCAGAACTGACCGTACGTTGTACATGAGTTAGGTATTTATTTCCTGCAGCAGTTTTCTCTTTATTTTATCATTTCAAACAACAGTGGATTGAATGTTCAGTGTTCAGAGAGAGATTACATAAGTTAACTCCAAACACCTTTTCGCTGATTGATAATTGGCACAGTTATTCTAGTAATTTGATGATTGCCAAATCACATAAAGAGAGCATGTAAGAGAGGAATTTATAACACCTCTCAGTAATTAAGTTAGGCACCATCATGCACTAGCGCCAGTGGTGGATTGTTTTTGGAAGTATGAATTTATCTGTGGTGTATGCAGTCTTCAGATTGGCAGCTTCGTGACCATATACAAATGCGATGTAAAATTTAATAAATTTTCCAATTGTGGAATTGTAAAAATGCAATAAATTTTACATGGTATTCCTATTGTACAACAAATTAATGTAAATTAATGTTTTTCTAACAAAACTAAAAAGAAACAACCCAACCAATATAATCCAACAATGACCTTCTTCTGAGCAAATAACAGCAAATCAAATCATAAAACTCTTTCTCATTATGGCCATCATTACAAAGTTGAGTGGAATGAATGAATCCATTCTCCTGCAATAAACTTATGCAATACATATCATTTTGGGTTATTAGCCAGAGCATCTTATAATTTAGATTCATCTTGCCAAGTCAGTATGTCAGACTGCTAACGATTAGTACAAGTGTGCTCCAGTAAGCATTGGAGAAGCCTAAAACCAAAGACTAGAACTTTCCACTTGGTTTCTGTGGCCACCACCAGGGCAGCATTGATGCATGATGGTTCCTTGTAGGATTCTTCCTACCAATCATATAATTCATAGCAATCATTCATAATCATACGAACAATCGTATAATTATATAACTTAGAGATCTTCCTGAATTCAATAAGACCGACATGACTTAATTTATCATACTTTCTATTGCAAGAAATTCAACTATGTTTTGAACGACTTTTACATAAAACTAATTAACTAATTAAGCCTAAAACCAAAGACTAGAACTTTCCACTTGGTTTCCGTGGCCACCACCAGGGCAGCGTTGATGCATGATGGTGCCTAAATTGTTAGAGCCCATCTCTCTAATGTTTAGGTCATCATGAGGGAGGTGTTGGAATATTTCTTAGATTTCCTTCAAAGGTTTATTGCTCTATTTTCCAAAAATTCTCAAAATAGGGAAATAAGAGTTAAATATTTAGCTTCAGGGACCAATGAAATTTAAGAAAATTATTTTGATAACATTTCATACAAAATCAGCAACCTTTATTTGGAATCGAATCTATTTTCTAATTGAATCAGTTTGCAATTATATTTTAAATGAAATTAACTTAATATTTTCATTGATTCCGAGCATTGAAGGACAAGAACAGGACAAATCATCTCAAAATAACAAAATAAATAACTTGAAGTTCTTATAAGATATATGATTAGCCCTTAAAGACCCCTGTGATCTCTTGCAAAAATCGTTGATCTGTCTTTAGATTACATAACCATTTACTTTAGATTACATAACATTACAAACCCTTCTATGCCTACCTTCAGATTGAATTATTTATGTAAGCACCTGCTGCTGCACATGTCTTTGGAAATATGAGAGCTAACTTTTAAAGATTTAATAGTAGGTAAATTGAAGTGAATTTATTATAAGAAAAACAAAGAGAGAGAGTATTTAGCAGAGGATTTCAGCTAAATAGAGAACATGAAATTGAGAAGAAATAGAACATTTTTAAAAATAAGAACCTTCAGGTGTATTTAATTTCACACAGAGTTAAAAAGAACAATGATTTTTTGGAAAGAGTACTTACAGCTATCAATGGATTGGTTTTTATTAGCTGTCAAAGTTGTCCTGTCAGCAAGCAACCACTTCATTCACTTCTTTATGTAGGAAAATTTATGATGATGGGAATTGGCCAAAGGATTTCACTAAGACAATCCTATGTCCTTTACAGAAAAAGAATAATGCTTCTGAGTGTCGGGATTTTTGTACAATCAGTTTAATATCTCACGCGGCAAAAGTTATTCTAAGAGTATTGAGTAGAAGAATTGAAGGAAAAATTAAGGGTCAAATCGGAGAAGACCAGTTCGGATTTTAGAAAGGGAAAGGACGAGGGATTCAATTGGGGTAATGAGGGTACTAGTAGAACGAAGCCTGGATTTAAAAAGGACATACAGTAAAACCCCTATTTAGTGAATCGCTGGGGATCAGACTAAGCTTTCACTAAATAGAGGTTTTCATTAAATCGAGGTTTTCTATTAAAATGTTTTTAATTTATATTTTCTACTTTTATATTTATTTTGTTAGGGTTGAGATGGATCTCGCAGGTAGTCAGAGAAAGCAGACATCTACTCTAAGCACACTCTTTATTGAGACTTCCGTCAAATGTTCTGGAAGTATGGGCATAGACACAAAACAAAAGAAATCTATAAGGCAACCATATAAGTAGCAGACATCAAACATAAACCAAACCAAGTATTTAGATTATAAACACAACACTCCTCCTTAATCTAAATATGTCGACATGATTTATTACACTGAAAGAGAATGGAGACTAAGGCCTGGCAATTAAACATAAATCCTTTACACATTTATCAACCTTTAATCTATTTAATGCCTCAGTAAAAATATCAGCCACCATGTCTCCTGTAAATTTATACNATTTATTTAAATAGTCCAACAAACTTGATTAGCCTCCTCTGGCAAGAGTATTGAGCATTTAAAACATCTCACTCCAAAGAATTCACTTTTGAAATAGTAGTGCTGTCGACATCAAAAGAAGTTAAATATCTTCTAACAACTTCAAGTGCTTAAAATACTTCACCAAATTTTGGAATGGATTCTTCTTTCTGTAGTGTTTCTTCATCTACTATTTCATCTTCTTCCTGTAAGCCTTTGGCATCACAAATTTTTTTCTACATCTTCTGGAGAACCAGAAGTGTTCTCAAGATCTTCCCATCGGACAAACTATTCAAAATTTGTGTCCATATCAGTAGAAATTTTCACTCAATTTTGATGGGCATATTTATATCAATTTCCATAGAGTTATTACAATTGATTCCATCCTTCGTAAAACAGTTTGATATTGTTTTAAATGCAAATAAATTCCATGCAGATGTTACCATGTGCATACCTAGAAGGATGTTCAGTTTCAAATGTTTGTTAATTTTTATATATGATACTGCTTTCAGCACTAAAGGGTTTTGAAATTTTGTTTTCATGGTATGAATAATGTCCAAGTGAAGTGGCTGCAGATTACTAGTACAATTCTCTGGAAGAAGAACCACTTTATTATTACATAGAAAATTAGTATCTGGAAGGTGAGCTGGACATTTATCAATAAATGGAAAAATTTTTCTATTAGCATATGCTAATAGAAAAATTTTTCCATTTTTGCTTCTGATATCACCCATTTTTGCTTCTAATAATGTCAGAAAAGTTTTAAATGAAGATGGGCCATTCGATGTAAGTGGTCCAATTTTAGAGAAGTACCCTACTCAACCATCACAGATTTTAATGAAATCAGATAATGCACATAATCCCTAAACACATGTACATAATCCAAAAAAATAGGAATAAATGTGATGAAGTTGCTATGGCAAAATTATGTACGCAATCTTGTATGATGAAAAATCAAGTCTAATTTTTTAGAGGGATAGAGTAATATCAGCTGAATATACCCAATTTTTGGTGTCGTAATGAAATTCGTAACTTTTTAAACTAACGGAAGGCATTAGGAAAGTGAAACTTTTTATTCTTACATCATGTATTGAGCAATTGCAAGGCACAAAGTTTTGCATTTACCTTATGTTTATTTCCAAATATATAAAATGGCAAACTTTAAATTTTTTTCAAGCCAAATATTTTGGGCCGATTTTGCTGCAAATTTTCTGCATGGAGTTTACTCGCGAAAGTTTGCTTATTATTTTGTGTAATAGAACAGCATAAGTTGTGTAAGAGTACAAAGTTTTGTTTCCCTTAACAGAATACTGCCTGAGACAATGGGTCTCAAAGTTGATCAAAACTCAATGTCATACTATGAAAGGCTGTGGTAGGGGGCCAAACAAATGACTGTATCTCAGCAAGTATTGCAGCAATGGATGTAAAACTTGGCTGATGCTCATTGAGGATATGAGTAAATGTTTACACAAAAGTTTATTGAAATCTATGATGGCTGAGAGGGGCACCTCTCTAAAATTGACCACTTGAGATGGAATGATCCAGATTCAGAAACTAACGAAAAAGAAATAACACAAAATGAGCAGAAACAAAATCTAATGCAGACTGTCAACCTGTTCGCAAGTACTTCTTAGCACCAGCTAAGTTTTCGTGAGGTTATCATCAGTTTTGCACTAAGTTGAGCATTTATGTTTCGAGGAGTAAGCTTCTTTTTCACTAAATGCGGGTTACACATTAAATCGAGATTAACTAAATGGGGGAAAATAATGCATTGTTTATATACAAATATGGCCGGGACCAGAAAAAATATTCACTAAATTGGGGAACGTTAAATCGGGGTTTTACTGTATGTGCATGTTCTGTCGATTTTGAAAAGGCTTTTGATAGAGTTCAATGGCCAAAATTAATGGGAATTTTAAAGAAAATTGGGTTGGACTGGAAAGAGCTTGGGGAGCCCACAAGAAGAACTGGAATTTCCAGATGAACAAGAGTTGCACAAGGTATATGGAAGGTTAGACCATACCATTATCAACATTATCGGGTATTATTAATAATACCTGATATAATGCAATATTCAGCCAGCTAAAACATTACGAGGGAAAACGAAGCGTAAACGAAAGTGAGGAAGGTGTGAAATTAAAAGTGAATTCTGAGCAACAAAGTTTTGATACAAAGTTGAAGAGTATCCAAGTATAGCCAGCAATTGTAAAGGCCTGTTTACACGGTGCATTAACTTGTACAAGTTAATGTACAAATGCATGAACCACCAAAAATGCACCGTGTAAACCAGGGGCTGTTTACTTGGATAGGCACTTCCGGTCATGGTTTGCGCCTCTAGCGATTTTTCCCCCGAACTAGATGGTCTGGGTAGAAGTAAGCGTCATCAGCGTCATAACGGTCTTAACCAACGTTTAAAATGTTTTTGGCGAATATTTGGGGAGATCATCTAAATAGTGAAGATAATTTTGCCTCAGATATACCGCGAAAGAACCTGAAATGTGCAGTGAAGGATTGCTCCAACATAGTTGGAATGGACGTTCAGGAAAAGTGTATGTTTTGTATCCATAAACAGAGGTATGCAAGCATGTTCTAGTGTATGAATTTCGGTTCGTCTTTCCTGTTGAAACATGAGTATTCTAGTAATGTAGTATTCTAATTCT
>KZ309472.1:138584-155944 GCA_000376725.2 Ladona fulva
TTATTCTACAAGATTCTTCTCAAAAAAGCAAATTTTAGGAAGGAAATAATTACACATTCTTGCAAAACTTTCTCAAGGTTCCTAGGTAAATAAACTTGTTTAGAAAGTTGCATCTGAACAAGGTTTGTATGAAGGCATTTTGGTTGTGGGAGGGATTTCAGAATATATTACCATAGATCTTGAAGAAGTAAATGAGATATTTAACTAACGCAACTCGGCATGATCAATTCTGCCATCATTAAAATGGACAATGAAGTAGGATCGTACAAATAATTCTCAGAAATTAAGTAAACAGCAATCTAGATTTTTACCAAATTCATCCTTCTTTTCATCTGGTCTTATTTCATACATTTTATTACGCTGAATCCGATGCTTTCACAGTTGCTTCGATGACATTTTCAATTCCTATTTTTTAGAAAATACAATTTCTAGGATAAAGCGTATACCTGAGTTTCTCGCATGTTTTTCACTGTTTGTTATTGTTTTTAAATCGCTGGTAATATTTCCTTCGTTTCGATTCTTATGTGGCACAACAGCGCCATGGCTAAAATTCATACTACGTGAAAGGACGCTGTCTAGCGGATAGCTAACCAGAGGATCAATTTTCTGTGCGACTTTGAAGAAACAGATAAAAATCTAACAAACTACTAGTTTTATCCTCTGGAAACCAATCCAGGGGATAAGATGAAGTTTGTAGAAACCGGCCATCAGTGAACCATACAATAGATAAAAGGAATAAATTAAATGATTATAGAAATTTAACTAACAGTAGTAAATACTATAAGGAAAAGAAATAACACAAGAGAGAAGAGGAAATATTTAAACTATATGTATAAATTAGATAATTAAATAAGAAATGAATAATCATATATAAAACAAATAATATATGAAAATATAATAAATAAGTAAATTATTAAATATATACACAATGAATAAATAAAATATAGAAATGAAAAAATGTATAATTAATGTGTGAATTAAGAAGTGAAAAAAGTAGATTGCAAAAAATTTTAAATAGGAAATGTAAATATGAGACATTATGCACAGACGATGACATCATGCATGTATTTTCTGTATTGATAAGGATCAAACTCTGATGTTGTACATTGCCCTTTGACAATCCTTTCTGCATACTAAAACCACAATTATGGCCATCTTCTTGGATAGAATGTTTAGGTATGAATATTTTTCATTCACAGGTTTCATTGCCTAGCATGTTATTTAAGACATTGTTTCAATGCACACTTATAAACATCCTTCATATCACATGCAGATGGATCACAGAAATGTATCTCCTGAAACAGAACAACTGAAAGCACCCAATGACTATTGCTAATATTAAAGGGGATAAGTAATTTGGAATAGCCTGAGAAGTCATCATGCCTGAACATTGACAAAAGTCTCTGCAATGGATTTGTTCTTAACACTAACTCAGACAATGCTGGATCTATGAAGTAGAATCATCATCATGAACAACCTTATGCAGAAATCACAGTATCATATAACCAGCCCCTGTGAGTCTTGAGATACTTCTTTAAGTTTGAGAACTTCCTCATCTGAAATATAATAATCTAATGACTTCAAATGCTGCTGATTAATTGCAAAAGGACCAACACTGAACAAGTAACAGAGTCCCCATCAACAAGTGGCAAAGTAAAGCTGAGATTATGAGATAGCAGAGACTCTCTGATTCAGTTAGCATGTCTTCCCTGCACACATCTAATTTCCCTCCCTTGCCTCCTGTGACTAATGCACCTGTTATGAGCATGTCTTCTCTGCACACATCTAACTCCCCTCCCTTACGTCCTCAAACTAATATAACTGAACATAACCCTTTAATTAACCTGCCTACCTCACAGTCTGTTTGTAGTTCTCCAGATTATAAACTTCTATCAAAGGGGAAATATTGATTAATAGAGATTGAAAAGTGACATTTTTAACCTTCCCTCTGATCCAGTTCCCCTATCCAACCATTGGAAAATATTAACAAATTTATGTGATGAAACATGTTCCGAAATTAAATTTATTAATATAAATTTGAAAGGAAAAATTTTTAATGGTGGATCAGTAGAGGCTACTAAATGCAAATCACTTTATCCCTGTAAGTGTGAGGCATGTCAAAAAACTTATTCTAGTAAATCTTCATATTATAAACATAAAAAGAATTGTGGATCAGTTAAAAAAAATGCCAATTAATTATCCAAGGGTTTGTGTTGTCTGCAATGTTTCTTATGCCAATAAATTTAATTATAGTAGGCATAAAAAGCATGTGAAGTAGCTGGAAAATATATTTGTTGTCCATGTCCTGAATGTAATATAAAATTTCAGAGCCATTCAGAAGTATTTAATCATTTAGCAACTTATCATGAGGAAGATTTGTCTGTAGAGAACCATCAGTTTACAGACAGTTGAATTTAATTCCTGGAAGAGTGACCTTTGTAAAAAGAATAATATTTCAATGATTAGGCAATCTGGAGTTTATTGTAGAGACAAAACCTCTTTGCATTATTATGTGTGTAAATTCAATAATAACCATAAGCATGATTTAACTATCAAGAAAACAAGTAGGAGAAGGAAATTTGGCTGCATGCCTAACACAGACTGCATGTCTAGAATTCTAGTGAGAAATTCAAATGGTTGCATTAATGTAAAATATTTTAGTTCTCACGTTCATGAACTCAAGTTTAAAAATGTTAAATTTTATCGCTGGGATGAGTTCACAGAAGTTAGAACCAATGCCTTGTTGGAACAGGGTGTCCCTGCCCATACCATTCAGGAATCATTTCAGCCTAACAGTTTAAAAGGTGAAATTCCAATTAAAGAGTACTTCATATCCACAACAGATATAAACAAAATGAGGTATGGATTGGAAATGAAGAAAACATTGAATAAGGATGATGCTTTAGCTTTTCACTTGTTTGTTCATTCATTGCAGAAAGATGACAATTCAGTTTTAATATATAAGCCTTTGGGAAAAAACACAGAGATTGGTATAACAGATCTGGATAATTTGCCTCATTCTCCTCAGATTTTTTGCCTTGGAATTCAGCTACTGCAGCAATTAGAAGAAATGGTTAAAGGCTGTACACAGATCTTATGTATTGATTCCACTCATAGTAATAATCAGTACAAATACCATCTCTTGAATCTAGTTATTCCTGATGAGTATGGGATAGGGTATCCTGTTGCACATTTTTTAAGAAATTACATTGACGAGGGTAGACTAGTATGTCCCTTGCGTTCAGTTATAGCTAAATGTCCTAACCTTGTGGTAATTGCAGTCATGACTGATGGGGATGAAGCATTAGGAAATGCCATTAGAAAAGTTTTTGGTAATGTCAGACACTTGTTATGTTCTTGGCATGTAAGAAAAAATTGGCAAAAGAATCTACACAGGAAACTTCCAGGTAATGATGCATTGATATAAGAAATCAATGAAATTTTGGATACTTAGATAGAGGAAAGGAATGAAGATGAGTTTAATTCTATGCTGGAAACCTTTTTGTCCAGCTATGATGTATCTGTTAGTGCCTTCATTAAATACTTCAGGGGAAATTATTGTGAAAATAGTGAAACTTGGGCATTTTGGTATCGTAATTTTCCCCATGCTAGAACAGATACAAACATGTTTGTGGAAAGTTTTCACAATAAGTTAAAAACACATTATCTTAGCCGGAAAGTAAATCGTCTGCTAGATGATCCTTAGGTGAATGTCAGGTCACATGCCATTCTGGTAGGAAAAAATTAAATAAAACCTAATAATATGTACAAGTGCTTAATAAATTTACTCCTTGTTTCGGGGGTTGCCCAAAAAAGGTATGCCCAAAAGGTTATCATAGTGTTTACATTTTCAATGGTATATCGTAGAATGGAAGAATTTCGAAGGTTTGGCTGGTATAAATGCTTCAGTTTTAATAATGAAGGTATACGTTCGAATTCAGAACATTGTGAAAAGGTTCTTCCATGAAACTTACCGATATGTATTGTTTTGAGGTATGCCAATAAGGTTATCATATGTTCCTATGGCTGAATTACTGCTTCAAACGAAATATAAAGTTTCTACGAAGATGACTGTAACTTTAATATTAAAGACATCACGAATACTTCGCTCTGGTGATATTGAATACGACGATTAAAACGTTGATTTGTTTGGAGGTGGCCCGTCTCGAGACAAAGGTATGCAAGGAAGGTTATCATGGTGTTCATGTTTTCACTTGTTTATCGCATGTGGACCACTCTTTTACTGATTATTCCAACCCAAGTAGCACCTCGACTGAGATAACTGATTATTATAGCTCCACCGAACACTTAATTTTTACCAGTGTTCTTTTTCATTAATGCATTTATGTAGAATTATATGTCTTCTTCTTCATACGGTTACGTAGTTTGCCGCCAATGTATTCATATTCTAGCTATGATGTTCCTTTGCGGTGTTGCCATATCAAGGTATGCCATATAGGTTATCTCTTTCTAGCAAAGAAAAGAACACACTTTGTAACTTCCACATAAATTTATTAAAAAAGACCCGGGTTTCGTTGCAGTGCAACATCATCAGGTAAAGAAAAAGATTACGGTGTTCCTTATATACACTTTGAAGAGGGGGTGATAGGAGGTGTTGGGGGAGAGGGTGAAATAGTTAGATGTGAGGAGGGGAGTTTTGGTAGGGGAAATAGGTTGTTTGTGAGAAATCCGGTTGGGTTGAAGTTAACAGCTGTTTACAGATTTCTGATAAGATAAAAGAAATACGGCTGGAAAATAGCCTCATCAATACACAATCAGGACGTAAACAAATAGGTAAAATTCACAAACAATCAGTCATACATGTCACTTATGTCGAACTAAGAGGAATGGGAAGTAACAGGTACTCATTTAAAATATTTCAGTTCGTTAATTTTTCGTAATTTAAAATTTCTATCTGTTCCAGTAAGTCTAACCTAGGGCCCTTTTTCATTATGTGGAGGATTTTCGGTTCAAAATTGCTGGTATGATCGAAATTTAAAAGGTGTTTGGCAAAATGGGATTTTTCATTTTTCTTTTGAAAATGGTTTTTGTGCTCATTAATTCTGATATTAAAATTCCTTCCCGTCTGTCCTATGTAAGCTCCATTGCAATTCGAACATTCTAATTTGTAAATTCCACTTTTTTCCCCTTGTTCAATTCTATCTTTAGCGGAGTTTAGCATATTACGTAAATTATTTTTATTGTAAAATCCTATTTTAATTTTTTCCTTAGGAATTAGTTTGTTAATTTTAAGGGAAATTTTGCCAAGAAAAGGTAATCTACGCCATTTTGGTTTATCATCGGAAATCGGTTGGGATCCATAAATTTTCAATGCTGCTAATTTTGTTTTCTTTTTGTTGAAAAGTTTGTCAATTATTCTGTCCCCATAACCATTTTTAATCGCAATACTCTTGATTATATTTAGTTCCGTTTGGAAGTTGGTTTCAGACATTGGTATAGAAAATAAACGGTTGAGCATTGAATGAAAGGCTGCCAATTTTTGTGTGAAATGATGGTTAGAACTAGAGTGAATGACGTGATCTGTGAAGGTGGGTTTTCGATATATGGAAAATTCGCATTTCTGGTTTTTAACAGTTATAGTTACATCTAAATAATTTAGGGACCCGTTGGACTCTTTTTCGCAGGTAAATTTTATGTTCTTATGCCTTGAATTTAAGAATTTTAAAAAATTATCCAATTGTCTATTGGACCCTGTACAGATACACAGCACATCGTCCACATAACGATACCATCTGAATACTTGATTTAGTAACGAATGTTTTGAATTGAACATTTCCTCCTCAAAATTATTCATAAAAATTTCAGCTAGCAGAGGGGAGAGAGGTGATCCCATAGATAACCCTTCTTGTTGTTTATAGTACTGTCCATTAAATTTAAAATAGTTCTGTTGGATGCACATTTTTAATAGAGAACAAATTTCACTGGTGATGTCTGGCGGAACTTTTGCTGCAAGTAGTAGTTCTTTGGCTAGTTCTATGGACCTGGATGCGGGGACACTAGTGAATAGATTAGTAACGTCAAAGGACACTAAAACGCACTTCTTTGGTAACACAATATTGGATAATGTTTTTGTGAGATCACTGGAAAATTTCACACTGTAACTAGGAATAAAGCCAGAAGATTGCCTGAACAAACCGTTTAGTTTGTGGGCTAAAATTTGGGTGGAGGCTGACTCACTTGACACTGTGGGTCATATGTCATGTGTTGACATACTGGTCGAATGGGTTGGGAAGGCTTGTGAATCTTCGGTAAATCGAAGAATCGAGGCACCATCGGATTCATCTGAATTAAACTTCGTTTTTCTTCGGGCATGAAAAGCGAAGAGCAAGACTTCACGGCATTTTTGCACTGTATTTGGTAGGAGTTGGTGGGATCCTTGGTTAACTGCTCGATGCTGTTGTTATTAATGAAATCTAGGCACTTCGTAGTGTAGGAATCCTTCTTCATGAATACTATAGAATTTCTTTTCTGGATGGTGAGATTCTCATTTGTCAGAGTTTTATTGATGTTCTTGATTACTTTCAGATCTGATGAATGGTTGGTTAGATTACGAAAAAGACACCAATCCCGGATTTCTTCTGCTACTATATGCTTAATGCCTTGATGTTCCTTACGGAGGGCTAAATCGCAGTCCACTACTAAATTTTTAATTTCGCGTTTGGAAATTGGTAGATTCGGAGCAAATTTGAGTCATTTCTCCAAAATTTCAATTTCCGCGTCTTGAAATTTGTGACTGGTAAGAATTGTTAATCTCTCGAAAAATTGATGGGTGGAAATATCCTGTCTGTCGTCCGGAAGTACCGCAGATGATGGTTTAGTCTTGTTAGCTACTAAATATTCTAGTTTCTTATTAATAACTGCTCTTTTCTTGAATGCTATTTCACTGCTTCGAAGACGCACTGCATCATCCAAATAAATCCATTCTACCCAATGAAGGTTTTGGCTCAAGTTCGTGTGTACAAGTAGAAGGTATTGCGAAATGCTGTCTCTTTTGACATACCATTCATGTAATTCCCTTTTAATCCAAATGGTATGGGCTGCTTTCACTGCGAATCTTCCGGCAGACGTTGCTGGTGTCGTCTTGAGGATGNGAATATTGATATTGTTTGCGTATTGCATGTCTATTTAAACACCCTGTGAGCCGTCTTTCGGCGTGTGGCAGGCACTATGACTCTACCTTCCTATTCGATTGCTTTCACGCCTAGTCTATGAATAGAAATTCAAACAGGTTTATTGTTTCGCATGAGTGTCAAAATCATATCATATTATATATAAGTGTCCGTCCGTCCGTCTGTCTGCCTTTCCCCCTAATTGTCTCAGAAACTTGACTTACAGATCTGAAGCAAACTGCATTGCGTTGTGGTCAAATGGTTGCATTAATGTAAAATATTTTAGTTCTCACGTTCATGAACTCAAGTTTAAAAATGTTAAATTTTATCACTGGGATGAGTTCACAAAAGTTAGAATCAATGCCTTGTTGGAACAGGGTGTCCCTGCCCATACCATTCAGGAATCTCTTCAGCCTAACAGTTTAAAACGTGAAATTCCATTTAAAGAAAAAAGCTTTAGCTTTTCATTTGTTTGTTCATTCATTGCAGAAAGATGACAATTCAGTTTTAATATATAAACCTTTGGGAAAAAAAACAGAGATTGTTATAACAGATCTGGATAATTTGCCTCATTCTCCTCAGATTTTTTGCCTTGGAATTCAGCTACTGCAGCAATTAGAAGAAATGGTTGAAGGCTGTACACAGATCTTATGTATTGATTCCACTCATGGTAATAATCGGTACAAATACCATCTCTTGAATCTAGTTATTCCTGATGAGTATGGGATAGGGTATCCTGTTGCACATTTTTTAAGAAATTACATTGACGAGGTTATACTAGTATGTCTCTTGCATTCAGTTATGGCTAAATGTTCTAACCTTGTGGTAATTGCAGTCATGACTGATGGGGATGAAGCATTAGGAAATGCCATTAGAAAAGTTTTTGGTAATGTCAGACACTTGTTATGTTCTTGGCATGTTAGAAAAAATTGGCAAAAGAATCTACACAGGAAACTTCAAGGTAATGATGCATTGATACAGGAAATCAATGAAATTTTTGGATACTTTGATAGAGGAAAGGAATGAAGATGTGTTTAATTCTATGCTTCAAACCTTTTAGTCCAGCTATAATAGTCCTTTTAGTGCCTTCATTAAATACTTCATGGGTAATTATTGTGAAAATAGTGAAACTTGGGCATTTCGCTATCGTAATTTTTCCATGCTAGAAAAGATACACACATGTTTGTGGAAAGTTTTCACAATAAGTTAAAAACACATTATCTTAACCGGAAAGTAAATCGTCGGCTAGATGATCCTTAGGCGAATGTCAGGTCACATGCCATTCTGGTAGGAAAAAAGAAAATAAAACCTAATAATATGTACAAGCAATGGCGTAGCCAGGATTTTCTCAATGGGGGGGGGAAATAAGATATCGTTTTTTGATAAAAAATGGTTTTATTTGAAAATTTGAAACCTTTAAAGTAATTAGTTGCAATGCCATTCAAACCTTTCTAAATCTTGTTTCAGCATTAGCCTACGAGATTTCTGACTAAATCTTAACAAAATTTCTTTCTCAAATTTATTTTTAGCTTCCAGAACCCTCTTTTTATGCACACTCATCATACAAAGACCTACAAGCCGATTTTCCATCATTGTTGACCGTAACCAAGTTTTCACCCTGCGTAAGGTGCTGAAGGATCTTTCGATAGTGCACGGCAGTGCAAGTGAGATAAGTAGCGCCCGTTTTACGGATGGATAAAACAATTGGGTTTCTTTAACTAGTGCAGCTAGTTCTATCTCCTTTAGTTCGGCATGTTGCACATTTTTTCCTTTCCATTGGCTGTACCAAAGCTCAGCTTCACTGAGGAAATCATTCAAATTATAGAAACTACAAAAACTTGTAGTTTTCTTCAAAAAATCCTCATACGTCATATTAAGCATTGCATGAGGGTGTAACGTAAACAATGAGAATGCGGGTAAGTTCTCCTCAGAAAAACGCTGTTCTAGAGACATTATTAATGAATCTATGTAAGGAATAATTAGAGATCTTCTCCAAAACTCGCCAGAAGTCAGTGCTGGTGGATTTGCCCGATGTTTCTGCTGATTTATGACTCGCGGCATATTGAAATCTGCTCCCAGATGCTCGGCGATTGTTTCAGCCTCTACTATAACTTTTTCACTTTCAACAACAGCATTTCCACGGTGTTTTTTCATGATGTCTGTAATTTTTTTAATGTGATTTGCACATTGAATTAAGTCCACACTTTTTGACTGAAGAGCATTTACCACCGGTTGCAGGAGTGCCGAGTATTTTGCTATAAGACAAACACTAACAATGAATTCAGATTTTGTAGCAGCGCAATGCATTTGGAAAGCAGCTTTTCTCGTTGCATTGTTGCTGTCTGTTCCTCTTGATAGTGTTTCAAGCGCCATACCGATTTCCACATAATGTTCTTTGAATGTGGCGATACTTTTATGTTTTTGAGACCAACGGGTTTCGCAGAGCATTGGTATATTCGGTATGCATTTTCGACGAAGGGCCGATTCTCGGAAGAATCTAATTATTTCTTTTATTGTGGAGACCGTATTTCGTATCGCTGATATTTCGTTTAAGTCGTTTACTACTAAATTTAGTTTGTGACTAGCACAGTGAAAATATAACGCTCTTGTATACGTTTTTCGAAGAATGCTCTGGACACCGCCATCTTTTCCTGCCATAGTGGAACACCCATCGTATCCTTGTCCAACGCACTTTTCTGGATCAAGGCCTACCTTTTCTATAAAGTTGTTAATTGCGGATGCTACAGATTTTGCATCCATATCACTCAACTCCACAAATCCTAAAAATTCTTCACGAACCATCATGTTTTCTTCGTCAAAAAATCGAACCCCAATGGAAAGTTGCTCTTTTCCTGATATATCACTGCTCTCGTCTGCCAAGATACTGTAAGCATATGCTTTCTTTACGTCAGTGGTGATGTCGTCTCTAATGACGTCGCCACATAGGCTGATTATTTCATTTTGAATCTGCGGTGACATATAAGTGGCATTCTTCCCTCCCTTTTCGATGTGCTCTTTTAAAATGTGGTCACCAGCGTCAATTTTGAGTTTAATCAAGTCTTCAAAAACACCTTCATGATTTCCTTTGCCCCGGAAAGGTAGGTCGTGTGTTCCACAAAACATCACAGTCGAAATTATTGATGCAACAATTTCCTTGTTGGCTTCTATTTCTTGTTGGTGGACAGAAATCAGCTGTATATCAACGGGTATATTTTCAACAAAACATTTTGCTGCTGTGGTTGCCGATTTGTGCCACTGAGATGACGCATGAGATTTCGCAAATTCGTGCATGTCTTTATAGCGAGTGAAAGGCCTGACTATGAAAGATCCTAAAACACCATGCACTTTAGTTGGTGGAAACAACACACAATAAATGCACAACGCGCCCTTTAATTTCTTGGAATACGCCAGCCAAGGAGCATAATCCATCAACCAGCTGTATTTAAATTTTCTTTTTAATTGCACAGCATCCTTAGCAAAGTCATAACTTGGAGTTGGTGACCAAGAGTTTTTTAAAACTTCCATTTTTTGAGATGAGGTCATACTAAACGAACGTCCAAGCCAGTGACCCACGTCATTATCTAAATACGTTTGATCCTGTACAGCAGAAACAGATGGTAGTGAAGATCCACTTGATGCACTTAAAACAGCAATAGGTGCAGGTATGGGTGCAGTTGTGCAAGCGCCAACATTCTGCTTCGATTTTTCTTCTCCGCCGGTATCACTTTCGCTACTACTTTCATCTGGTTGCTTTCTCTTCTGTCTCCCTAAAAAAATAAATAACTACTACTAAACTTCCCAAAATAATAAAACAGCTATGTATTTAAGCTTCTAAACGGATTCCTTACTAGATACTTCAAGCTTAAAAATGTTTTTTTATTGTTTCCATACAATAGAGACAACGCAAAGAAGGGAAGAATGGCTAACACGTGTCAAAAAGATTGTGGAGGAGGAAAAGGGGCAAACTGTTTCCCTAGATCTTTTACAGCACTGAAGTGACCTACGCTCTCTTAGTGACCCACGCTCCCGTAGGTACTTTCAAAGCATTGAGAACAAAACTAACGGCGAATGCTTGCCATTTAGTTGGATAAGGGAATAAGCGTTAGTAGATAGAGAAAGCTTGAACATTTCGATGGTATCTTAGAGGTAGAAATACATCCATAGCATTGAAAACAAAAACGTTCGCAGCCGAATCCACGGAAGAAATAAAATGAAAAAGTTTTCCAAGAATTATTTAAATTACAAAGTTTCTCGGGCAGTACACCAAATTGAAACTTATGAAAGGATGTAATTTAGGATCATTTAGTTTTCTACTGTTTATATTATCATTTTGTTTTATTTTCTGATATATATTGTTATTATACGAGCTGCGGAGTCCATCAACGTTGTTTCAGGGAAGACGTATTCTGACCGCAAGAAAACTTATTCTGTAGAAATTCGACTTCTCACAAGTTACCACCAATTTATAGCAATATAAACGATAATTAAATAATAGTTATTCTGTGCTTTGGACATTTTCAACAACGTGGAAGTATCTGGACTAAAACATTTTGCAAATCGTAAAAACGTCTGTTTGTTAAATTAATGTTAACGATAAAGATAGATATTTTATTAAAATTTTCACCGTAGCAGTCAAATTATTACAGCACACTATTCCGCCGTACTAAAATAAGGTCGAAGCACGAGAAAAATCGGGAGCGATGTGACAAGGGAAAAACTAGACTTGCCATCTTATATCTCGGAAGAGTCAAGGAACGCTCAGGCGCTACGCCCGAGATATCTCATGCGCGCCAGTTAATCAGATTTAATTAAGCAAAACTGTTGCATAAGTAGCAAATTAAAACATTGAATCGTTATGTAAAGTTATTGGAGTGTGGTATACTTATTATTATTTCCTTGTATAGTCTTGTACGATTTTTTAAAATATCAATAATAATGACAGCATCAAAATCACTATTAAAAACGAAAAAAGTCTTCGCATTTCCTGAATATTTTAGGTTGCTTTAATTAGATGGTTTTACAACTCGTTGACTCAAACGGAAATAATATAGATACATACCTTTCGTGCTGAAAAAGTTTCTAATATCCATTTTAGATCACTATTGTCCTGCTGATTGCAGCGCGTAAAAAGGGAATAGAAGGTTCCACAACTTTCCCGCTAAATCGGGCAAATCCTACCTCTAACAATGTTCGAATTCATAACAGTATAAAAAGTTTCTTCCACGAAACTTCCCGATTTGTGAGTATTGTTTTGAGGTATGCCAATAAGGTTACCATGTGTTCCTACGGCTGAATTACTGCTTCAAACGAAATATAAAGTTTCCACGAAGAAAACTGTAACTTTAATATTAAAGACATCATGAATACTTCACTCTGATGATATTGAATAAGACGATTAAAACGTAGATTTGTTTGGAGGTAGCCTGTCTCGAGATAGAGGTATGACAAAAAGGTTATCATGGTGCTCACGTTTTCACTCGTTTATCGTATGTGGACCACTCTTCCTAAGACGCAATAAACCCAAACCCTTCGTCAAGTTCCCATTTTTCTTATGAAGAGAAGTTCTTCGGTGGAATTGTGATGATATGTCGAGAAACGTTTAGCANGGGAAATTAGGTTAAACAAAAGAACAGCGATATTAATATGACATATACATGTGTAAAAAAAATGAATAGAGATATCGAATAAATATGTTGGGAAACAGTTGAAGGGGGATATTGGACGAAAAAAGAGAACGGCGATATTAATATGGCATAAACAGATGAATAGAGAATATATTATGAATTTTTGAAACAGTTGAAGGAGGAAATTAGATGTAACAAATGAGAGTAAGTTATTAATATGGCATATAAACATAGACAGATGAATAGAGATATTCATAAACGATATATGTCTATGTAGATGTGAGAAAACAGATGATTAGAGAATATAGATGACGATGTTGGGAAACACTTGAAGGAGGTAATTGGATGTAAAAAATGAGTTGAGATATTCGTAAAAAAGTTCCTAACAATAGCGATATTAATTAATCAACTGTATATATGTGGGAAAACAGATGAATAGCGAATATAAGACGATGCTGGGAAACAGTTGATGGAGTTAATTCGACGAAACAAATGGGAGACGAAATCCGTGATTATAGTGCGGGGAGAAAAGGGACAAATAAAAAGCGATTTTAATGAATCAACTGTATATATGTTGAAAAACAGATGAACAACGAATATATGACGATGTTGGGATACAGCTGAAGTGGATAATTGGATGAAACAAAAGACGGGCGATATTAATGTGACATATATATATGAACATATGAATAGAGATATGTGAATGTCGATTTTGGGGAACAGTTGGAAATGCGAAGAAACAAAAGAGTTAAGTAATTCGTAAATAAGGCTCCAAATAAACAGTTGAATAGCGATATTCGTAAACCATATATGTGGTATATATATATATGTGGAAAAACAGATGAATGACGATGATGGGAAACAGTTGAAGCGACGAAAGAAAAGAGAGAAGATATTCGTAATTTAATCTCAAGGAAAACAAATGACCTGCGATATTCATAAACCATTTACACATATATATAAACAGATGAATGAAGATCTGCGTAAGGGAAATAGTTGAAGCAGGAAATGCGATTAAACAAAAGAGTGAAGATATTCGTAATTTAAGCAAAAAATAACAGATGAATGGCGATTATAATGAACCGACTGTATATATGTGGAAAAACAGATGAATAGAGAATGTATATGACGATGTTGGGAAACAGTTGAACGAGGAAATTCGATCGAACAAAACAGTGACGATATTCGTAAATAAAACGCAATGAAAGACAAATCAAAAGCAATATGAATAAGAAAGCGATATGTAACGAAAAACAGATGAATGACGATAATATTAAACGTAAAGAAGCCAATATGGTCGCAATTACACGAAAGCAATCACAAAAACACGTTACAACAATAAGAACCAAACGGACGGCAATTTTAATTGAACAATCGCGAAAAAACGTATAAAAAACCTCCGAAATCCGCCATTTTCTCGAAACAAAAGACTGTCGCGGGGCGGAACAACTTTTTTCCGCCATTAAGTCGGAGCTAATTTCCCGAATCGAAGGCATTCGATACATCGAAATTGATTAATAGCTCATTTCGCAGCGGCGTCATTAGCGCCTCCTGGTGTTAAATCTACCTGCACTTCCAAGTTGGACCGTTTTTCAAATTTAGAGGCTCTTTTTTTTTAATTCGGACAGTTTCGAGTGTCGCGAGGACAAAAGAATGGCGAAAATGGAGTCGTATTTCAAAATCTCATATTAATGCACTTTGCGCGGTTAATCGAGGGAAACAACATTGCATTGATTGCATCGATCGGGAAGCGCAAAATGGCGCGAGGCGTTGCTATGCGATAAATGCGCGTTTTTGGGCGAAATAAGGTGTAATTGACGTGGAATTGTGTGTAATCTTAGATTAAATTGGTTAAATGTCGAATGTAAGGGGTAAAAAACCCTTTGTTACGAAAAAAAGGGGATAAAATTGCGTATTCAATAAAAAAACATGTTCATGATAAACATTATGGCGGCCGAAGGTTAACAGTTTCTACAATTTGAGTTATTTTTAAATAAATAACGACATTTGGACGCTTTCAAAGGGAATGTTTTGTAATTTAAACGTAATTCTTTACGCAAATTAAAAAAATTCCATTTCGTCATATTACGTAGCGATCTCATCGTTGACTGAGCGAACTCATCATTGACTAAGCGAACTCATCATAAGCTAAGCGGAGTCATCATAAACTAAGCGAAGTCATCATAAACTAAGCGAAGATGTCATAAAGATAAGCGGACTCATCACCAACTAAGCGAAGTCATCATAAACTAAGCGAAGGTGTCATAAAGATAAGCGGACTCATCATAAAGTTTGCAGATTTATTGTAAAATAAGCGTACTCATCAATTAGTAAGCTAACTAATCACAAACTAAGCGATATAGTCAAACTAAGCGTAGTCATCATAAACTTAGCAATGTCATCAAAAACTAAGCGGATTCATCACCAACTAAGTGTAGTTATCATAAACTAAGCAAATACGTCACAAACTAAGCGAAGTCATCATAAACTAAGCGAAGATGTCATAAAGATAAGCGGACTCATCATAAAGTTTGCGGACTTATTGTAAACTAAGCGGTCTAACCATATACTAAGCTCACTAATCATAAACTAAGCGATGTAGTCATACTAAGCTTTAAGCGTATTCATCATAAACTAAGCGGAGTCATCACAAAATAAGCGAATTCAACATTAACTAAGCGAACTCATCATCATCTAAGCAATGTCATCATGAAGTAAGCGCAGTTCTCACAAAGTTAAGTTGGCTCATCATAAACTAAGCGGATTCATCATAAACTAATCGTCTTTATTACAAACTAAGCCAAATAATCAAAAACTACGCGAACCATAAACACATCCCAATTAACATGAGATTCAACTGTATTTTAGACAAAAACAATTCCTTACGCAAAAACACTCGAAAAATTCGAAACGTAAAAAAAACAAGATGGCGTCCTTCGCAAAACCCCGAAAAAAACGCCGAATAATGACAAACGAAGGTCGGGATAATTGAGCGCCTCTTTATTTAAGTATCCGATTCTTTCGGGAAACAATATCGCAGCGAAAAGCGACAAAAACGGCGTTTCTGCGCCGCGAGGGATGGGGGCAAAACAAGATGGCGGCGGGCAGATTATCAGCGAGTATTTTTCGCGTAATTAGAGCCTCCGAGCGCTCACAATTAAAGGCCTCCGCATCCTTCCTCCTCTTCCTGGCGGCGGAAAAACCGCCGCCAGGGGCCATTCCGGCGCTAGTTTACTGCGCGAATTGCGATGCGGAAAACTTTTAATGTGAATTATGACGGCCGCGGACATTACGGAGTAAACATTAGCGCTCATATTTGACGTCAGTGTTTTATTTTCGATATTCAATTGTCACCGAAAAATCCACTCTTCGATTGCGTGTTTAGGAAAAAAGGGGAGTTTATTGCGATAAAAAAAAAGAGGGCGACGCGATGCGGTTTTTTTTTCGGTTGCCACGGAAACGAACGGAGGTGTGTCGCGATGGAGATTCGAGCGTCTTTTTTTTCGGATGATTTTTTGTTGATGGTTATTTGAAGGAGAGAAACAATTGAGGGACGAATTCGGAGGAAAAGTGACGGATGAATAACGATAAACAATAAAACAAGAAAGTCGTCGAATCGAAAAGAAAAAAAGAAGGGCGAAATAACCAAAGAAAGCGTAAAAAAAGAAGACAATCGGAGAAGGATAGAGTGGTTAACTTAGCGCTGTCATCATCAAAAAGGATACTTGTCATCAAAATTAAGCGAACTAATCATAAATTAAGCGATCTAAACGTTTAAATAAGCGAAATATTCATAAATTAAGCGAATTTATTATTAAACTAAGAGAATTCTTAAAGTAAGCGAACTCAACATAAACTAAGCGAATTCATCATTAAAGTAAGCGGAGTCAACATAAACTAAGCGAACTCATCATTAAAGTAAGCGAACTCTTCATTTAAGTAAGCAGACTCAACATAAACTAAGCGCACTTATCATAAATCCAAGCAAAATCAAAATTAACTAAACGAACTTTTAATAATCTCAGCAAACAAATGAAATACTAAATAGCATTTTAAAATCATAGAGATTTCGTAGACAACGTCGTCACGACAACCAGAATACAGCGAAACAAATTAATGAACCAAACAAATGAATCACGAAATGTTCTAGCAAAAAAAATTGACATAAGACATAAAAGAAGAAAAAACAATCGAATTACGAAACGAAAGAAAAATTAAAAACGAAAAAATAATGATTTTGAAGAAATGTAGCAAAAAAACTGGGAAAAAAACATTTGAAAAACTAAATGGCCACATAAAAGCATAAAGAAATTAAATTAGAAAGCTAATCGAAAGCGAAATCGCAAGCGAAACGAAAAAGTGAATAACGATACGTTTCCAAAGAAAAGCCACGAAAGAAACGGGAGAAAATTAAGGAAGAAAATCGAACAAAAGCATCGCGAAAGTCAACCGAAAGAAGAACGAAATTCGATAAACGACGAAAACAAAAAACGCGCGAAAACAAGACGCTATGGGTAAACAAAACGCGACAATACCGCATCTCGATGAAACAAAAGAAGAAACAAATCAAACAAACAATCGAATCCGCATCGACAATGGAGTAACC
>KZ309473.1:6548-32066 GCA_000376725.2 Ladona fulva
AATAAATATTATAAATAATGGTAAGAAATATATTGAGTTATTATGATCTTACGACGGACTGTTTCTGGCTTAGGAGGACCAGATATATACGATAATAGATATATTTTTAAAGTAAATTAAGTTTCATGCTTGACGGGGGTGTTTACTAGTAAATCAATAAATAGAACGTAGACGCTTTGCGGTAAGGTATGTAACTAAAATGCAAATAGTTTATGAAATAAAACTTTAAAGTAAGCGATTCCACGGTGTGACATAGAAATCAATAAATCGCAACCTTTGGGCCTCTACGGCCGAGAAGCAAACTTTCATACGCAGTCGCAACTCAATCCCAAGTTTTTCCTTTAAATATCTAACAACCAACTAATCTTTTCTCATGGAATTTCTCTCTTTCAGATTATACGAGGTTCGTTTGGAATATGTCTCCGTTTTGCTTTAAGATCACGTGCTAACCCACTATTATATTATGTACACTAACCCACTTCTTTCGAAAGAGACAACGTGCGTTGGGCCTCTACGGCCAAAGTGCGAACTCCAATAGGCAATCGCAACTGTATCCCAAGTTTTTCCTTTAAATATCTAACAATCTATGAAGTTTATCTCAAAGAATCCTTCTCTTAAAAGTTATACGTGGGTCGTTTGGAATTAGCCCCCCATTTGCTCTAAAATATTACGCATTAACCCAAACGGCTTTAGCATCGCCGTATTCCTAACAAATTTGGAATTCTTTTATGTGTGATATTACCATCGCCGGTTTTTTCATTNTATTATACTGCAAGTGAACTTCTGCTTTTTCATTGAGAAGCATTAATCAAATATGTATCTATAAAATGTATTAGATTGAAAGTATTCTTTGACACTCATAAATCATATATATAAAAGGCAAATTTCTGTCCGTCTCCCTATTTATCTCAGAAACGGCTTGACTTAGAGATCTGAAACAAACTGCATTGTGTTTCTACGATGCTGAGACTCCCAGGAACACTGTTACCATCCCTGTAAAGGCAAGGGTTCGAACCCAAGAGCCCATCACACGTTTCACACGAGATTAACGTAAAGTACGTTTTCGTGACTTGCAGAGGTTGATTATTTTACAAAATTAAATTAGAAACAATGGTCCTATGAAATTGAGATAAGTGACACAAGAAACGAAAATGATCATATAGTATAGTTATTTTAGTCGTGAAACATTCATATAAATTCGAAATTGCGAGAACTTTGATAAAATACACGGAAAATTCGTCAAGGTTTTCGGAAATAAACAACCCATCCCTTTGACGACCAAGGCAGATTGTGGAAAGTTGATTTCATGAGTTATCCCATATAAGTACACGGAAATAACCAGTTCTTATATTTTTCTATAAGAAATGTACATAATGTAGGCTTTCATGACTTGAAAACAGTAGAATAAATATTATAAATAATAGTAAGAAATATATTGAGTTATTATGATCTTACGACGGACTGTTTCTGGCTTAGGAGGACCAGATATATACGATAATAGATATATTTTTAATCTAAATTAAGTTCCGTCATGCTTGACGGGGGCGTTTACTAGTTCATGAAAATATAGGAGATCAACATCGATTACTATAGTCCTCGTAAATGACGTCTAAGAGACCCTCCTTGGGTGGTTGTAACATGTATTCACCTCCTATCTCTAAATTACGTATTATCAATTTGTATTATGTTTTTATTTATTATTTAAAAAGTACATCGGTTTTTCTGCATTATCGGATATATCAGTGTTAACCACCACCAGTTTGATATTTTGTTTGCTTCTTTACGTGGGAGTGATTAGAACAGTTAGCAGTTTTATAATGTTTTCAGTATTTATATACCAATTCATATTCGAATGTTCTTATAGTATTTTCTGCAATATAATAATTAATAGTGTTCAGATTAGAAATAATTTTGCTAGTTTTTGGCTAATAGTCATAGTACAGCTCGAAGTTATTTTCCCTAAAACAGTGGTTTCACCAGGAAGCGGTTTATTGTAGTATTGTTTATTCGACTGTTTTTTATTTAATAATGATGTATTATTCATCCATTGGTTACTCACCGATAGTCGGATTGTAGGGCAAGGATGTTTATTTTATGCATTCCCATCCACAAACATACGTACCGATGTTGCTGAAAGAAATTTCCTACTGTGGAGCACTTGAGAATGGAGGTATTGTCTCTGAAATGCGCATAGGGAATTTCCCAGAAATCGGTAATCTGGAACTTCCCGTTTGTCTCTAAACGCGAGTTCCGCCTGCCGATATTCGGCACACGGAGTGCTTTTAAACCTCTAATAGATACTCATATGCTACCATATTTATTGACTCAGCTTGCGGATTGTTTATCTACATTTTATGAATCACTTATCGTTGACAGTCGCAATATTCTCACTTTCTAAGAATCGTTTCGGTTGGAATAGCCGTTCACCCACAGAGTCTCGCGAAACACGAGCAACAATGCAGTAATCTCGTTCATGCGCCCTTGAAGTCCGCAGCTCCGTGAAGTGGTCCAGCGCTGGATATTTTTACACCGGTCAATGCCTCTCTCCTTAAGTTCTTCCCTTCCCTCGACCCGAATCTGTCACTTCGAATCGCGTCAATGTAACGCCGTCTCGACGCCATTCATTCTCCTCTGAGAATCCGGCGGATCCTTTATACGGAATGTCACCACCGGAATCAAATGAAGATGGATGATCACGTGACGTTATGCATGAGATTGAGAGAGCCGGTCCTTCCATCCGAATTGCCCCGATGAGCCTGGTTTATGTGGCTTTACTCTCCTTATCAATGACCTATCTAAATCGACTTTGCAGCATCTCATCCGTTATACATATATATGTATATCGATGACGTCAGGGAATGGTCGTTGGGCATTGAGGTTTTGCACTCGCAGTAATGGGGTTGCATTGAGCGAGACTTTCACCTCAATGGCGCTGTATTACTTGACGGAAGATTGAAATTCTTTTTGTTTAGTTTAAGGCTTATTGAAGCGAGTGTTGCCATGGGTTGCGGTGTAATTTGTTGAGAGAAACTTTTTGTTTAAGGTTTCGTTCCTGGCATATTGGTAACGAAAAAATCATTTCAATTTTATAATCATTATAAGCGGCAAATCATTCTTATCGAGAGCATACAATGTTTTCCTTGCCGAAATGTTAAGCTAATCAGTGACTGTTGTCTTTGTTGCAGGTACATTGTTGATAATTGGGGATGTCATTATTTGGTACATTGTTGAGTCACATTGTACCACTAAATAGAAACTGTTGTAAAACAGTATAACAATATTTGATCGTTGGTGAGTTTCCATTGTTGTTGATAATTGAGGATGACATTATTCAATGCATTGTTGAGTCTCAGTGTACCACTAAATAGAAACTGTTATGAAACTGTGTAACAATATTTGATAATTCTTGAGTTTTTATTTATGTTGAATTTCTAAGCGAAATGAACACTTCTTAAATGCATGGTTTAATCTGTAGTTTGTAGGCTGGAAGTCTTTCATTGAACAGCTGTATTGGTTCAGATTTTTTTTAGCGAAGTCGATGACGTCGCAATTGTAATAAAAACCGAGGGCCATCTTCAAGAGGCATCGACAAAGCGTTGCAAGACATTAATTGTCGAAACAGATAGTTACTTCTGGTCGTTCTTTCCGTATCACAAATGCTATTTGGGTAGCTTAGTTTAAGGTTTTAATATACCACCTTTCATACGGCTTGCGGGTTACCGTTAAATACAATAATAAATAAATGCTAATATTAATATAGAATTAAGATTTTCACTGGAAGGTTCAAAATGAATTACATAATTTCTTCTCAAGATTATGAATTTTTAGATGCGGTAAGAGGCGATTAGGATCTATTTAGTTATTTCTCATTGAAACAGTTCGCCAAAATATTCTTCATGAGAAACTCAAAATTCATAAATTGTGGAGATACGATTCATATCTGTCAAATTTTTCATAGATTATCTGAACGAAAAGTACGTAAAGCACGCATAAAATTAACGTATTTAACGTTATAACAGTTTAGATTTATTGATACATTGTCGGACGACAATGTATCAATAAGTTTATATTTATTAATGAATTATTGAACGACAATGTATCAATAAATATAAACTGTTGTATGAATGTATAAAGATATTTGTCACATTGTTGAATTTTATCTATGTTGGATTCTTACGTTCGAAATGGCCCCAAAGACATTTTAGGTCGATACCTTATCATGCCTGTTGCCAAGGCAATCAATCCGCAGTTATTGCCATTGAGGTCACTTATCCTCTTAATATCGAATTTATACCGCGCTGTTTACAAATAGCAGAGACCTCTCCTGTGGGCGGAAAGAATTATCCCGCAACATGAGCTGTAGGTTATCACATTTCATAAATAGTCTGACGAAGATCACCGCCTATCCGTTTACCTGCTCATCCTCTTGGATGTACTCCCAGTCTCCATTCATCGGTGTCTTTGCTCTAAGTCGGATTTTCCATCCTTGGGACATTTCACTGGAATCCTCTTATAATATCCTCAACCTTCACCAAAGACTTCCCTCCTCGGAATCCTTTTCGTTTATCCATTGAAGTGACTTATGCGTCTTCAAATTGTTATAGTGTTACTATTGTAGAATGGAGTAATCCTTTCGGTCGTATGTTTAAAACTATGATTGGTTCTGGCAATATATTAACAAATTCACATTAATATTTACTTATGATAATACTTAAAATGATTCGTTATGGCGCAGTATCAATTTGATTAATTAATAATAGGTTAACGCTAGGCTGTGCAATAATTTGTCCCATGATAAGCTGATGATTGTTTCATTGAAGGTTTAAATTATTTCCGATTATATATCACGTATGATTAATTTATTTCATAATGATTTAGCTCTCCGAGGAATCCAATTGTAGTTGTTCGTAGTTAATGCCCAATAAACGTAGAACCATATATTCATAATCTATGTAGATGTAGTAATCTTTGCACATANGAGCCGAGATGATATAGGAGAAGCTCGTAGAAGCTATAGTAAATTAATAGAAGATATAGTAACCTTAAATCGTCAATTATAAATGGTGAGGGTTTACTTGTATGATTAAAGGATTAAAGGATTTAAAAGTCGTATAGGATGTTGTGTATCTCTTGATGTCTAGCTTTTGTAACCGAATATCACACTGGAATCTTCGACTCTATTCGTGGACATGCGTTGCGCACATCATAGCCTCTAATAGCTAAAATGCCACATATATCCGCAACTTGAATTGGAACTGCGCAATTAGTGCTAAGGATCAATCAGTGGAGAACGCACACGCCTTGCGGCAAGTCATGGAGCCAATATCATAATATTTTGAGTTATAAAATTAGCATGGAAATGAAGAGAAAGGCTTCCGTAATTATCTCCTCCATGGGAGCGGAATTTTTTGGATTTCCTCTACGTGAGCGGTAGGTTATTGAAGCTTGAAGCTTATTATCACTCATTGCTTCTTTATCTAAGCCACATATAGATTCATTTAAATTGCATCATCAAGTTCTTGCTAGAACGTCGTTGTTAATTCAGCCATATGTTCATAAATAGAATAAATTGTCAACTAAATTGAAAGATATCTGAAAATTTTTAAAGTAAATCATCTTTTAAAGAGTTTTTCATAATTTATTTTGTTGTTGTTATAAATCATAACTGAAAACTTTTATATGAAGGACGGAATACTCGATTTCTGTAATTCATTTTCATATATTTGCATTCTTGTTTCCGCATTTTTAAATGGCATGTTGGTTATGTAGGTTGCACTGTTTTAAATCTCAAGATTCTCGAAGTTTAATTATACTAACTTATCCTCCTTCAAAATACATTAATGTTTCATATCCCATTTGAACGGGTGTCTTGCGCTTTTATACAAGCGATACCATAGTATGATACGGTAATCAATAAATCGCAACCCTTGGGCCTCTACGGCCGAACAGGAAACTTGATTTCGCAATAGCAACTTTCCAAGTGTTTCCTTTGTATATCTAACAACCTATATATCATTTCTCATGGAATACCTCTCTTTCAGATTATACGAATTTTGGAATATGTCACCGTTTTGCTCTAAGATGACGTGCTAACCCACTGTTATCACTTCTTCCAAAAGAGACAGTATCTTTTGGGCCTCTACGGCCAGACAGCGAACATACATACGTAATCGCAACTTCAACCCAAGTTTTTCCTTTAAATGTCTAACAACCTATGAAGTTTAACTCATAGAATCTTTTTATTATAGATTATTGGCTATTTTGAGTTAGCTAATAGCAAATTAGGTTTCAAAAGATGGTTGCGTTGAACAAGGCTTTAGAATATTTAAAACAAATTACACTCTTGTTTAGGTTCTTAACGCTCTCTTATCGAATATCTAAGAAAGTAATTGCTTATAATTCGTCGCACTCATTCCAAAAATAAAATTTTTGCCCTCATATTTTTTTTAGTAGCTGCCAATTATAATAAGGAAGAAATGGAACATTTTGAAATTTATAAATGGATTTGAAATCCAGTTTATTTCATTGATCATCTGCATCAATATTTTGAATATGATTTAGAGATAAATACTTTACTTCGATGGGCTCCATTAAAAATTCGATCAAGCACTTGGACTTTTAAATTTTATGAAAACCTTCTTCTTGCTTATAATTTTAATGCGTCCGCATAAATACTATTTACAAAGAAATCTTTTGAAATTTCGTGAGAATTTCATATAAAAATTTATTCCATCAGTTAAATATTTCTGAGATTGAATATATATGCACAAAATGCTTGTGCAATGAAATTATTACTATATCAGTAATATATTACTTAGATTTTTTTTCATATGGTCATTGGCAGAAATATTTTGTCTTGCTTAGATACATGCAATACCTCTGGATCTCTGGATCCCTTGTACCTTTTGGATCTTACGTAAACATTCGGCGATTTCCAGGTTTCGGTCGCCGATCATTCTGTATTATTTCGTAAGCAAATCCAAAGAATAACTCTTTGCTTTCTACTGTTTTCAATTGTTTGTAGGATAGAAAAAACACGTCTAAAAATAGGCATTGAAAACGCTGCTTANATCATAATATAGCATACACAATTTCTGTTATGGATGCATTGTTGCAATTATAATTCACGTTATATTGAAGTTGGTTACCAGCTACAATGTAGTTTTTAGCTTCTCTGCTCTGTTTCATTGATTAACGAACGGTTATAAACTATTTCTTAATTGAGACAGTCGGTAGGTTTTGATAATGGTTAAAAAACATGATATTTTACTTACTGTGTTTTTGCTGACACTCTAGCTAAATAAGTGATTATAGAGTTTATGGTTGAAAATATTTTTTAGTTTGATTTAAATGCTACAGAAGATTTTAAAATAGTGTTTCAAAATTATTATCACTCACATTGATTGATATTTTAATTATAAAAACTTAATTTTGTTTATACTCATACTCAGGAGTTGTTTTAATTTTCTTTGTTACTTCCTTCCAATCACAATACATACACGTACACGTACACAACACATGTTAATTTTAATTTCTGGTAAATGTACTATATATGTAAGATATAATACCCCTTAACATGTTGTTGTTTAGATTTGTGCAAACATGACTTGATCGTGCTCATTTATTCTATGTAATTATCTATTGTATTATTGTAATTATTGTGTCATTGAAAAGATCTGTAATGTCCACTGGAAGTTCTTGGAGGGGTTTTCCTCCGGTCTTTGGGGAAATGATGGACATATTACAGAAATTTTCGTTTATTCCCCTGACCGACTATATATTATGAGAGAACAAAAGGACGGGTAAACGACTGCAATAATGCATCATTCCCGTTAGTATGTACAGGTAGGGCCTTTCGAATGTTCCACGTATTACAGTTAGTGAAACAATTGATTTTTCGGAATTCAGTCACAATTCTCAGGGATATCACTTCGCTCTAAATTATAAAATTCATCAAGGATATTCCTGCCTAATCCACCTCCAATGTTTTAGTCGTTAAGGTTTGCAAAGAGAAACTATATTTACGTCTAATTGCGTGGTAAACGTAAAGTTAATCGATATAACTCGAGCGCTTCTTTGCTTACATTCAGAAGGTAGCTGTACTCAACAGGCCTTTTTATCTGGATGTTAGAGATGGAACCTTAATGTTGGCTGATTTAACTTTAAACAAAGCCCACAGAATGAAGGACGAATTTTGTAAAAGAGAGACATGATATGAGGCAGTGACATTTCATTTCATACGCCTCACATCACTTCATAACGCTAACATTCTGGGATATGAATAAGAATTACTTTAAGTGGCACTAACATCTGTAGTTACATGCAAAGAAGTTCGAAATACATTTTTTTCAAACGTTAAACAACAGCTGGGAGTGTATTTTTATCTAACTTTGGAGTTATTTACAAAATACGTTCAAAATAAAATTTATTAGCGATTGCTCTTTTTTTCAGCGAAAGCAACAATAGGAAGATTTTTTAAATCCAAAACTCACATTTTACAGAGGCAAGCTTTATATACAACTTAGAAGTGAAGTAATATTCCTGCTGGTATTATCACGAAACCACATACGAAACCCGCTGGTATTATCGTGTCCACATTCTTAGACTGTTCTGCGACGACTGCACAGAACACGGCTGCTACGATTTGGTCGTATTCGCTACTACTGCATTAGTTTAGCAACTCCCCGCGAACCTCAGTGCTGCCCCTGTCCGATATCTGCCAGATTTTTTCCAATACGGGGCAGTTAAATATAACGCCCCGTATTGTAATATATATCGTATTATTATAATATAATATTATTGTAATATAATATCGTAATCAATCTTGCTGTTTTGCCACTCTTACTTTTAATTAATGATTTTAAAAGCTATGATATATATCACTATCCTTTTAGTCTTTCATTCGAGCCTTCAGTATTTTCTTAGTACATGGTTATTTTTTTACTGTTCGTGTTTGTATAGTCAATATTAATTCTCTTTAGCCCCTGAGATTTAAAGACATATCCGTTATATGGTTTTTCTTGCATTTTTTATGTGGCGGATGGCTATTTTTAGCTATAAATTTCACGGAAATCGGCGATGTTTTATGGAAATAGTCCATATTTAGACCTCTTTTTATGTAGACACATAAATATTGCTAATACATACCATATTTTCGTCAATTTCTGAACCTTCAGGAGATATTTAAATACCAAGTACATCCTATTGAATTATTCTTGCTAAGAAATATTTTAAATTGTTCCTGAACATTGAATTAAGTTCATTCAGTAATCAACAGACATAATACCTCAGTTTTGTCTTTCTCGCGATCTTAAAAGCTCTTGAATGGGGCATCAGAATACTGGAAACATTTTTTACTCTCTTACAAGCTCTTATCTACGTCATGCATCTAAAAAGTACTGATAATACCGCTGATAATTCATAGTGCTCGTTTCCAAAAATAAGATTCCCTCTACATGACGTGCTACTAAATCTTGCTTTTTTCTTGGTGAATCTACGTCGATATTATAGTGATTTATAGATTAATACTTGTCTTCGTTTGGCTCCTCAACAATACATATGTGATTGAGCCGACTATACTATGTAACGAGAGAGCGAAAAGTTGGATAGATAATTGGAGTGGAGCAGAGCTTACTATGCGAATCAATGGTACTGCAAAAGATGCAATTGTATATTCCGCTGTGCTGTTCTGTAAACTATCTAATTATCAACTTACGTTTCCTTTTTACAAATAAATCGAAAGAAAATTATGGCAGATTTGCCATGACTAATAAAATAAATAGATGTCGACCGATAATGAAGTTAATTGACTTCCACCATCATAAATAGAAGGCTGAAATCCACAGGGGTTGTTAAAGTTATGCCAATTTTACCGAGATTCAGCCTCTTAGGTAGGCTTATAGAGCTGTGATTCTTTCTCTGTACGGTTGGAATGATTGAGGGTATGGTACACTTGTCGGGATTACTGATTCCAGAGCATTATCATTATTTCGGGTCACTGTTTCGGAATATACAAATTCAGAGTGTTAGCGTTCGTTCTTAAAGCTAGTGTGAAAGATCATCTACTTACCTAGAAACTTACCTTACCTAGAAGTAGTGTGAATGATGACCTATTTTCACCTATGCGTTATTGCATTAGTATATATTTCATTGTTAGTCATACATTTTAGGACAATCGCAAAAATTAAAAATAAATAAAACTATAATGTAGCGTACACAATTTAAGTTACGGAAGCACTCCTGCAAAGATACGAAAGAAAGATGTTTTGAGTTTTTTTGCTTTCTCTCTTTGATTAACGAGCTGTTCTGAACCTGTTATCAGTGGAGGTTACTGATTAGTTTTGAGATCAGTTTGAAAGCATGATAAATCGTTAAATTTGACTCACTCAGTGAAATTTGTTATTATTGTTGATTTACTTAATGTTGTACTTCTGAACGCATTTTATGTTGGAAAATATTTTTCAGTTTCATTTGAAAGGGTACAGAAAGTTGCTAAACAGTGTTTCAAATAAATTATCATTCACATTAATTGATATTTTAGTTATAAAATCGAATTAATTTTTATATCTGTATTTAGGTGTTAGTTTATATTTCTTTCTTACGTCCTATAAAGAATTGTGAAATGAAATGGGCATCTTTCATGTGATAGTTCTCTAATGGCTGTGAAGATACAATATTCCCACTCCCGGCTTCTGATATCCTAGACACACTCTCGCGCACGCACCGTGAATTGGACCCATCTTCACCAGATCCTATGAATCAATAGCGATGATAGACACCGTGCGGCATCGTTTGAAACATAAGCTCTTACTGAGGATTTTATAAACGTCGTGATACGTCGGTATTANAAATTAAATTAAATTGTAATAATCAATTAGATTTCTTAATAACCATAAAAAGGGAGAAATGGTAACACGTTTCTCAATATATCTATAAGAGATTATTGGGCATTAATTCTGCTAACTTACCATGTGTTACAATGTAATATTATAATTCCGTCGTCCTCTCTCTCTTAAAAGCCATCTGTGATGGACATATTGATTATTAAGGACGGAGGAAGAGAATTAATCTCTTGCATATCTTTAATATCTAACAGTTGTGATTGGAAATAATTAATAAAATGTGTGTCAGATCACTGTGTCTGTCCACGTTTCTTCATCCCTTTTTACATAATGATTTTCTCGAAATTATGCCTCTTTCAACTATTCGTATTAAGCTTTGGAATACTGTATCATGTGAGAATTCCTTTTGCTTTAACAACTATCGTTCACATTCTGAGAAAGATAATAGGAATTATATCAAGGATTTGTCGAATTTATGACTTAAACAAAACGCTAAGCTCCTAAGTCCCTTTCAAAATGACATTTCAAAACTTCTTTGGGTGATAGCGCAATAAAAGGTAGAAGATTTTTCACATTAGACATTTTCCACGGAGGAATTTTTTCTGTAACCATGTGTAAGACGATGCTTATTTATTACAAGAGCTAGGATGGTGTTTGGTCACTCATGTTTTAGGCATAATTGTAATATTAAAGATTTCTCTCACTCATGGAATAAAAACAGGAACGTGCAATTATATACATAAGCTATATTAAGGTCCGTTGGTTATTATTTGTGCTCCTGATTTCTGCGAGGAGTAGTCCAGACAACTCGCTGACCTCAACTAGGAATGTCAACATCGTATCATTAACTTTAAGTTGTGCGGAGTATAAAGAGTGCCAAGTGTCTTATGCTCTTCCGAAATTCATCCACATCTGTGATATTAGCGGCCGATGGTTTATTGATGATAAATATTTAGCTCAGAAAGATCTTTTAACCTCATTCTTACCTTACGAGATCTCTCTAAGCCTTTTTAAGTATACATAATTTCTCTCTGTGGGATAATTCTGATAAGTCTGCGGGTTTTATACTATTCGTTTTTTCTTTGCTCACTAATTGTTCCACGAAAAGACTGGTTGTCATTTGGGAACTCCTGACGACAAGGGACCGATAACTTTTGCAACATTGACGATGGTCAAAGACGGTACTGGAATATCCTTCATATCTTTTAAATTTTCGGCAAGGATGAATACAAAAATTTTCTTGTATTTTGGCAAATTGTCCTTCGTTTGGATCGTAGATCTTGCCTTAAAAGCATGAGGCTTGAAACACCTGCCTTCGTCGTTAAAAGATAGAAGTGGTCGTTACTACACAGATCCTTATGCGCTGATAGATTCAAAGGTGATGCATTGGAGCCAGATCCTGTAAAAATAATCAATGACCAATTTCCCACTAATAAAAGAGTAAAAATGGATTTTTTGAGAAAAATAAAATAAAACTCCAAAGACTATTTTTAGCGCTTCCAATTTTATTCCAAGCAACGGTTCCGTCAACAGTGGTAATTCTACAGCAATACTACCACAACCTATAATGGTTGTACAATTCTATCCAGGACATGTAATAGGGTTCTTGAAGGAATACTGCAACCTTACCACGTCTATGGGTAGATAATGGGTCTTCGATGAAGATATAATCTGCGTTATGATCCATCTAAAGGACCTTAAACTCTTCTATTTGCGTGTAAAAGCAGTTTAAATTACATTGTATGAATAACAACCTTATCAAAAAATAAATAGATAAAATTAAATATTAAATGCAAAAAAAAATCCTTAATTGTATCTTGTTCTTGATAGTATCATTTCTTGATTTTTTACCTTCCTTTCTTCCTTTCACACCAGTTATGTCTTCTGAAAATCCGCATCAGACAATGTCTGAGGTGCTAATAGAAATCTGGAGATTGGAAATACCTTAGCTTGAACGAATACTTAAGATTAAATATTTGGTTTCTCTTTTACTCCTAGAAGACTCTTGTATGTACCTGTTTATCATGAAATTACTTGACAGATTTTTTGCTTCCCTGCAACTCTTTCAACGTTTCTTTTACTTGAGACTTCTTATACTCGCTGCTCGTTTTTTTACTGAGTACTGCAGGGAGTTCAGTTTACATTACTTACTAACGTCTGTGGTCCGAAAGAAATGACAAGGCTGGCAGAAGAGACCTGAAAAAAATAACAGAACACAATGTAAATAATTTGAAATTACATAGCGTATTATCCGGTGGAAACTATTAAGTCCATCAATAAAAGGAAATAATGTATCTCTTATATGTTTACTTTTTTCTTAGTGAACAAAAAAACACTTTATGAAATACTCGATTAGTGGGTAGCATAAGCTTAATTAAGATGAGAAATATGTTTAGCATTTTTAAGATAAGCGTCATCTGAAATAATATATTAAAAAAGCCAATCCGCATATTTATCAACTTCATCGGAATTCGCATATTCTATCGCCCGAATTTAAAACAGAGCCCTGTGGCGGAAGTAAATGTGATCTCCACATCCAGGAGGTTTGTTACATTTCAGTTAGACCAGGTAATATTACACTAATTACCAATGAAATTGGTAGTAAAATCTTAAAGCTAAACTTTTATCGAGGATTTTACTCGCAGCATCTCATAGATTAAACGTATCACATACGTTGAGTCGATTAACACTGAATTGTCTACGATATATGGTATGACAACCCAGGTATTAATCCTTTTCGTTTCATTAATTCCTATTTGTGAGTCATTAAAAGTAATATATGTACAAAAAGATGCTGAAAACCAGGGTCTGTTTCATAAATTTTTATATATATTTATTGAGGTTAAAGTTACTCGAACTCCATTGCTTCTAAGTGGCCATTTTAAATTACCTGCCAAAGATTCAGAGCTGCTTGAACATTAATACTTTAATCGCTTTCGTGGACTGAAATTTAAAATCAAAAGCTTACAAGCAGGACACCTAAATACAAGGAAAAAATGACTACCTTAGGAGAAGGCCAAGTTCGAGAACTTTCTCTTGTCACAGGTAAAAGTGTTGGCAAAATATCAACATAAGTGTATATTTATTTTGTAATTCTGTCAGTTATTATTTTTGCGTAAATAACTATCATATTATAAAATTAAATAATTAATTGTCGATGGTATATCAAGTGTTAGTGGAGAGATTAGCAATGTCAGTTCCATTGCAACACACTAAAATCATACATCTTTGTAAATAATTGTTCTAGCAGCAAACTTAGCAGCGTGCATACGTCTATGTTTGGCCTATATCAAAGATATATCAGCGCAATACCATGTCTCGACTCTAGCGAAATTACTGGTCATCACTATCTAAGTTATCCTCTTTCGAAATTCCTTAACATTTCGTTTCGCATTTCAGTAGGCGTGCAGCGTTTTCACGCAAGCGCTCCCACAGTATGATGTAGTAATCAATAAATCACATCCGTTGGGCCTCTACGGCAAAGAGCGAACTGAATTTTGCACTATCAATTTATCCTCAATTTTCCATTGAATACTTATTTAACAACATGTGAATTTTATCTAATTGAATCCTTCTCTTACAGAATATACGTGTGTCGTCCTGTGGGTCGTGCCATTCTTTGGCTAAAGATTACTTCTTAGCACACAATTAAAAATTAAACGCTTCTTCTAAAAGGGACTGCTTTACGTACCAGCACTTACCAGAGAAACTGGAATGGGAGAACAATTTAAAAATCGAATTTACAACCGCCTGTGAGCAATGCGAAGCGATTCGATATATTAATGCACAACATGTCTGTCCGCGTGAGATTTATCTTCAGATTAAACCTGTGAAATGACGAGGCTGTGTTTACTGGTGTGTGTTTTACAGCTTCGCGACATTGCTCTCCCCTATGTCTATACGCACAATTTACTACAACAGTTAGGGAGGAAATTTTTGCACAAACAGTGCCTGCATATGTAGGATTTGGCGCCAGGCTTTTTTCGCTTGATTCCATAATCGGAATTCACTGTTGAGTGGAAGATGGTTTGAAAGTGGCGAGAAACTATAGGAAGGCGTAAAAAACGGTTTAATGAACTGGCAGAAGGGTTTTATTTTGTAGGTATACAAAACCACTTTGTAGACTTTGACAGATGTTGAGATATATTTAGTATTATGGCGACATTAGAATAATAAGAAGATAGAGCGACAGAAATGTTAAATGGCTGTCCACGAAGTAACGCCTAATCATCTAGGTTTCATTAATAGTTTTATTTAAGAATCATTAGAAAAACGACGGAGGGTAAATCGACTGGTAGTCATATTTCAGGCAAAAAAATCTCGTTAAAAAGGAGGAAGGGCCTTCAATGTGTTGAGTAACAGATTAATAGAACCGTTTCATACTGCTAAAGTGTAACATAAGCATAAGTTTAAGCTGAGAAAATGTAGACCAGGCAAAGCTAAATATTCGTTTATAAACAGAGAGGGGGTAATTAAAGGAATAGTTTTTCTGAAGATGCCTTTCTACTCTTACTTAAAATTAAAAAGGGCTTTATATAAGGTAAATCGAGTGAATATTTTATTTAAAATGAGATTCAATGTATAATCAATGATAAAACGATAATCTATTTTGTATTGATTTCATTTTACAGCAAAATTTTATTATGTGATTAAACCACCACCAGACTTCAGTCCAACCGCTGCTGAAACTTGTAAACAAATAAACATCGGAAAAAATTATGTTGAAATATATGCAAAATTTCTCTTTCTGCTGTTAGAAATAAATGCTAAACCTTGTAACAAATGTTCTCTGTTAATATATACGGATCGGGCCTTTCGAACGTTTATGTTCGAATATGCATGGACGATATTCTGATCTAATCCAAATTCAACAGTATAGTCTTTTAAGGTATGAAATAAAAATTATATTTGCTAAAGCGTGGTAAAATTGAAGTCAGTAGGAAATAATTCGAGCTTTGAATTCAATTCTTTGCTCGCCTTCAGAAAGTATCTTAACTCAACAGGTCCTTTATTGTAGGAGGTCGGAGATGGAACTAAAATTGAGGCAGATTTAAATTTCATAGTCTCTATCAGAAGGAAACTTGAATACTGTATTTGGAATGACTGGGATAGTTACACTAAAATTATACATCTTTATAAAAAATATTCTAGCAGTAAATGTAGCAGCAAACCCGACCTCAATCAAAAGGTATATCTGGGCAATACCACATCTCGTCTCTATCGATATTACTGGCCCTCAGTTATTTTCTCAATTTTATCCTCTTTCGAAATTGCTTGACGTTTCGTATCGCATTTCAGTAGGCGTGCAGCACTTCTACGCAAGAGCTCTCACAGTATGATATAGCAATCGATAAATCGCATCTGTTGGGCCTCTACGGCCAAAGAGCGAAGTTAAATTCGCACTTTAAATTTTTTCCCAAGTTTTTCCATTGAATGTCTAACAGCCATTGAATTTTATCTCAGAGAATCCTTCTCTATCAGGATATCCATGGGTTATTCGGAAGGTGCCGTTCGTTGGCTTAAGATTACGTCTTAAACAACAATTATCACTCATTCCGAAAGAGACTGCTTTACCAGCACTCACATGAGAAATTGGAAAAACAATTGAGAAATCGAAGTTGCAACCATTTAAATTTATTCCGCAGTCTTTGTTGAGTGTATGACATTTTTAAAGTGGCAAGAAACCATAGGATAGCATAAATAAATTGTTTAATGAGCTGGCAGGAAACTTTTTTAAATAGAGGTGTACAAAGCCTCTTACTACAGCTTGACGAATGTATTTATGTATATTTAGTATTGTGATACATAAGAACGACGATAGAGTGATGGAAATGCTTAATTTCTCTTTATGTTGTTGGAAATGAATGCTAAGCCTTTTGAGAACTATTTTCAGTTACTGTATACGTATTTGGCCTTACGAATGTTCCATAAATTACAGTTAGTGTAACAATTCATTCTCCGGTATTGGATCAAACTTTTCATGAATATCGCCGTGCTCCGAATAATAGTATGCATGGACGATACCCTGATTTAATCCTCTTTCGATAGTTTAGTCGCTTGGCGTGGCAAAAGAAGTTATATTTAGATCTAATTGCGTGGTAAAAGTAAAGGTTATAGCAAATAATTCGAGTTTCGTCTTCGCTCGCCTTCATAAGGTAGCTTAACTCAATAGGTCTTTTGTTGCGGCAGGTCGGAGATTAAAACGGAATTTTAGGAGATTTAAATTTCATAGACTCTATCAGATAAAAAGCTTTACAGGATTAACCATTAATAAAGTGCTAAAAATTTTGAATGAAAAAAACGAAAATATGAGGCAGTGGCATTTCATTTCATACGCCTCATCTGACGTAAAACACAAAATTACTGAGGTTGAGTGTCAGTGTAAGAAATCTTGGAGTAACTTCAAATGTAAAACAAAAGGCAGGAAGGTATTTTATAACTACTTGCGGTGGTATTTTATTTGAATTTTGAATACAAGTTAAATTGTCGATGACTGAGTTTTTCAACAAAATAATAATAGACCGATTTATGTAACAAAGACATTTTACGGCAGCGGTAAGAGTTGTATCAAACCTGTTAGTGGAGTAATATTTCCTGATGTATCAACACCAAACAACGGTCATGACCGCTTTCTGAGACGGTTCTGCGACGACTGCGACGATTGGGTCTTACACATTTCGCTACAGTACAGCATCTCCCCACCAACCTTAGTGCTGCCCTCTTTCATGTATCTGCCAGTTTTTTTTCCAATACGGCGTTGTAAAATATAACGCCTCCTATCGTGTATTGAAGGCAACTAATCAATATAGCTCGTTTGCCATTGTTTTTTTAAACAATTTTTTAAAAAGATAGGATAAATATCACTACCCTTATACTGTTTTGTTTTCAATGTAGTATTTCTTATATACATGGATATTCTTTAATATCTGTTTGTATGTAGCTAATTTATTTATAGTACGGATAGCAATTTTTAGCAGTGTCAGAATTTGAAGTAGTTGATGGACTTTCGCTGAAGGTACGGGGGATTTCTTATGTAAATCAAGTATTTCTAAATTAGAGGTGGCCAAATCGTGGCTTTTGGGCCGTAAGTGTCTTCAAGATATTCACTTGATATGAGCGCACAACTTCGCCAATATCGCCAGAGACGTAAAAACAATAGAAGGTGAGTTAATTTAATAAAATCCGATAATAAAGAATTATTATTTGATTAAGAAAAAACAAATTTTGTATTTTTTGTGAATAAGTGAATCAATTGGAAGTTCACATACATTAGGTTAATAATGAATATTTTTGAAGTGCTGAATTTGGCAAGAAGGTGTTACTTATTAAAATGGTCAACGCAATAGCGGATATTAAATAGAAACCATGGTAAATAAAAATCATTAAATGTAAACGATATATGGAGTAACAGATGGATATAGATACAGAGAATTTGTGTTTTTAACAACAGAGCGAAGGTGTCAGATAGCTCCTATACTTTGGTCATTACAGTACCTTTCTGATGAGAGTTAAAGAAGCGAATTGTTCAGCTTTGGAGTCGTTGAGATCGTGTCGACGTCCTCTGTTCCTAGTATTAAGGTTTATTCGTTATCATTTTCCCTCTACTTACCATCATTGCAAAATTTACTATGTAAGTAAATTTTTCCGTTGTTATGTACCTCATGATTACTCGTTTGAGTCGAAGATAAAATCTAAGCTTGGAAACTAATAAGAGTTTTAAATTTCTTCCTCTGTGTTCTGTCATGCCATACTAAAACCAAGTTATTCTAATCAGTTACAGACGCTCAACTCTTTCCTACATTAATTTATTGGATTCGTTCATTTAAGAGCTTGTGCAGACACATTAATGTTGCAAATACAGGCTGTTTATCATTAATTTCTGAACTAGAGGGAGATATTTTAAAATACGTTGCAAATGATTGATTTATTCTTGCTAGGAAAATATTTTGAATTTTTTCTTACAAATAAATTAAGTCTACTCATCAATCAACAGACATTATATCCCAATTTCGGCTTTCTTGCGCTCACAAAAGCTGTTTGTCTTGAATGGGGTATTAGATTATTTAAAGCAAATTTTAGTCTTTTATGTTTTTCTCTATGTCGAACAGCTAGAAAAATTACTGCTTATAATTCATCGTAATCGTATCCACAAATAACATTTTCCCCTATATGACATGCTACTGTTATAGCTGCATATTATTATGAGAAAGAGGTAGAAAATTCTCAAATTCCATATTAGGATTTATATCAAGGTTTTCGTGGATGATAAGCGTCAACATTATTATTTTGATTAATACTTTACTCCGTTGGGCTTCTGCGCATTGCACACGTGATTGAGCCGAATATTTCAACGAGATAACAAAAAGATCCGTAAATTACTAAGTGAAAATAGGTATCCTCCGTCACTTTGCGAGTCAATTGCACTGCAAAAGATGAGCTTGCTAAGTTCAGATGGGCTGTTCTCTGTCGTATCTGATTATCAACTTATATTTTCTTCTTAAGGGAATTATTTTCCGCTGATAATCATCACTTCTTCCGAAAGATGATTACCAGCTCTCAACAGAGACATTGGAATGCAGTATTGGAAAATTAAAAATATCGAAGTTTCAACCGCGTGTAAACAATGGGAAGTGAATCATTATCTTAATGCGCAATATGTATGTCCGTTTATGATTTATCTTCCATTGAATCTGTAAAATGAGGATGCTGTGTTTACTGGTATGTGATTTACAGCTTCTTATCGACATTGCTCGCTCCTAGCAACAATCTATTCGCACACCTTAGTACATACAAAGTATAGGGAGGAAAGTTCTGAATCATACTTCTATACATATTCCGTATTTGGCACCAAGCTTTTTTCACTTGATTCCATTCTCAGAAGTCACTGGTGAGTGGAAGATGATTTTAAAGTGGCAAAACCACAGGGAAGCAAAAATAGATGGTTCAATAAACTGGCGGAAGACTTTTTTGATGTAGTTATACGAAACCACTTTGTACAGCTTGACAAATGATATATATGTCGTATTACGGCGACGTATGAAAGAAGATAGAACGATGGAAATAGTAAATTTTTATTTCTGTTGATAGAAATAATTGCTAAACTTTTTAACAACTGTTCTCCGCTTCTACATAAGGATAGAGCTTTTCAAATTTTCCATGTANATACGCGGCTGTTGTATATATTCGTGTGCCTATCTTGTCTCGTGGAGCTTCAGTTAATTTGTTAGTCGCGAAAACTAAAGTGGCCCCAGTGAGAACAGTTAGCGTACCTAGGCTTGAGCTGTGTGCCGCTGTGCATTTAACTCGATGATTGGTGAAGGTGATTAACGGGATTCGCTTAGAGAAACCACCAATACTTTGCTGGACAGACTCTGCAGTTTCGTTAGCTTGGATCAAAGTTCACCCTTCGAAGTGGAAATCCTTCGTGGCTCATCGTGTCGCAGAAATCCAGACAACGCTCTCGAAAGCCAAATGGAACTATGTCAACTCTAGTCTCAACCCGGCCGACGCAGCCACGCGCGGGATCAGTCCTGGGGAACTCATCCACTCCAGTCTCTGGTGGAATGGACCACCTTGGCTTTCTTCCCATGAAGAGGTGTGGAACCAGATAACACCAGACTCTCATGGTGCGGAGGAGTTGGAGATGCGCACTGCTTTAAAAGATACAAGTGCAACAAACGCACGGGGTTCATTTCTACGGAGGAACGAGCGGAAGCCTTGACCGCTGTAATAAAAGTTACGCNATAATTATGATTTTTGAGATTAATACTTGAGTACGTTGGGCTCCTGCGCAATGCATACATGATTAAGTCGATTATATGATATGAGAGAAGGAAAAGGTGAATAAATGACTGAAGTAAGGTATCTTTTTTCGCTGTGCGAATCAATGGCACAGCAAAAGATGCCCTTGCTATATTCAGATGTGCTGTTCTCTAACTTATCTGATCATCAACTTGCATTTTTCCTCTTTGAAATAGATCCAGAGATGGTTTTTGAAGATTTGTTATGATAGTTAAGTTAAATAGATATCGACCCATTGTATCATTGATTGGCTTTCACCATCACTACTAAAAAGCTCGATTCTCGAGGGTGTTCATGTTATTCTATAGTCTTGAGTATAAGCCTTTTAGCAATGCGTTAACGAAGAGTTTGATTATACAGCGTTAATAAATCCTTCTCCTTTCCTTAATTCGTATTTTTTAATTTTTAAAAGTACTATATCAACAATAAAGATGCTGAAAGCCAGTATCAGTTCCATAACTATCTAACTTCTTAGTGAATCATGCATGTTTAAGAAGTTTGAGAAAATTTATTTGTAGGATGAAAGATCCATTTTTGGAGGTATATACATTGATTGTGGTTAAAATTGATTTGAAATCCATTGCTTCTTAGTATTTTTTATTTCCTGCTGATGAAATAGACCTGTATTAACATTAAAAAACGGCGGAGGCATCCTTTATGAAGAAAGCTTGTAAAACGGAGTGGTTTCGAAAAAGTTGAGGAAAAGAATATTAGAATCATTTCATATTGCAGAGTATCATAAGCAGAAATTTAAGCTGAGAAAACGTAGAACTGTTATAATTAAGTATTTAGCTATTAAGATAGGGTTATGGAAAGGAACATTTTTTTCTTAAGGGGCCTTCTATCCCTTAAATATAACTTAAAGGGGTTAAGAATAAGATGAAGAGTTCATGAAAATGTAGACGGTGAGTTGAGTGAATATGATTTAAAAAATTTGGATTCAATATAATATAAATGGTATAAAATTTAGCAGGGATTAATCATTGCGTGTTGACTTTATTTGAAAGCAAGATTATATTATGTGATTAACCTACCACCAGACTTGAGTATAAGCGCAGCTTAAACTTGTATACAATATCGGAGGAGATTATGTTCAAGAATGAGAAGTGGTTTTTTCTGTTGATAGAAATAAATGATAATCCTTTCAACAACTTTACTCTATTTCTGTATTTGGACAGGGCCTTTCGAATGTTCCATGAATTACACTTAGTGGAAAAATTCATTCCTTAATAGTAATAGTAGTGTATCAAACTTCTCATGAATATCGCCGGGCTCTGAATAATAATATGCATCGACATATCCTTATCTAATCCACGTTCAATAGTATAGTGTTTGAAGTGTGTAAAGCGGAACTATACTTACGTTTAGATGCTTGGTTAAAGTAATATTAAGAGTTGCGTCTTCGCTCGCCTTAACAAGGTAAGTAGGAAAACAGGTTTTTTGCTGCCGGAGATGTTAGATGGTACCAAAACTGTAGCAGCCCTTAATTTCTTAGAATTTATCAGACAGAAACTTTAAAACAAAACTTAAATAAATTAACCAATAATAAATGGCTAAGAATTATGATTGAAAGAGAATAATATGAGGCAGTGATAGTATATTTCATACGTCTCATGTTACGTAAAAGCACTACATTTCTGATTTTTAGTGACAGTGTTATCTGTATTTAAATGTAAGGAAATTTTAGAAAATTTATGTTGCTTAAAATATTAAAAAACAGGAGGAAAGCTATTTTATATCTACTGTCTGAAGTATTTTCGTTCAATATTCAATAAAAGGTAAATTGGCGATGGCTGAGCTTGTCAACTAAGTAATAATACATAATTTCTATTGCAAAGACTCACATTTTTTAGCAGCGGCAAAAGTTATATCCAAACTGTAGGTGGCATGGTTCCTGGTAGTATCAGCACGAAATAACGGTTGTGTCCGCTTTCTCAGACGGTTCTGCGACGACTCCCAGGTCGTACGCACTTCGGTACGGTCTAGTAACTCCCCACGAAACACGGTGCTGCCCTCTGTCAGTATCCCCCAGCTTTTTTCCAATACGACGTAAAATATAACGCCTCCTATCGTGTATTGAAGGCAACTAATCAATATAGCTCGTTTGCCATTGTTTTTTTAAACAATTTTTTAAAAAGATAGGATAAATATCACTACCCTTATACTGTTTTGTTTTCAATGTAGTATTTCTTATATACATGGATATTCTTTAATATCTGTTTGTATGTAGCTAATTTATTTATAGTACGGATAGCAATTTTTAGCAGTGTCAGAATTTGAAGTAGTTGATGGACTTTCGCTGAAGGTACGGGGGATTTCTTATGTAAATCAAGTATTTCTAAATTAGAGGTGGCCAAATCGTGGCTTTTGGGCCGTAAGTGTCTTCAAGATATTCACTTGATATGAGCGCACAACTTCGCCAATATCGCCAGAGACGTAAAAACAATAGAAGGTGAGTTAATTTAATAAAATCCGATAATAAAGAATTATTATTTGATTAAGAAAAAACAAATTTTGTATTTTTTGTGAATAAGTGAATCAATTGGAAGTTCACATACATTAGGTTAATAATGAATATTTTTGAAGTGCTGAATTTGGCAAGAAGGTGTTACTTATTAAAATGGTCAACGCAATAGCGGATATTAAATAGAAACCATGGTAAATAAAAATCATTAAATGTAAACGATATATGGAGTAACAGATGGATATAGATACAGAGAATTTGTGTTTTTAACAACAGAGCGAAGGTGTCAGATAGCTCCTATACTTTGGTCATTACAGTACCTTTCTGATGAGAGTTAAAGAAGCGAATTGTTCAGCTTTGGAGTCGTTGAGATCGTGTCGACGTCCTCTGTTCCTAGTATTAAGGTTTATTCGTTATCATTTTCCCTCTACTTACCATCATTGCAAAATTTACTATGTAAGTAAATTTTTCCGTTGTTATGTACCTCATGATTACTCGTTTGAGTCGAAGATAAAATCTAAGCTTGGAAACTAATAAGAGTTTTAAATTTCTTCCTCTGTGTTCTGTCATGCCATACTAAAACCAAGTTATTCTAATCAGTTACAGACGCTCAACTCTTTCCTACATTAATTTATTGGATTCGTTCATTTAAGAGCTTGTGCAGACACATTAATGTTGCAAATACAGGCTGTTTATCATTAATTTCTGAACTAGAGGGAGATATTTTAAAATACGTTGCAAATGATTGATTTATTCTTGCTAGGAAAATATTTTGAATTTTTTCTTACAAATAAATTAAGTCTACTCATCAATCAACAGACATTATATCCCAATTTCGGCTTTCTTGCGCTCACAAAAGCTGTTTGTCTTGAATGGGGTATTAGATTATTTAAAGCAAATTTTAGTCTTTTATGTTTTTCTCTATGTCGAACAGCTAGAAAAATTACTGCTTATAATTCATCGTAATCGTATCCACAAATAACATTTTCCCCTATATGACATGCTACTGTTATAGCTGCATATTATTATGAGAAAGAGGTAGAAAATTCTCAAATTCCATATTAGGATTTATATCAAGGTTTTCGTGGATGATAAGCGTCAACATTATTATTTTGATTAATACTTTACTCCGTTGGGCTTCTGCGCATTGCACACGTGATTGAGCCGAATATTTCAACGAGATAACAAAAAGATCCGTAAATTACTAAGTGAAAATAGGTATCCTCCGTCACTTTGCGAGTCAATTGCACTGCAAAAGATGAGCTTGCTAAGTTCAGATGGGCTGTTCTCTGTCGTATCTGATTATCAACTTATATTTTCTTCTTAAGGGAATTATTTTCCGCTGATAATCATCACTTCTTCCGAAAGATGATTACCAGCTCTCAACAGAGACATTGGAATGCAGTATTGGAAAATTAAAAATATCGAAGTTTCAACCGCGTGTAAACAATGGGAAGTGAATCATTATCTTAATGCGCAATATGTATGTCCGTTTATGATTTATCTTCCATTGAATCTGTAAAATGAGGATGCTGTGTTTACTGGTATGTGATTTACAGCTTCTTATCGACATTGCTCGCTCCTAGCAACAATCTATTCGCACACCTTAGTACATACAAAGTATAGGGAGGAAAGTTCTGAATCATACTTCTATACATATTCCGTATTTGGCACCAAGCTTTTTTCACTTGATTCCATTCTCAGAAGTCACTGGTGAGTGGAAGATGATTTTAAAGTGGCAAAACCACAGGGAAGCAAAAATAGATGGTTCAATAAACTGGCGGAAGACTTTTTTGATGTAGTTATACGAAACCACTTTGTACAGCTTGACAAATGATATATATGTCGTATTACGGCGACGTATGAAAGAAGATAGAACGATGGAAATAGTAAATTTTTATTTCTGTTGATAGAAATAATTGCTAAACTTTTTAACAACTGTTCTCCGCTTCTACATAAGGATAGAGCTTTTCAAATTTTCCATGTATTGCAGTTAGTTAAACAGATTATTCCTGGGTATTGATCATGAATGAATATTTTTATACTTTACATAAAGTATTCATCTACAATCTATATATATATAAAGCAGAAATTCTGTGGGTTTGTGTGTTTGTTTGTTCACGATTGGAGTACACACCGTTTGTCCGATTTGCATCAAACTTTGCATACGTGTTCTCCGTGAGCCGAAAGGAAGCACTGTAAACTTTTCCTTCGCAAAATTTGCTGGGTTTGAACCAAGATCGTTCAGATAGATTTCCATAAGAAATACATGTAAAGTTCGATTTTATCGGGTACAGACTTTATTTCTTTTGCAAAATTAAATTAGAAGGAATATTCGTATAAAGTCAAAATAAGTATCAAAAGAAGGGAAATTGAATACAGATTCTTATTATTGTCGTAGAATAAAGCTTT
>KZ309473.1:38577-52237 GCA_000376725.2 Ladona fulva
TGGCAGAAGAGATCTCAAAATTTAACTGTTGGTTCACTGGTAATTGTAAAAGACTCTTTGTTACCCCCCGCTAAATGGCAGATGGCTCGAGTAGTGGAAGTCTTTCCTGGTACTGACGGCTTAATTAGAGTAGCCAAATTAAAAACTGCAAAAGGAATTATTTTACGTTCCATCAGTAAGATTTGTGTTTTGCCTTATTGATTTGTATATTTCTAATGAATGTAATGCCTTATGTTTTGTTACGGCGGGCGGCTGTAACCACTATGAATGTAATTGTTTCGTCATGGACGAGGCGGGCGGTATGTTTGGGATTTTGAATCTTGAGGCGCCAGCGGAGGGAAGGAGAATACCGTTGCGCATGCGCTGACTGTAGCGCTAGAGCTGCGCCTCTCGCGCCGTGCTCGCCGCGGCCTCCCGCCTTAAATTATGGAAGTAATTTTGACTTACGTAAAGCGTCCTGTATGGCTATTAAATTTGAGATTAATTAATGGTAGTAATAAGGAGCAACTTTTGGAGGGAATACATTGCTTTTGAGTGCATATTTTTTGGAGGGAAAGATATCAGCCAATCGAATGGAGCTGTATAACAATCAGTACTTTAAACACTCATTTATTGGAAATCAAAATCTAATACTTATTGACTTCGAAAAGCATTATATATAACTATATCATATGAGATTAATTAACTATTGTATAAAGCAGCCATTTTGGTAGTAATAAATATAGAGCGTGTTTAAAATTCATTTTAACAGGTATCTAGCGCTGTCATGCGAGCGACCCCAGAGAATGGTATAGTAATCAATAAATCGCATCCGTTGGGCCTCTACGGCCAAACAGCGAACTTAATTTTGCTTTACCAATTTTAACAAAACTGTCTTCTATTACATTAAGTGTCCTTTTCTTTTTTAAAATTTTTAACTTTAGTTTTTTCGCGTTTATCAAACAGAAACTAATGTACAGGCTTTAAATTAGCAACGATTAACAGAACTAAGGTTCTGGTAGTCTTGGATAATTTTAAGGATATTTCCTTATACTTTTTAAGAATTTAACATAAATTATAATAATAAAAAAATATTTAATCATCATACTAAAATTAATGTTTACAGGTTTCTCAATACCGGTTTAAGAAATGCAAGCATATCGATTCTTGTAACTCAATGAGTGATACAGCATGGTATTATAATTTCGTCAAAATCCAGCTGTGATTATCATGTTGATGATTTAGGACAGGAAATTAATCATTGATCATGACTCTTTTGGAATATACGTTCGTCATTCCGAAGATGTCACGTGATATGGTAAGGGAATCAATAAATCGCATATTTTGGGCCTCTACGGCCGAACAGCGAACGTAATATCGCAAGAGGATCTTCATGCCAAGTTTTTTGATTGAATAACTAACAACTTGAAATTTATCACATAGAATCCCTCCATTTCAGAATATAGACATGGAAGATGCCAACTGTTTGCTCAAAGATTACGCAGTAACTTAAATTTATCCCCTCTTTCGAAAGAGACTTCACGGCACTTGCCATAGAAACTGGAATGCAGAATGTTGAAATGAATCATAAATTGATATTTCACGATAACACTCGCTCCAGACAATTGTCTATACGCACATTTTACAACAGTACTTTGGGAGGAAAGTTATGTGCAATTAAGCACTGCTTAATCCAGAATCGTCACCAGGCAATTTTAACTTTTAAAACTTATAAAATATTACTGCTGATAATTCATTGATTTTTTCCCTCTACATGAATTTCCACTGTTATAGCTGCTTTTTTATCAAGAAAGATGTGGGGAAATTTGAAATATCTAATTATGATTCAAAATCAGCTTTATTTTTGTCGGTTCTGCGTCAGTGTTATTCTTCTGATTTAAAGATTAATACTTGGTTTACTTAACAGCACATACGCGATTAAATCGACTAGTATATGAAATGCCAGAACAAAATGATAGAAAAATCAATCGAGTGGAGCAATATTTCATTCTTCCCTGTGCGAATCAATGGCACAGAGAAAGATGCGCTCGCTGTATTAACCTTTGCACTTCTTTAACATATCTGATTGTCAACTTGCATTTTTGTTTTATTCTAGGTTTCTCTCTGAGTTAGATTATCACAGTATGAAATGTGAGTTCAAAAAGGAAATGGAATATTATAACACAACTAAAAGAATAAGTGTAAGGAAGTAATTTTACAAAACGTCTTCAAAAATTCTTTCTTTGGAAATGTGGTAGGCAAAGCTAACTTATGTTTGTAACTTCGTTATCATTTCTATGTAAGTCTTTTCAAAATGTAAACGGGAGTATTTTATCTTAACATATGGAAATTTTCATTTTAAACAGGAGCTGGAATTTAACATTAAGATATAAATAATAATTTAATTTGAGTTAAATTCTAGGGCTGAATAAAACAGGAAATGTGCTTGAAATTACTGTGGAAATTACAGAAAAGCTATACATCCTTATTAACAATTATTCTAGCAGCAAATGTAAAGGCACGACCGGCCCCTATCAAGGATATATCACAGCAACCCCATATCTCGTTTCTATCGAAATTGCTGGTTATTATTATTTCCCCAACTTATCCTCTTTGGAAATTCCTTAATATTTCGTATCGCATTTTAGTAGGCGTGCAGCGCTTTTACGCAAGAGCTCTCACAATAGGAACTATTAATCAATAGATTGTATCTCTTGGGCCTCTACGGCCAGAGTTATTTTTGCACTATAAATTCTATCTCAAGAGTTTCCATTGAATATCTGACAGCCTGTGAATTTTATCTGATGGAATGCTTCTCATTCAGAGTCTAGGTGGGTCGTTCGGAATGTGCCATTCGTTGGCTTAAGAATACGTCTTAAACCACAATTATCACTTATTTCGAAAGAGCTGTTTTCCGTTATTTTTTACAGGTAGGGAGATTCAAATTTTCCTTGTAATACAGTTAATAGAACCATTCACATTTCGGTATTGGATCATACGTCTCATGAATATTGCCATGCTCTGAGTAATAGTATGCATAGCCAGTATCCTTATATAATACTCATTCAATAGTATAGTCGCTAACTTGCGCAAAAAAATATATTTACATCTAATTGCGTGGTAAAAGTAAAGCTATTAGCAAATAATTCGAGTTGCGTCTTCACTCGCCTTCTACGGGTACTCAACGAGTCTTTTGTTGCGGTAGGTCGGAGATGGAGCAGAAGTTTTAGCAGACTTAAATTTCATTCAGTTACAGGATTAATAAGCGATAGCTGAGTTTGTTTACAAAAGCTATGTTATATCCACCTTCGGAGGTATTTTTGTTGGATGTTCAACAAAAGATAAATTGGAGATTGCTGGATTTTTTAACAAAAGCAATAATTGAGGGATTTCTATAGTAAAGACTCACATTTTACAGCTTGGCAAGAGTAACATCTAACCTGTAGATGGAAATAAATTCTTTGTATCAACACGAAACAACGATAGTGTCCGCTCTCTCAGACGGTTCTATGCCGACTGCTACGATAATGTCGTACGCACTTCTCTATGCTTGCTCTCTCTCTACAACCTTAAAGAAAATAACCAAAATGTTCAATTCTAAGTTAAAACTTATCCAAAATACTTTATTTTCCACAATCTGGGATTACGACTTCAAAACAACGATCTGCGAATACCGCCGCCCAAAAGCTGTGCTAAATGAATTTTCCCTAACTTAAATACCCAACCTTAATCCAAGCCAGACGCTCTCCCCTCACCTGTGACCTTCATTAAAAGAAAAGTGAACTTAAAGTGATTAATAGAAAACCATGGATAAGACCCTGAGTCAGGAGCCATGAACTAAAGTTTTCCGGCAGGAAGTGAATTTATTCGTCGCGTCGTCTTATCTAGAAAAACTTGTTTAAGATTAGATATCGGTCCGTACTTTCAGAGAATGTTCTTTGACTAGCTCCAAATTCTGATATTGGAAAGAAAATAATATCAGTACTATATGTGAGCTATATGAAAACGTACCCTAAAAGAATATCCATGTACTGACGAAATATTCAGAGAGGAAAAGGATAGTGATATTTATCATAGCGTTATAAGACATGAATTAAAAAATAAGAATGGCAAAACAGCATCATTTATTATGTGCCTGGAATACACGATAGAGGGCTGAGATTTATATACCGCCGTACTGGAAAAACGCTGGCGGATATGTGACAGAGGGCAGCACTGAGTTTCGTGGAGAGTTACGGGAGGTGCGTGCGACCCATTAGTAGCAGTCGTCGCAGAACGGTGGGAGAAATGGGGTACTACCGCTGTCTGTTGTTTATACAACCAGACATATTACTCCACCTTCTGGTTGGATATAACTCTATCAGTAAAATGGAAGTCTTTCACATAGGAATCGATCCATACTGCTCTTGATGACTAAGTCAGTGATCGCCAATTTCCTTGGATTGAACATTCAACGAAAATCCCTCCAAGAGTAGGTATAAAATAGCGTTCCTCCTGTTGTTTAATATTTGAAGCAACAGAAAATTTTCTTTGCATTTAAATACAGATAACACAAGCACTAAAGCTTAGAAATTTAGTGCGTTTACGTCAGATGAGTCGTATGAAATGAAATGTTACTGCCTCATGTAATCCTTTTTCATTCAACATTTCTAGTACTGTAATATTTGTTAATTCTGTAACGTTTTCTAGCTGATATAGTCTATGAAATTTAAATCTGCTAAACTTTTTGCTTGTCTGCTAGAATGATCTGCAAGTAACATAAGATTTGTGCAGCAATTAGACGTGGATATAATCAATCCTTACATTGATTAATGACTAGAATATGGGACGCGGCTTAGATAAGGTATAAGAGGATGACGCATATTATTATTAAAACCAATGCGATATTCAGATGTATTATCCAGTACCGGAGAATGAATTGTTTTACTAATTGTAATATATGCAAGATTATATGTCCTTGTCTATATATGTTAACCGAAAGAGGTCGTTACAAGGATTAACATTTTTTATAACAACAAAGGAGAAATCTTGCTCATTTTTTAACATTATCTCATACTATATTTATTTGTTTACAAGTTTTAGCTGGCATTTGACCAAAGTCTGGTGGTATCTTAATCGCATAAAATGTAATTTTGCTTTAAAATTAAATCAATACGTAATGGATAATCCATATTTCACGTTATTCAATTTGTGTCACGGTTAATCTAAATTTAAATAAGATATTCACTCAAATTACCTTCTATATTTTGATAAACTCTGCATGTTTACAATGCTCATTTTAACTTTAGGTAAGACTAAGAAGGCCTCTTAAGAAAAACTATTCCTTTCTTCAACACCTCTTTATATATAAGCGAATTCTTAGCTACACCTGTTCATTGTTTTTTAAGCTCAAAATTCCTCTATCAAGGTCCCTTCTAGCAATATGAACAAGGTTTAACATTTAGTTTCTTAACTCCATCGAAGAAACGCGGTTACAACTTCGGTTTCGTCATTATTTTTCCAGTACGGTGTTCGAATTTCCTTAGTAAGTGCTAGTAAATCTGTTTTATTGGAGAAACAGTGATAATTATGGGTTAAGACGTAGTCTTGAACCAACGAATGGCCCATTCCAAATGTCTAATGTGTATTTTGAAAGAGAGGGGCTCAATGTGATAAAATGCATAAATTTTAGATATTTAATGGAAAACTTTGGAATTAAATCTATGGTGGGAAATTAAGCTCGCTGTTTAGCCGTAGAAGCTTCTTTGGTTACTACAGTAATAGGCTGAAAAGATGAATACAATTACTGTTATTTCCTCAGTAATTCGAAAGATCCTGTGTTTGATTCGTTCGTACAACTTAATTCATGTTTGCAATTAATATATTCTACATAATTTCCATCTATATTTCGTAAGATAATTTAAATAGTATTGCAAGGAAACTAACATAGCTCACTCTTCCACTCTTCCTTGTTACACTTTTATGTTATTTAATTTTATAAGTTAACAGTCGTTCAAGCATAACCATAATAAATGACAATATTTCCTAAGAAATGTATCTCAATAAAACGACATTTTGTCAAGATAAAATACTTTTCGCTACTTATCATGCTTATCTTATCCGATAGTATTAGCAGAAATTCTGTGAACTGTATTATTTGCAAGCTTGAATTAAGTCATAGGCTAAATCAGCACAGGAATTGTTTCGATTGATTGAGGAATTTACACTATAGGTATGCATCTTTAAAAAATAATTTCTAGCACTAATGTAGCAGCATGTCCGGCAGCGCTTTTACGCAAGCGCACTCACAGTAGAATATAGTAATCAATAGATCGCATATATTGGGCCTCTACGGCGAGAGATAACTTGATATTACACTGTAAATTCTATCTCAAGAGTTTCCATTAAATATATAACATCCTGTGAATTTTATCTGATGGAATGTTTCTCTTTCGGGGTATAGGTAAATCGTTTGGAATGTTGCATTCGTTGGCTTAAGAATACGTCTTAAGAAACAATTATCACTTTTTCTGAAAGGGACAGCTTAACCAGCACTCGCCTGAGAAATAGGAAAAAAATTAAGAAATCGATGTCGTAACAACGTGTGAACAGACGAGGTAATTCGATATCTTAAAGCACAACATATCTTTTCCATTGAGTTTTATTTTCAGATTGTATCCTTAAATGGGGGAGGCTGTGTTTGTACTCTTTGTGACTGTTATGCATTTTACAGCATTTTCATGACAACGGACGCCACTGACATTAGTCTATACGCACAATTAAGTCCAACATTTAGGGATGACTGCTATGTATAATCCTTCTCTGCAGATGCCGGATTTGCCACCAGGCTTTTTCACTTTATTCGATAATCCAAATAACTGTTCAGTGGAAGATGAATGTAGAGAGGATAGAAAGCACAGGAAAGCGAAAATGAATTGTTCAATGAAGTGACAGAATACTTATTCGATGTACGTACAGAATACATCTTTGTAAAGCTTGACAAATCTTGTGATATATTTAGTATTATAATTATTTATCTAAAATAAGTAAGTGACTCACTTTAATAACATGTTTACAAATAAACAAACACTCATCCGTTCAAGGATAAAATCCATAGAAATCTGTTCTTTAACTAGTAAGAATAAGTTGTGCATTAAATATTGAATCACTGAACCCTTTTGTTCGCACACGATTTGAACTTCAATAATTCGATTCATTTCTACACACTGCGTTCCAATTTTCTGTTGTGTACTGGAAATGTAAGTATATGCCCACTACCGTTACTTGGTGTTGGTACGAACAACCAGGAATATTATTCCACCTACTGCTTTGATATTACGATCGCCGCTGCTCTAAAATATGAGTCTTTGTTATAGAAATCTCTCTATCATAGCTTTCGTTGACAAACTCAGCCATCGCCAATCTATCCTACATTGATCCTCTCACGAAAATACCTATCAAAGCAGATATGAAACAGCTTGCCGCCTGCGGTTATACATTTGACGTAACTTAAAATATTCAGAAATTAAATTGCTTTTAAATATAAATAACGTAACACTCAAACTCGGAAATGTAGTGCTTTATTGTCAGATGAGGCGAGGCGTATGAAATGAAATGCCACTGCCTTATATTATTCTCTCTCACTTAAAATTCTTAGTTTATTGTTATTGGTTGATTCAATAAGGATTTGTATCTGATGAAGTCTATGAAATTTAAGACTGATAAAATTTCGTTTCCATCTCTGACCTTCCGCAGTAAGAGACCTGTTGAGTACAGCTACCTTCTAAAGGCAAGTGAAGACACAACTCGAAATTTTTTATATTAAGTTTACTTTCACCACGCAATTAGATTTAAATTTAATTTCTCTTTGCATATCATAGCTACTATACTATTGAACGAATATGATATAAGGATATTGTCGATGCTATTATTCAGAGCATGGAGTAATTCTTGAAAAGGTATATCCCTATCCGTATGTAGCAGCAGAGAACAGTTGTTCAAAGAATTAAGATTTATTTCAAACAACAGAAAGAGTAATTTAGCTCTTCAATCACTCTATCTTCTTTCTTACGTCGCTGTAGTGTTACGTATATATCATAACATTTTTCAAACTGTACAAAAAGGTTTTGTTCATCTACATCAAGCTTCAACAAGTTCTTAGATATGCAATGGAAAAACTTGGGATAAAATTCATAGTGCGAAACTAATTTCGCATATTGGCCGTAGAGGCCCAACAGATTGATTTATTGATTACTGTATCTTACTGTGAGAGCGCTTGCGTAAAAGATCTGTACGCCTACAGAAATGAGATACGAAATATTGAGGAATTTCGAAATAAATAAGTTGGAAAAGAAGGTAATGACCAGTAAATTCGATAGTAACAAGATGTTGGGTTGCGCTAATATACCTTTGATTGAAGCCGGACTCGCTGCTACATTAGTGCTACAATATTTTTTTTTGTAAAGATGTATACTTTTAGTGAGAAGTTCTCAGTCACTCATAACATAATTCCTGTGCTGATTCGGCCTAGGACTTAATTCAAGTTTGCAAATAATACAGTTCACGGAATTTCCGCCAACACTAACGGATAAGATAAGTTATGCGTGTCAAGTAGAGAAAAGTATTTTTTCTTGACCAAATACCATTTTATTGAGAAACATTTCTTTGGAAATGTTGTCACTTATTATGGTTAGGCGTGAGCGACAGTCTGGTGGTATCTTAATCGCATAAAATGTAATTTTGCTTTAAAATTAAATCAATACGTAATGGATAATCCATATTTCACGTTATTCAATTTGTGTCACGGTTAATCTAAATTTAAATAAGATATTCACTCAAATTACCTTCTATATTTTGATAAACTCTGCATGTTTACAATGCTCATTTTAACTTTAGGTAAGACTAAGAAGGCCTCTTAAGAAAAACTATTCCTTTCTTCAACACCTCTTTATATATAAGCGAATTCTTAGCTACACCTGTTCATTGTTTTTTAAGCTCAAAATTCCTCTATCAAGGTCCCTTCTAGCAATATGAACAAGGTTTAACATTTAGTTTCTTAACTCCATCGAAGAAACGCGGTTACAACTTCGGTTTCGTCATTATTTTTCCAGTACGGTGTTCGAATTTCCTTAGTAAGTGCTAGTAAATCTGTTTTATTGGAGAAACAGTGATAATTATGGGTTAAGACGTAGTCTTGAACCAACGAATGGCCCATTCCAAATGTCTAATGTGTATTTTGAAAGAGAGGGGCTCAATGTGATAAAATGCATAAATTTTAGATATTTAATGGAAAACTTTGGAATTAAATCTATGGTGGGAAATTAAGCTCGCTGTTTAGCCGTAGAAGCTTCTTTGGTTACTACAGTAATAGGCTGAAAAGATGAATACAATTACTGTTATTTCCTCAGTAATTCGAAAGATCCTGTGTTTGATTCGTTCGTACAACTTAATTCATGTTTGCAATTAATATATTCTACATAATTTCCATCTATATTTCGTAAGATAATTTAAATAGTATTGCAAGGAAACTAACATAGCTCACTCTTCCACTCTTCCTTGTTANCACATTTTACATGTTACATATATTACAATTAATGGAAAAATTTATTCTCCGGTATTGGATAATACTTTTCATGAATATCGCTACGCTCTGAGTAATAATATGCGTCAACGATATCCTTATCTAATCCACGTACCATACTCCTTCTAGTAAAGTAAGAAAGGATTAATTATATTTAGGTCTAATTGCTGTACAAAACAAATGTAATAGCAGACAAGTCGAGTTTGGCCTTCGGTTTGAGTGCAGCTGCCTTCAGAATTTAGCTATACTCAACCGGTAATTTTTTTACGGAGGTCGGAATAGGAAAAGAAATTTAAGCAGACCTAAATATCATAGACTATATCAGGAAGAAAACTTTACAGAATTAACTAATAATAAAGGGCAAAAGGTTGTAAACGGTAAAAAGATAACATGAGGCAGTACATCTCAGTTCATACCCCATATCTGACGTAAAAGCACTACATTTCTAAACTTTAAAGTCAGTTTATCTGTATTTAAAAGCAAAGAAATATCAGAAAATACTGAGTTACTTACATTGTCAAACACAATGCTGGAGCTAATTTCACCTTCTCCGACGGTTCTGAGACGACTGCTACTATTGGGTCGCACGAACTTCGCTGTGGTGTGGGAAATCTCCACGAGCCTCAGTGCTGCCCTCTGTCACACCTGTGCAGGTGTTTTTCCAGTATGAGGATACGTAAAATATAACGCCCTCTATCGTGTATTCAAGGCAAATAATAAATGATGCTGTTTTGCCATTTTTATTTTTTTAATTCATGTCTTAATACGGTATGATAAATATCACTATCCCTTTGCTCCATAAGATTATTGTTAGTACATGGGTATTCTTTTACTGTACATTCGTTTGCATATAACACATATATAGTACTGATATCTGTTTTTACCAATATCAGACTCTGGAGATAGTGGACGGACTTTCTTTGAAAGTACTGACCGATGCCTGATATTAATCACCTTTTTTCTATATAAGAGTTGACCACATCGTGGCTTTTAAGCCGAATGAGTCTCTTTGCTCTATTCACTTCAGTTCCATAATGAGTTCACGTCTTTTACGACATCGCCACTGGTAAGAAACAGTTAAGAAGGAGCTAACATAACATCAGATAGAATTTTTATTTGATCAAGAAACAATAAATAAAGTATTTTACAAATTTTCTATAAATTTTCCTTAGCAGGCATCAGGTAAGCTCAGATTACGTATTTTTTATCATCGTTATTATTTTCGCGTTTGTACATATAGTAGGAATTATTCATCCTTAAATTCTGGAAAATTTTCAGTTAAAATTGGAGCAATAATTTTTCGTTAGCATTTAAGATAATTAGCAATTAGCGATTGTATAATTAGATAATCTTAAGACAATTTGAGTTTATACATTTCACGTTTACGCAAGCGCTCTAACAATACGATACAGTAATCGATGAATCGCATCTGTCCGGCCTCTACGGCCAAAGTGCGAACTTAATTTTGCACAATAAATTTTATTCCAGGTCTTTCCATCGGATTTCTAACAACCTGCTGAAGCAATATGTTGGTATACAATATCTATTTGTACAGTTTGTCAAATGTTAAGATATATATGTAGTATTAAAGCGACATAAGGAAGAAGAGAGTGTGACTGGAAAGCTAAATTACTCTTTATGTTGTTTGAAATAAATGCTAATCCATTGAACAACTGTTCTCCGCTACCACATAGGGATAGGGCCTTTCGAATGTTCCATGTAATACCATTAGTTAAACGGTTTATTCCTGGGTATTGTATCAAACTTCTCATGAGCATCGCCGTGCTATGAATAATAGTCTGCATCGACAATATCCTTATATACTTATTGTTCAAAAGTATAGTCGCTAAATTATGCAAAGTGAAATTAAATTTACATCTAATTTCGTTTTAAGTGTAAGCTTGATAGCAAATGATTCGAGTTGCGTCTTCGCTCGCCTTCAGAAGGTAGCTGTACTCAACAGGTCTCTTATTGCGGAAGGTCAGAGACGGAAAGGAAATTTTAGCAGACTAAAATTTCATAGACTCCATCAGATAGAAAACGTTTTAAAACTAACAAAAAATAAATGGCTAAAAATGCAAGTGAAAGAGAATAATATGAGGCAGTGACATTTCATTTCATACTCCTCTTGTGACAATAAATCACTAAATTCCTGAGATTGAGTGTCAGTGTTATTTTAATTTAAAGGAAATGTAATTTCTGATTATTTTAAGTTTCGTGAAATGTTAAACAGCAGGCGGGATGTATTTTTTGTATATTTTTGGAGGTATTCTCGTGAGAGGATCAATAAAGGATAAATTAGCGATGGCTGAGGTTGTCAAGGAAATCTATGATAGAGAGATTTCTAAAGCAAAGTTATTTTACATGAGCGTCAATCGTAATATCCAAGCTGAAGTTGGAGTAATATTTGTGGTTGTATGAACACCAAATAACGCTTGTGTCAACTCACTCGGACGGTTTTGCGACGACTGCCACGATTGTGTAGTACGCACTTCGTTGCGCTCTAGTAACTTTTCACGAACCTCAGTGCTGCCCTTTGTCAGATATTTAATTCCTCCTGTTGGTCAAACATTACCCGTTTACACATTACTGTGTCATCTTCTCTGAAGGAAATTAGATTTCCAGTACATAACAGAAAGGTGGAACGTCGCGCGTGGAAAATATCTTAAAGTTGAAACTGNGGTTTCTTATTTATGCTTTTCAACAATTTAACGTTAATTAATTTATATAGAATCGTTCTCTGCCTTATCCCGATATGGCTCCGTTAAATCCTTACTAGATTGCTAATCCAAAGTAATCGTTAAGTGGAATAAGGTTTCAGAGTGACGAAAAACCAAGCGAATGTTTATATAAATTTTTCAGTGAGCATGCAGGCTATTGGGTGTGTGGTATATGAAAATGTTGGTAACATTTTTTTTATAATTTTTTAATTTAAAAAATATAGCTAATATTACGGCGACCTAAGAGAGAAGATAATGCAATTGAAACGCTAGTAGGTTTTAGTTGGCAATCATTAGAATAAAAGGAGGGTAATTCGCATGCTAGGCATTTTTTGCTAAGAAAACACTGGGTGAAAACCTGTGTCATGTCTTGCAATGTGTTAAGAAACGGAATGGAAAAACCGTGATATGTTATATAAGTATAATAGCTGTAATACAAAGATCAGATTTGGCCCAGTATTCATACCTAAATAGAGGGGTTAAAGAATGAAATTGTTTACCTGAAGAGGCCATTTTACTCTTTACTAAAATTATAAACAGCTTAAGAAAACATGCAGAGCATTTCGATATATAGAAATGTAAGTTGATTGAATATTTTGTTTAAATTAAAAGTCAAATAGTATAAAAGGTATAACATGTAATATGGATTATCCATTGTGCATTATTCTTATTTTTACATAAATTTATATAATGTGATTAAACTCGGTAGTGTCCGCTCTCTCAGGCGGTTCTGCGACGACTACTATGATTGGATCGTACATGCTACGACTGCTAGAGGGTTTCAGTCGCGGAACCACCATCGCGCAAGCGCATTGCTGCCCTCTGTAAGATATCTGTCAGCTTTTTTAAAACCGACGCACAGTGGGCGTCACAGTTCACAGTTCTAGAATCGAAAAAAGCTGGCCAAGAGGCCAAAAATGGTTTTTTAGAGTGAGGAACGTGAAATTTAGCATAGGTATTCAGAAAAGATTGAATTTTGTTGTTCTGGCTTTTATTTTTCGTTTTCTGCGCGTCAAAAAGATACAGGGTGTCAAACTTGGGAAATTTTCACAGAAAAGAATGTTCTCGGATTTTTCTGAAAAACATTCAAGTTTGCTGCGATGCAGACGTGATTAAAGGAAACAAATGGAAAAACCGATTATGCCACATTTTAGTATGGTTTCTGATCTTTTGATTTGTTATAGTTTTGTGCTCAAATATGGATCCCTGCTCATTTTACGCAACAAAATGGCGGACACCTTTTTCGGCCACTTTTTGAGATAAAGTGAGGAAAGCAACTAGGAAAACGGCGCCAAACTATCAAGTATCTTATACCACGTCAATGTATAAGGTTTTCTAATATAGAATGTGTAGACACTGTTTCGATTCACCTGCTACCCTGGGATTGCGATGGCTTTTTCGA
>KZ309473.1:61238-72834 GCA_000376725.2 Ladona fulva
CCATCAAAATATTTCTATTCTTTTAGTGAAATAAACATAACCTTAGGTTGTATTTTACGCATTTACACATGGAGCTTTGACCACCTGCTATCGTTATTAGAACATGGAAATGCTCGTTACCACAGCGATTTTCTTCAGTGATATATTTAAAAAGGATCGAGAGGCTGTAAAATAAATCGATGACCAATTTTCCCCGTTAAAAGAGTAAAAATGTCTTTTTATGTGACATATAATAAAATAAGATAACATCGAGAAAATAAAACATTATACGTCCCCTTCCGTTTCACTTTCTTAAATTATCACTCAAAAGTCTAATTTTAGCAATTCAGTCTTCCAATTTTATATGGGCAGCGACTTTGTCAACTGTGTAATTCCTACAACAGTGATTTCCACAGTCTGTAATGGTGACTGCAATTCTAGCCAGTATATGTAAAGAGCTGCCCACATGAAAACAGCAAGCCTACTACGTCCCCGTTGCCACTGAGTTCATCTTGTTATGTCCCTTTAATTTTGGAGCGTCTGTGGGTACAAAATATGTTTGAAATAAAGATAGTATACGTATTGTGATTAGTCCAAAGTATCTTGAACTCTCCTAAATGCGACTAAAACAATTTAAATTATACTATATTAGTAAAAATCTCAACAAAAAATAAATAGATCGCATGATATTGGTAGTAATAATCGAAAACCGTCCTTCATTGAATCCGGTTTGGGGTAGTTTCATCTTTGATGTTATACTGTAACCTTTTCTTTCGTACTTATAGTGACTTCAAATGCTCTATCTTAGACACACCAACATCCCCCATTCAAGAGTCTGAGGTCCTACTAGAAATCTGGGAGGTAGGAATTCCTTTGATTATTTATTATCTCAATTACATGAAGAAGGCTCTTGTAACTGTTTATCACTTAGTTCACTGATATCTTCTTCACTGCAACTCCTTCAACGTTTCTTTCTCTTGAAGGTTCTTATATTTACTGCTCATTTCTTCACTAAGTACTGCCGAAAGTTCAATTTGTCATCCCTTACTAACGTCTGTTGACCGAAAGGAAGAGGAAGACTGGCAAGAAGAGCCCTGAAAAATATAACAGAACACCATGAAATAATTTGAAACTATATAACCTATTATTCGTATGGAAATATTAAGTCATAAAATTTAAAGAAATTCTTTATCTTTAATATCAAATCGTTCCGAATTCGGTGGTTACCTGGTGAAAAACCATACGCATTACAGGATTAGAAAGGATCATAATAGTGATTTGGTTAAAAATATATTTATCAGACTTGAAGTTGTGTCTTTTTAATAATAAATTTAAAAAGTGATACCCATATTCATCAAATTGTTTGGATTTCGCATCTTCTATTCCCCGAAATTCTAAACGGAACCTGCTCCGCAGAAGACAATGTATACTTCTTCTCAACTATCAATCAACCCAATTGAAAATGGTAAATCAAGGGATAAAGGAGAAGTTAGCTAAAGCGGCTCAGTTGCAAATCGCATAATATAGACCCAATAACTATGAACAGAATATACGGGGAATGTATATTATGCAAAATATTTTATATTTGGGGTGTAATCAAACTCAGGATTTATACATGGTTCTATTGAGGATATCACTCAAGGAGAATACAATTTCATACAATGTGATTCTAATAACGCAAGAAGCAGCATTCCAGGCATTTATAAAGAAGTATATGCGATACGCAAGTTTTCGCTTTTATTAAAATTGCAGGTCGCACTTAATTTAGCTGACTTGTCGTCTTTCAAAATCCTAAACTTTCGTACGCCATTTAAAAAGGTGTCTAGCGATTTTATGTAAACGATCCCACAGATATAGTAATCAATACATCGCATCTGTCTGGCTTCTACTTCCAAACAGGAAACAATACCTCTTACAGAATTCCTTAATATACTGTATCAGAATTCGGCAGGTGTCTATCCTTTCATGAAAACGATATCAAATTATGAAAAAGTAATGAATAGATAGAATCAATTTGGCCTCTACGCCCAAACAGCGAAATAGACCTCTTTCCAAAATGTCATGATAATTCATATCACATTTCAACAAGTGTCTAGCGCTTTCATGTAAGCGATAATGAATAAATATAATCCGTTGGGCCTCTACGGCCAAACAGCGAAATAATCCTCTTTCCAAAATTTCCTGCATTTTGTATAGCATTTCAACAAGTGTCTAGCGCTTTATGTAAGCGATATAAAAGTATAATATAGCATTTAATAAATAGCATCCATTTGGCCTCGACCGCCAAACAGCAAAATATACCTCTTTCCAAAATGTATTGATAATTCGTATCAAATTTCTACAGCTGTCTATCAATTTTATGATAGCGATATCAATGTATGATGTAGTAATAAATAAATAGCACGTGTTGGGCCTCTAGGGCCAAACAGCGAATTAGACCTCTTTCCAAAATTTCTTGATATCTCGTATCATATTTCAGCATGTGACTAGCGCTTTTATGAAAGCGATGTCAAAGTATGATATAGTAATCAATAAATAGGATCCGTTGGGCCTCTACGGCAAACAGGAACAAGACCTCTTTCGAAATTCTTTGATATTTTGTATCGCATTTCAAATCGCGCCTATCTTTTTTTTTTTGTAAGCGAATCAAATTGTGATAATTCAATGAATAAATACCGTCCGTTGGGCATCTATGGCCAAACAGCGAACTAGACCTCTCTCAAAATTCTTTGATATTATGTATCGCATTTCAACACGTGCCTAGCTTTTTTATATAAGCGATATCAAAGTATGATATAGCATTGAATAAAAAGTTTCTGTGGGCCTTTAAGGCCTAACAGGGATATAAATGTCTTAAAACTCCTTAATATTAACTCATTTGTATAGGTGTCTAGCGCTATGTGAGCGATCCCAATGTATGATATAGTAATCCATTATTTGCTTTCGTTTGGCCTCTATGGCTAAATAGCGAACTAGGCCTCTTATAATTCTTTAATATTTCGTATCGCATTTCACAGGTGTGTAGCATTATTATGAAAGTTATCCCACAGATACAGTAATCAATATATGGCATCCGATGGGTCCCTACGGCTATACAGCGAAATGAAATTTCAGTATCAACCTTATCTCAGGTCTTTCCTTAAATATCTATAATGATGTGATTTTATCTTTAAGAGCTGTTCCCTTCAGTGTATAATTGCGTTATTATACCACCATTTTGCTGAAATATAATGCACTTACCCACAAATATCATTTTTTCGAAATGGATACAACTTTACGAACTCTCATCAGAGAATCTGGATCGCATTAAATGGAAAAAATCGAGTAGTAAAGTTGAACCGTGTGCGAAAAGTGTGTATTGATTCGCCTTTTTAATGCATAACTTGTTTTTTCCAGTTTACATGTTTATCTGTAACCGGAAGAGGGTGTGTTTATAGTTAAGTTTTTTACAGTATCTTTACGACAAATCTCGCTCCAGACTGCTGTCTATACGGACACTTTACGATTATATTTTGGAAAAACAATTTAAATTATACTATATTAGTAAAAATCTCAACAAAAAATAAATAGATCGCATGATATTGGTAGTAATAATCGAAAACCGTCCTTCATTGAATCCGGTTTGGGGTAGTTTCATCTTTGATGTTATACTGTAACCTTTTCTTTCGTACTTATAGTGACTTCAAATGCTCTATCTTAGACACACCAACATCCCCCATTCAAGAGTCTGAGGTCCTACTAGAAATCTGGGAGGTAGGAATTCCTTTGATTATTTATTATCTCAATTACATGAAGAAGGCTCTTGTAACTGTTTATCACTTAGTTCACTGATATCTTCTTCACTGCAACTCCTTCAACGTTTCTTTCTCTTGAAGGTTCTTATATTTACTGCTCATTTCTTCACTAAGTACTGCCGANAAGAAATTTCTTTTCCTTTTGCGCTATTTATTTTTTCCTCTCAGTAACTGGAGATGAATATATTGTACCACTTTTACCTAAAGATTAACAATTTCACTTGAAATTTGGTCGAGTTATATATTACATTTCTTGAATATTACCCCCGGCCAATGTATTTTGAGAGAATGATGCTTGCTTTCCGTCCTCCAAAAGGGTCTTTTTTCGAGTTATTTTTGTAATACTTTACTGTAATTCATTAACCTTTTTTATGTTCGTAAAGTAAAAACAAAGAAAATACGTGACGATGGCCACTTGCTATTTTATATCATTTACGGAATACAATAAGAATCAATGCATTTATATTACACAGAAACATCTTTCTCCTGCAAGTAATATGATCAGGCGAAAGATCCTTAGAGAAATAGCAAGGGAAATCACGAGACCATTTATAATTAGACGAGGTTGTCTACCTAGGTTTCCCTCAGAATTAAGAAAAAAATAGAAAAAAATGGAGAACTATCACTATTGCAAAAATCAGGGAGAAAAATGAATATGCATAGCGTAGCTACTCCATACTATATGGAGTAGCGGTAGGTGCTGTGTTTATCCACGAAAAAAGACATACTAACGCAGACTTTCTGTGAGAACTGCGAAAAGTATATGTACGCTAATCACATGCATAGAGTTTGCAAAGATTACTATGTTAATATCAGCAAGTGAACTTTAGTTGAAGTTTTCCACTGATATAAGTAGATATTCCTTTTTCATTTTGTATTTTTAATTTTATTTTGAGAACAGAAGCAATGTAATAATAAATGTAAATAAAAAGCAACATAGTCTAATTAATTTGTGAAATTCTATTTTTTTAACTTAAGATTCTCCATTTATTTTTTTAAAATGTTGAATATTAAATATAGATACTGGTTATAATGAATATGACGTTATTTTTTATATGCGGCACTAATTTTTATAGTAATACGCTCTTCCCGTTACTATAATATATTTGGAATGTTACCCTATATGCCAAATACGGAAATTTCCCGTGAAAATCCCGGGATAACCTTTACCAAAAGTGTTCTATATACTATATAGGTTAATCGGAGGTTATTAATTAATTATCAATACAAATCTGCAATGAGAATTAGAAGACAATAAATGATATTTTCCTAATTCTTCAAGAATTACGATGGGGTGTACTACACACCCCAGGCGAGCATTCACATTTGAAAAATCGACGCGAGTACTGAAGGGTTTACGAATCATTTGCAAAAAGGCATAGGAGTATTCGACTGGTGGCCCCCCTTCAGGTAAAAACCGGAGGCAAGACTTGGAATTAGTTGAGAAGCAGAATAAAAGAACAGTTTCGCATTAATCGTGGGGATTGCTATCAAAAATGTTACTGGGAAAGCTAAGAACACATATGACTAAATATTCATTTATAAATTGAGAGATTAAAGATTGGAATAGTTATTCTGAAGGGGTCTTTTAATCTTTAATTTAAAAGAGTTTAGAAAAGGATGGAGGGTTTAACTATAGATAGGAATGTAAATTGAGTGAATAGGATGTTATTTAACTTTAGATTCGATTGAATATAAATTGTATATCATTAAGTAGGGATTGTCCGTTGTGTATTTTTTTACATATAGTGGAGTGCGTATGGAGTGGACCTGCCAATGAATCAGAGCTGTTTGAATATCAGCACTTTAATCGCTTTCATTTATTGAAAATGTAAAGGTTACGAGCAGAACACCGGAAACCTTGGAAATATCTAATAATTAATTTAGAACAGGGCCAGGTTCGAGAGCTTTTCCTCGTCACAGGAAAAAGCCTAGACGAAATATCATTATAATGAGATACATTTCATTTGAAACTCAGTCAGTGAGTATGGTTATGCTCAAATGACTGTCAGCATTAAAAACAAAAAAAAACAATTTACAATAGTAAAACAAGAGTTAGTGGATGGGGTAATTATGTCATTTCAATTAAATGACTCGCTCAACAATATCGCGATATATATATCCGATACCAATTAGCGGAAAGTACGTGAACCATTAAATATCCACAGTTGAATTTAGTTCTAGGGCTGAATTAAACACAAGATCTGTATTTGGAATTACTGAAAATGTTACAGTAAACGTATAAATCTGTCCAGACAATTATTCTAGCAACCAAAATCAGCATGTCTGGCCTCTGTCAAAGACAAATCAGCCCAGAGCCATGTCTCGTCTTTATCGAAGTAACTGGTCATCTCTAATTTAGCCAACTTGTCCTCTTTCGGAATTTCTTAATTATTTGTATCGCATTATAACAGGTGTCCAGTAATTCTATACAAACAATCCCACAGTATTATAGAGTAATCAATAAATTGCGTCCGTTGGGCCTCTACGGCCAAACAGCGAACATTGTTTCAAAGTATCAAATTTATCCAAAGTGTTTCCATGGAACATTTAATAACTTTCTAAATTACTTAATTATTTTTGTCGCATTATAACAGGTGTCCAGCAATTTTATGCTAACAACCCCACAGTATTATAGAGTAATCAATAAATTGAATCCGTTGGGCCTTTACGGCCAAACAGCGAACCTTGTTTCAAAGTATCAACCTTATCCAAAGTGTTTCCCTGGAACAATTAACAACATTCTAAATTACTTAATTATTTTATCTCATTCTAACAAGCGTCTAGCGATTTTATGCCTCAGAATGACAAAGAAAACGTTAAATCGCAACCGTTGGGCCTCTACGGCTAAACCGCTTACGAACATTGTGCAGCCATTCAAATTTTTATGCACATCATATTTGTTCCATTGATATTTATGTTTAGATGTTACGGAGAAGAGGCAGGAAATGAATTCAGAAGCAGTATAGTAGAACTATTTTATGTTACTCGATGGGGTTATTAGCTGAGAAAACAAAGAGGAGATATAGCGAAGTAATCGTTTATAAAGAAGGACTGCTTATACTTAAAATCAAAAATATACATTTAGATTAAATGTATTGTAATAGTTACAACATGTACTAGAGATTATATATTGTGAATTATTTTTATTTTTACATAATTTTTATTATGTGATTAAGCTACCAACAAACTTATGTCTAACGGCTGCGGAAATTTGTAACAAATTAACATCGGATCAGATTTTCTTGAAATACGAGCTAAGTTTCTTTATCTGTTTTGGAATATAAATGCTATTCCTTTTCACAACGTTTTCAAGTTACTATGTACCGAGAGGGTCATACGAATGTCATATGCATTACAGTTAGTGGAACAATTCATTCATTGGTACATTATCACACAACTCGCATATCGACGGGCTCTGAATAATAATATGCATCGAGGATATCCTTGTCTAATCCACGTTCAATAGTACAGTCGATAAGTATGCCAACAGAAACTATATATACGTCTGATTGCGTGTTTAAAGTAAATTTAATACCAAATAACTGGAGTCGCCTCTTCCTTCGCATTCAGAGGGAAGCTGCGCTCAACTGGTGTTTTGGGAGGTCGCACATGCAAACGAAATGTCAGCTGACTAAAAACTTTTAGACTTTCTTGAGTTGAAAACTTTATAGATAGCACACAAATAGAAGGTGTAGATTTTGAAGGGAAGAGGAATGATATGAGGCAGTGATATTTCATTTCATACGCCTCATCTGACGTAAATGCGTTAAATTTCAGGGTGAAGAGAAAGTAGCCTGTGAGTGGCGATGTTATATGTAGTTACATGTAAAGAAATTCCAGAAAAAATTTAGTTACTTCAAATGTTAAACAACGAGTGGGAAGGTATTTTATATCCAATTTTTGCTGTATTTTCTTTGCATATGGAATGCAAGGTAAATTGGCGACCGCTGAGTTTGTCAACGAATGCAATAATATACGGATTTCTATAGCAAGACTCACATTTTACTGTAGTGGCAGGAGTGTATCCACCCTGTATGTAGAGTTATATTCCCGGTTGTATCAACACCAAACAGCGGTAGCGTCCGCTTTCTGAGAACGTTCTGCGACGACTGCAGCGATTGAGTCGAACGCGCTGCGACTGCGTCTAGCAACTCCCCAGGAGCCTCAGTGCTGCCCTCTGTCATTTATCTTCCACGTTTTTTCCAATATGGCGCTGTAAATTATTACGGCTCATATAGTCTATTCAAGGCGCCTTATCAATGTTCTCTTTTACCAGTCTTATTTTATGATCCACGTTTTCATACGCGATTATAAATATCACTATTCTTATATTCCGACATTTCAGATTTAGTATTTTCGTAGCACATACATGGTTATTCCTTTAGTGTACGTTTTTATACAATTAATATAATGGCTGTTATATCCTTGAGATGAAGGTGATATAATTTATCTGGTATTTTTTATTTATTTTGTAACTGATAGCTTTTTTTAGCAACTTTAGTACCATATATTGAAACTATTGACGTTGCCTACAAACCTCGTTGAGTATTGAGAATACGGAACAAATTTTTAAATAAATTATGTTTTTCTAGATTAGCCGTTGCCAAAAATCAGCTCCTAAGGAGCAAGCGTCTCTTTTGTATCTTAAATTGGGCTCCATAAGGAGCATATCTCTAGTAGTTTCTAATATAGATGAAGTGTGTCTACGCCACTATCGCCACAGAGAAGAAAGCAATTGAGGAAGAGCTATGTTAATACATTCCGCTATTATAAATTTATTATTTTTTTATAAATTAAAATATTGTGTATTTTCACTGAAATAATATTTTCATCGTATGTTACTTAATATTTTATTAATTATGAATACCATTGAAGTTCTGAATTTAGCAAGCAGATGATATTTATTAAAATAGTCAATGTTGGAGCGGAGATAAAATAGAACCCATAGTAAATGAGAAAACGTACAATCCTCAAATATAAATAATAAATAGGCTAACTACAGTAATTCTTTTTTTTTTGGAACAGAGAGTAGTTATCACATTCCTCCTAGACTGGCAATTACAGTACTTTAGTGGGTAGTCTTCTTTGTTAGAAGCATTAAAGTAGAAAATTGGATTAGGTGTCGTTAAGATCTTTATGCCGTCTTTTGTTGTTACTAATAACGTTACATAAGTTATTTAAATTGGTTAATGACCTTTTACACTGTTCAACATTAATTATTAGGTTTGATCACGCTATTGTTTATCTAGACGCATTAATCTGTGTTCAGGTCTGAACCTGAAAGTCAGGACCTGAAGATGTAGCCACGCTACGAAACCATGGTCTTATTTATGTTATATTGTGTGGCGTCGTAAAAATTCACTCTAATGGACCGTTTTAATTTTTGTGTAGTTAATTTCTTAGACTATTTTTGCTTATTTATTGCTAACATCGTTTAACTCATAATACATTTATCGAATCAATATTTAATGTCTGGAAAGTAGATTAATATCTGTAAAAACTGACCACCAACGGATCCATCCAATAACATGTACTTTATTGAGGTGGCTGAAGTAACAAGTTTGGGTAGAACCGTTGGATATCTTTTTGTCTTGGACTTGATTCCGCATGTCCATATAAATTTCAAAGTGTAAAATGATATAGATTCTAGAGTTAAGAAACTCAGCATAGATTTTTTCGTTGAAGTTGAAAATATTCTTGCAGGTTAGTTAATTAAGTCAACCAAAATCATTTATTCTGTTCAGATCATTTTAGCAAACTCATTTTACATGTCCGAATGTAAAATATACTCGGTGAAATATGATGAAGTTCAGGGAAGCAGGTTTTTTTAACTTTACGAATTAAAAAATTATTGCAAATCTTCTTTAGTTTTAGAAACCTGAAAGGAAGGAACTATATATGGCTGTACATCAATTGAAATGATTTCAATAAAACTCACTTATATTGCGCTGTATAATATGATTATCTTCTATAGTTACTTAATGTGGAGATGCCATTTTTAGCGTATAAATATAAAGCCCGAGAGGTTACCATAGTGACTGCGGAGGTCAATATAGCTCAGTTCCATGAAAGATGACGTAATCATGCACGTAAAAGAGGGATGCTGCAGCGGAAATAATGGAGTGGTGTTAGAAAAATTAAGCTAGAAATCCAAAACGAATACAGTGTAGGGAAAAAGTCGTTTTTCAAATATCTGGAAACAAAATGAATAGGAATTAAGAATATTCTTTAAACTTTCCTATGATTCTGTTTACGTACTCACTTCACGGAAGAGTATAACACTATTTTTCTCTGGTTTCATGTCTCGTTGCAGAAAAAAATGGAATCGATGCATTTTTTATCATATCAGCAAAGTAATGGTCCACATTTATTTGCGTAGCACACATCTGGGATGATCTTTAGGCTGGTTATTCAATGAGATTGTGCATAAAATATGTACTACGTTCGATTTCCGTGTCGATGTGAACTTTATGCTACTTTTTTCTTTCTTCTTACTTTAACTAATTCGTTTTTTTTCTTATTTCTGTCTCCGTATCTTTAGTAAGAGTTTGAAATTTATTTCACTTCCTTCAGCTTTTATAGCGTTATGATTTCAATCCAATCCCACGACATTTACTTCTGATTCGTAGTATTGCTCTACAGATACTAAATTTTGTTCCAACTCAAGATGTGCCAGCGTATGTCTACCTTAGAAAATCGTGAAATAGATTGATATAGCTTTGTGTTTCGGGGCGAATTGAAACTTATGAATACATATGAAATAAATGGTCCAAAATTCAAACGTAAGAAAATTTATTTGCCTGGACTTTCCTTGTCATTTTCCACCTTACACCATTATTCTCCTAGCATTTGGTTTGAATCGTTATTGATATTATATTTCATAGTAGGCCGAAACACGCCATGTGTTTTAACGTCAGTTATACCATGAAAAAGAGGCAATACATACATAAATAATTTCTACGTAAATGTCCTAAGTCTATGTTATATTGTGTAGGCAATATGTTATATTGTGTTGAGCGATTTTCAAGCGATTTTCAATTCCTTCAACGCGCGTTAAAAAGTTTATTTGAGACCTTCGTTATTAAACACTGAGAGATTTATAAGATGAATAAATTCTCTACTAAATGAAACACATCAGTATTTTTTCCACTATTAAACGGAGGAGTGCCGAGAGTAACAACAGACTGGAATTTTAAGTGAAAAATCAAATATTTTTATACCCTGCAAAATTTAACAATTTTAGTCATATTTTTAGTACAGCCGTAGTACTTTTGTATATTTTGTTTCGGGAAACGGAATTTTTGTCACCTGTGACATTTTATTAAATAAAGTAAGCAAGCATTTTAGATTCACTATTAACTAAAATTTCTGATAAACTGCTTGACTATGTAAGTATCAGTATGAATTAAAAAAGTTATAAAATATCGATTTATTAACCGAATTTCAGTATAATATGTGATAGTGTGAATCGTACTTTATATAGTAGATCATGGAGAGACGAAATGTGTCACTTTTATAACGCCTGTGATATTGTGCGGAATATTAGAATACACATAAATTATATCTACCTACCTGTTCTATACCAAATTTAGGAGAGAGATTTTCAAGGTAGCGATTCAAATATCCACTCTAGGAAAACTTACAATATTAACTTACAAGAGAATATATCACACTGAAGAGTAATTTACAGAGGCTTAGTTACCGAAGCCTTTCTAATGTCAGTGATTACAAAGTTGTACATGATTAGTTAAAACAACTGCCGCAGGGCACCTGAGTTTATTATATTTTTACTTTTTAATTTGGCTTCCTAAAGATAATGT
>KZ309473.1:72883-85353 GCA_000376725.2 Ladona fulva
ATCCAATTCACGGCGCGTAAATAGGGGTGTATCTAATTTACCAGAGGACGGAAGTGCAAAAATCAGATCGAGGCTACCGATAATAATCATATTGATTTTTAATCAAAAGAGCATTTTCTGTTCAAAGCATTTTAATCGGAGTGGCATACTTCTATGTTATTTCATGATGGTAATAACAAAATATCTTACGCCATTTACCAATACACTCGCTGATGTGGTCGAGGAGGTAAAAATAGCCCATTTTTCTTAGAAAACAATTCGTTCCATTTACGAGCCATGGGGGATTTGGTTTCTTATATATACTATATATTAGATGATGGGGAGAAGAAATAGTCCATACTGTTTCGTGTTTACAAAGTGAGGAATGATTAGGTTATAGCGAATAACTACTACCAGATTTCAGTTTGAAAATAGGTCTATTTTCAAACCATACGCTTTCAATTCAAGGAATTGAAAGCGTATGGTTTATATTCGAATTTGCTCCTTGGTCGTAAGTAAGACGAGATCAAATCTATTGTATATGATTAGATAACGGTGAAACAGGCTGAACTTATTCATCACGAACGAAATTAAATATCTCTTCCTATTGTGTAAATTCAAGGAAGCGCAAAAGCTGTGATTCGGGCGAACGTTCTCCGAGCGCAGAAATCGTTTATAGCCCCGTAATCGTATGCAACCGGATGTACACTACCAGAGAAGATGCGCTCACGATACTCAGCTGGTTTGCGGAATCTGTTCTCACATGTGTCCATTCATTAGCCTGCCTTTGCTTCACAATTAGATCCATTTTCTATATGTTTGAGTGCGGGTTCAGATAATTTGATTGTAATACTCTTTGGTTACTACGAAGGATACAATACCTGCCCTTTGCAATGTTGGTTACCCATTAACATTATTATTCACAGAGCAAACGTACCTGATGATGAATACTTAGAGTCGATACTGCTAGGTAGTAAAATCTGGAACAGGAAACTAGTGAGTATTTTTATTTTCTTTCTCTATGGCGTTCTCTATGGAGTGTAATACACCGATCTTCAAGAAACAAAATGAAGGGCATTCACTCGGTATTGAATTACCGTGACATAATACTTCGAAATATAGGTCTATTTTCAATTCGTAATAATGCAATGGTATGTTTTATAGTACACCAAATTAGGAAACCTGCTAATTAAGCGTTTTCCAATCAATAAATTATGCAACTACTGTAGATAAATACGTGCACACAATTTAGAATATGCATTGTGAGCTGTTAGAGTGGTGATTTCAAACCTCATTTTGGCGTTTTACGCAGCAAAGAATGCTTAGGTACCGAAATATACATCCGGCAAGAAGGACAAGAAAACGGTAACAGTCAGCGGAATGTCCGTAGACTACATCATCATAACTACAATTAAATTTCTTTAATATTTAGCCATACACGAAGCTCCTTTAAGTTGGTAAGATATGAAACCGATCCTGGTATTCAGTGTTCTTTACTTTTAAAGATTGAAAAATTTAAATTCGTGTCACGAGAATGAACTTTTCTCGGTTATTTTCCCATATACATGTTTCAGTGCTAATTACTAGGCTTTACGTAGGTGATACATTTTATCAGCTACTGAATGCCTCAAACTTTATAACATTCAGTATTCCGATTTTATTACTTTTTCAGTTGTAAATGATGGAATTGTTCCTGATTGAAATGAACGGTAACAACGCTCCTGGTGTACAAGAATTTTACATTGTCTGCCGCGGATGCGATTAACATGCGTATTAGCTTTCATTAATAATTCATTTACGTAATATTCTACTAAATGTATGCAGAATATATTTACCACTTCTATTAGGGTTTAGGAATCATAGCTCATCCATTACTTAGTAATGTATTTTTTTGATGGCCCAAGGCTTAAACTACAGATACACCGTTCTATTTTATTTCATTACATAATACAATTTCCACTGAATAATAGCCTATAATATTTTTAATAATTTCTATTTTAATTTCTAACTCTTTTAAGATCTCTGCTTGCCAGTTGTCCTCTTATATTCGGACCTCAAACGTTATCACAGTAAATCACCCTTGTGGTATTTGAGAAGTACATAATTACTAAAACACGAAGAAATTTAGAACACATTTTCTTACGTCTGAAGAGGTGGGAGATTGCATGTGTTATGTACAACACCTCCGTAAAAGTATATTAAGTTTATCGCAAGATACGTATAATGCATCGCTGTTGAAAATGCAAGGTTATCTTCTAATTGCTGAAAACGTATCCATCAAAAGTTTTGCTTTTCATCTTTAATGTATATGAATTTACCATGACATTCAAAGTAAGTGGTGACCTTCACTAAATTCAATGTTTCTCAGATAATTAGTTTCCTTCTAATAAATTCTCGCAGAACCTTAAAGTACTGAGGATTGACTCAAATATTCATTCATAGGTCGGTGATGCTGAGAAAATTAAGGCCTATGTTGCATTCTAGCACATTTATAGGCGGTAAAAACGGATGGAAAGGGAGGCGAAACGGATAAAGAACTCAGGACGGTGTAAATCTGGTGACGCAAAGGAAAGGAGAACACATTGGGAAGTGGTGAGAGGAGACCAGTCAAACAGACGAAGGATGAAGGAAAATAAAAGGTGAAATATATGTCAACGGTGGTGCTTATGAAATTAAGTTGAATCATCTATATTTTGATATCCTTGTTTAAATCCTCTTGTAGGTGTGAATGAATAAAAGTTGAACGTTGTTGAAATGCTATGTTACAATGAGTAAGTTGAGCTGTTATGAGATGGTGCTTAGATTACCGCTTTATATTTCTATGTTCATAATGAATGAATTTCATTTTCGATAGGTTAATNGATCACTGCAATCCGGATAGTGCATGTGTTACGAGGAAGTATCGAAGTAAATATCTATCCAACGTTCTCTACTTCTAAATTGATCCGAACGTTGAATAAGTACCAACTCGAAAAGTAACTATGTATTGATAATGAGTACACGATAGTTTTGATAGCGCCCACCGATACTTGTAGTAGACCTCCACTAGGAACGGAATGTGTCTGGCTAACGCCCGGTGACCATTCTTGCATCCCAATTCCTGCAGAAAAGTGAGTCAATAGTAACTATAATCGCTCGGACATAGCTTACTCCTCATACATTACAATAAAGTAATACGTTGTAATTTGAATTTCTCATTCTTTTCTTTTTGGTGGTTTCTTTTCTTCGATTCTGTGCTCCATCGTTCAAATTCCCTTATGCGATAACGAAAAACGAGGTTGGAAGTTGGCGGATGACTGACAGTGCAGAGGACAGTAGAAATAGGGCGTTGACAAGAGCGGAATTATGCTCTGATATAGAATTGTTGGTGGTGATTATAATCGACGCTGGACGTACTTATGGCGAGGATATTATTTACTAGGTTCTTTGATAAACATAAACCGAAATCCATTTTACGATGGCGACAGTAGAGAGTCATCTAGTAATCAATTGCTCATACTTGTTTGAGCTTCCTAATTTCCGCCTAATGACGTCGTCGTAATGCGGGAATTTTGAGATTAAAAGATTATGCTGTACTCGGATCACAGATGGGTCTATATGTCACGCGATGGTCGGTCGCCTTTAGTTTTCTTTTTTTTAAGGTAATCTTCAAAGCATTATATCCACATTTACAGCATCCGAAGTCCTTCGAAGATGTTTCCCAAAGACGACGACAAAATCTAGTTGCGTGCTGAACAATTTCCCAATTTTACTCTTTTCTCCACAACTACTATGGCCTTTTTACCTCCCTCCAGTTCCGTCATCACATCTTGAGAGTGGGCAAACCTTTTGAGAAACAACTTCAAATCTATTTGTAAATTTCTGAATACCATAAGTATTTATTTTTTTATTTTTATTTTATTCTATACTATCATAAATGAGATTCATTCATTATGAACATAGAAATATAACGCGGTAATCTCAGCACCATCTCATAACAACTCATCTCACTCATTATAACGTAACTTTTCAACAACGTTCAACCTTTATTCATTCGCACCAAGAAGAGGATTCAAACAAGGATATTGAAACATAGATGCTTCAACTTATTATCATAAGCCCAACCGTTGACATATATTTCACCTTTTATTTTCCTTCATCCTTCGTCTGTTTGACTGGTCTCCTCTCACCACTTCCCAATGTGTTCTCCTTTCCTTTGCGTCACCGGATTTACACCGTCCTGAGTACTTTACCCGTTTCGCCTCCCTTGACATCCGTCGTTACCGCCTATAAATGTGCCAGAATGCAACATAGGCCTGAATTTGCTCAGCATCACCGACCTACGAATCAATATTTGAGTCAATCCTCAGTACTTTAAGGTTCTGCGAGAATTTACTAGAAGGAATCTAATTATCTTAAGTACATTTGATTCAGTGCTGCTGAGATTACCGCTTTATATTTCTATGTAGATAATGAATGAATTTCATTTTCGATAGGTTAATCTTCTAAAAATAAGAAAATTTGAAATACTTTTGATATACAGAAGTATCCATTTTGATTTTAAGTTGTTTTTAAATAGGTTTGCCCACTCTCGAGAATGTGATGACGGAACTGGCGGGAGTTAAAAAGGCCATAGTAGTTGTGGAGAAAAGAGTAAATTTGGGAAATTCTCAGCACGCAACTAGATTTTGTCGTCGTCCTGGTGAAACATCTACGAAGGTCACCGGATGATGTAAATATGAATATAATGCTTTGATAATTTCCTTTAAAAAAAGAAAACTAAAGGTGACCGACCAACGCGTGACATATAGACATATCTGTGATCGTGTACAGCATAATCTTCTAAAATCAAAATTCCCGCATTACGACGACGTCATTAGGCGGAAATTAGAAAGCTCAAACCAGTATGAGCATTTCATTACTAGATGACTCTCTACTGTCGCCATCGTAAAATGGATTTAGGTTAATTTAAAAAAAAAGAACCTAGCAAATAATATCACCGCATTAATTACGTGCAGCGTCGGTTATAAACATCACCTACTATTATATATCAGAGCACAATTCCGCTCTTGTAAACGCCCTATTTCTACTGTCCACTGCACTGTCACTCATCCGCCAACTTCCAACCTCGCCTTTCGTTGTCGCATAAGGGACATTGAACGATGGAGCACAGAAGCGAAGCAGAAGAGAAACTATCGAAAAGAAAAGAATATAAAACTTAATAATCCGAAAGTAATTATTTTTTTGTAATCTATCTGGAGTACGCTATGTTCGAGGGATTATAGGTAATACTGACTCGCTATTCTGCTGCAAGAACTGTGAACGGGTGTTAGCCAAATACATTCCGTTCGTAGTGGAGGTCCACTACAAGTATAGGTGGGCGCTATCGATACTTAGTTACTTTTTGAGTAGGTACTTGTTCAACGTTCGGATCAAGTTAGATGTAGAGAACATTGGATAGATAGTTACTTCGGTACTTGTAACACATTCACTATACGGGTTGCAGTGATCGCAGAAAAAACAATACCTTTTTGATTACATTGGTAATCAATTTGCATTCAAAATTTTGATTTGAGGTAATCGTTACGTTATGTGTTTCACGTGCAAGTAACTTCGTATCTCATCGAATTAATAACTCTTTTGAATAATTTGTGAAAGCGTAATAATGCAGCGTATCTCCGTATTTTTGTGACTGCAACGTTTGAGAACTTCGAAACGAATTTAACCTGTAATCATTTAGCCAAAAGAAGATCAATTTATCTTTAGAATTATGCGGAGAATGATTATACAAAGCTTTCCAAGAATAATGTTGTGTAAATAATGTGCATAGGTAGCAGATTGGGAAGAGCGTTGTCGTAAAACGGCTGCAAAACAGATACCAGTAAACACAGTATTCCCTGATCACAAGTAAAATCTGACAATAAATGTCTCTGCGACAACCATTTTGTGCACGAACAAGACGAATCACTGCAAACTGTTATTCGTAGTGGAATTTTTCGATTCTTCTTAGCACACAGCGTTCCAGTTACTCCGGTGAGTACGGCAGGGGAAATCCGCTTTTGGAATTACGGACTTCAAACAATGATTTTTGAATATATTTTCCCACACTTCTAATTACACAAAATGTGAATGTGAGAATTGTATAAGATGTGATTCCTTGGCTTGCCGTCGTTATTGATTAGAGAAATTGGAATTGACTATAGCAACAGCACAAATACCGCACATGTCAGGAACACGGCGATACAGCCTTACGCTGTTTCTTCCGGAGGAAGTTCTTATGTGACCTTATTCTGGGGTTACATATTATACCGATTTTATTATAACTTAGAAATATATTGAGTTATTATGATCTTACGACAGACTGTTTCTGGCTTCGGAGTACCATATATATACGATAATAGATACATTTTTAACTAAATTAAGTTCCGTCATGCTTGACGGGGGCTTTTACTAGTTTTGAGATAAAATTCAAAGGTTTTTAGACATTTTACGGAGAAACAAGGGATGAACATGTTTGTTTGAAATTAAGTTTACTGTTTGCCAGTAGTGTCCCAACGGATGTATGTATTCCTTGGCTTGCTGTCGAGACGGCAAGCCACGGAATCTTGGAATGTTGTTTCTGCGATCACTGCAATCCGGATAGTGAATGTGTTACGAGGAAGTATCGAAGTAACTATCTATCCAACGTTCTCTACTTCTAACTTGATCCGAACGTTGAATAAGTACCAACTCGAAAAGTAACTATGTATTGATAATGAGTACACGTTAGTTTTGATAGCGCCCACCGATACATGTAGTGGACCTCCACGACTTTCACTAGGAACGGAATGTGTCTGGCTAACGCCCGAAGACCATTCATGCATCCCAATTCCTGCAGAAAAGTGAGTCAGTAGTACCTATAATCGCGCGGACATAGCTTACTCCTCATACATTACAATAAAGTAATACGTTGTAATTTGAATTTCTCATTCTTTTCTTTTTGGTGGTTTCTTTTCTTCTTCGATTCTGTGCTCCATCGTTCAAATTCCCTTATGCGATAACGAAAAACGAGGTTGGAAGTTGGCGGATGAGTGACAGTGCAGAGGACAGTAGAAATAGGGCGTTGACAAGAGCGGAATTATGCTCTGATACAGAATTGTTGGTGGTGATTATAATCGACGCTGAACGTACTTATAGCGAGGATATTATTTACTAGGTTCTTTGATAAACATAAACCGAAATCCATTTTACGATGGCGACAGTAGAGAGTCATCTAGTAATCAATTGCTCATACTTGTTTGAGCTTCCTAATTTCCGCCTAATGACGTCGTCGTAATGCGGGAATTTTGAGATTAAAAGATTATGCTGTACTCGGATCACAGATGGGTCTATATGTTACGCGATGGTCAATCGCCTTTAGTTTTCTTTTTTTTTAAGGTTATCTTCAAAGCATTATATTCACATTTACAGCATCCGGCGTCCTTCGAAGATGTTTCACAAAGACGACGACAAAATCTAGTTGCGTGCTGAACAATTTCCCAATTTTACTCTTTTCTCCACAACTACTATGGCCTTTTTACCTCCATCCAGTTCCGTCATCACATCTTGAGAGTGGGCAAACCTTTTGAGAAACAACTTCAAATCTATTTGTAAATTTCTGAATACCATAAGTATTTATTTTTTTATTTTTATTTTATTCTATACTATCATAAATGAGATTCATTCATTATGAACATAGAAATATAACGCGGTAATCTCAGCACCATCTCATAACAACTCATCTCACTCATTATAACGTAACTTTTCAACAACGTTCAACCTTTATTCATTCGCACCAAGAAGAGGATTCAAACAAGGATATTGAAACATAGATGCTTCAACTTATTATCATAAGCCCAACCGTTGACATATATTTCACCTTTTATTTTCCTTCATCCTTCGTCTGTTTGACTGGTCTCCTCTCACCACTTCCCAATGTGTTCTCCTTTCCTTTGCGTCACCGGATTTACACCGTCCTGAGTACTTTACCCGTTTCGCCTCCCTTGACATCCGTCGTTACCGCCTATAAATGTGCCAGAATGCAACATAGGCCTGAATTTGCTCAGCATCACCGACCTACGAATCAATATTTGAGTCAATCCTCAGTACTTTAAGGTTCTGCGAGAATTTACTAGAAGGAATCTAATTATCTTAAGTACATTTGATTCAGTGCTGCTGAGATTACCGCTTTATATTTCTATGTAGATAATGAATGAATTTCATTTTCGATAGGTTAATCTTCTAAAAATAAGAAAATTTGAAATACTTTTGATATACAGAAGTATCCATTTTGATTTTAAGTTGTTTTTAAATAGGTTTGCCCACTCTCGAGAATGTGATGACGGAACTGGCGGGAGTTAAAAAGGCCATAGTAGTTGTGGAGAAAAGAGTAAATTTGGGAAATTCTCAGCACGCAACTAGATTTTGTCGTCGTCCTGGTGAAACATCTACGAAGGTCACCGGATGATGTAAATATGAATATAATGCTTTGATAATTTCCTTTAAAAAAAGAAAACTAAAGGTGACCGACCAACGCGTGACATATAGACATATCTGTGATCGTGTACAGCATAATCTTCTAAAATCAAAATTCCCGCATTACGACGACGTCATTAGGCGGAAATTAGAAAGCTCAAACCAGTATGAGCATTTCATTACTAGATGACTCTCTACTGTCGCCATCGTAAAATGGATTTAGGTTAATTTAAAAAAAAAGAACCTAGCAAATAATATCACCGCATTAATTACGTGCAGCGTCGGTTATAAACATCACCTACTATTATATATCAGAGCACAATTCCGCTCTTGTAAACGCCCTATTTCTACTGTCCACTGCACTGTCACTCATCCGCCAACTTCCAACCTCGCCTTTCGTTGTCGCATAAGGGACATTGAACGATGGAGCACAGAAGCGAAGCAGAAGAGAAACTATCGAAAAGAAAAGAATATAAAACTTAATAATCCGAAAGTAATTATTTTTTTGTAATCTATCTGGAGTACGCTATGTTCGAGGGATTATAGGTAATACTGACTCGCTATTCTGCTGCAAGAACTGTGAACGGGTGTTAGCCAAATACATTCCGTTCGTAGTGGAGGTCCACTACAAGTATAGGTGGGCGCTATCGATACTTAGTTACTTTTTGAGTAGGTACTTGTTCAACGTTCGGATCAAGTTAGATGTAGAGAACATTGGATAGATAGTTACTTCGGTACTTGTAACACATTCACTATACGGGTTGCAGTGATCGCAGAAAAAACAATACCTTTTTGATTACATTGGTAATCAATTTGCATTCAAAATTTTGATTTGAGGTAATCGTTACGTTATGTGTTTCACGTGCAAGTAACTTCGTATCTCATCGAATTAATAACTCTTTTGAATAATTTGTGAAAGCGTAATAATGCAGCGTATCTCCGTATTTTTGTGACTGCAACGTTTGAGAACTTCGAAACGAATTTAACCTGTAATCATTTAGCCAAAAGAAGATCAATTTATCTTTAGAATTATGCGGAGAATGATTATACAAAGCTTTCCAAGAATAATGTTGTGTAAATAATGTGCATAGGTAGCAGATTGGGAAGAGCGTTGTCGTAAAACGGCTGCAAAACAGATACCAGTAAACACAGTATTCCCTGATCACAAGTAAAATCTGACAATAAATGTCTCTGCGACAACCATTTTGTGCACGAACAAGACGAATCACTGCAAACTGTTATTCGTAGTGGAATTTTTCGATTCTTCTTAGCACACAGCGTTCCAGTTACTCCGGTGAGTACGGCAGGGGAAATCCGCTTTTGGAATTACGGACTTCAAACAATGATTTTTGAATATATTTTCCCACACTTCTAATTACACAAAATGTGAATGTGAGAATTGTATAAGATGTGATTCCTTGGCTTGCCGTCGTTATTGATTAGAGAAATTGGAATTGACTATAGCAACAGCACAAATACCGCACATGTCAGGAACACGGCGATACAGCCTTACGCTGTTTCTTCCGGAGGAAGTTCTTATGTGACCTTATTCTGGGGTTACATATTATACCGATTTTATTATAACTTAGAAATATATTGAGTTATTATGATCTTACGACAGACTGTTTCTGGCTTCGGAGTACCATATATATACGATAATAGATACATTTTTAACTAAATTAAGTTCCGTCATGCTTGACGGGGGCTTTTACTAGTTTTGAGATAAAATTCAAAGGTTTTTAGACATTTTACGGAGAAACAAGGGATGAACATGTTTGTTTGAAATTAAGTTTACTGTTTGCCAGTAGTGTCCCAACGGATGTATGTATTCCTTGGCTTGCTGTCGAGACGGCAAGCCACGGAATCTTGGAATGTTGTTTCTGCGATCACTGCAATCCGGATAGTGAATGTGTTACGAGGAAGTATCGAAGTAACTATCTATCCAACGTTCTCTACTTCTAACTTGATCCGAACGTTGAATAAGTACCAACTCGAAAAGTAACTATGTATTGATAATGAGTACACGTTAGTTTTGATAGCGCCCACCGATACATGTAGTGGACCTCCACGACTTTCACTAGGAACGGAATGTGTCTGGCTAACGCCCGAAGACCATTCATGCATCCCAATTCCTGCAGAAAAGTGAGTCAGTAGTACCTATAATCGCGCGGACATAGCTTACTCCTCATACATTACAATAAAGTAATACGTTGTAATTTGAATTTCTCATTCTTTTCTTTTTGGTGGTTTCTTTTCTTCTTCGATTCTGTGCTCCATCGTTCAAATTCCCTTATGCGATAACGAAAAACGAGGTTGGAAGTTGGCGGATGAGTGACAGTGCAGAGGACAGTAGAAATAGGGCGTTGACAAGAGCGGAATTATGCTCTGATACAGAATTGTTGGTGGTGATTATAATCGACGCTGAACGTACTTATAGCGAGGATATTATTTACTAGGTTCTTTGATAAACATAAACCGAAATCCATTTTACGATGGCGACAGTAGAGAGTCATCTAGTAATCAATTGCTCATACTTGTTTGAGCTTCCTAATTTCCGCCTAATGACGTCGTCGTAATGCGGGAATTTTGAGATTAAAAGATTATGCTGTACTCGGATCACAGATGGGTCTATATGTTACGCGATGGTCAATCGCCTTTAGTTTTCTTTTTTTTTAAGGTTATCTTCAAAGCATTATATTCACATTTACAGCATCCGGCGTCCTTCGAAGATGTTTCACAAAGACGACGACAAAATCTAGTTGCGTGCTGAACAATTTCCCAATTTTACTCTTTTCTCCACAACTACTATGGCCTTTTTACCTCCATCCAGTTCCGTCATCACATCTTGAGAGTGGGCAAACCTTTTGAGAAACAACTTCAAATCTATTTGTAAATTTCTGAATACCATAAGTATTTATTTTTTTATTTTTATTTTATTCTATACTATCATAAATGAGATTCATTCATTATGAACATAGAAATATAACGCGGTAATCTCAGCACCATCTCATAACAACTCATCTCACTCATTATAACGTAACTTTTCAACAACGTTCAACCTTTATTCATTCGCACCAAGAAGAGGATTCAAACAAGGATATTGAAACATAGATGCTTCAACTTATTATCATAAGCCCAACCGTTGACATATATTTCACCTTTTATTTTCCTTCATCCTTCGTCTGTTTGACTGGTCTCCTCTCACCACTTCCCAATGTGTTCTCCTTTCCTTTGCGTCACCGGATTTACACCGTCCTGAGTACTTTACCCGTTTCGCCTCCCTTGACATCCGTCGTTACCGCCTATAAATGTGCCAGAATGCAACATAGGCCTGAATTTGCTCAGCATCACCGACCTACGAATCAATATTTGAGTCAATCCTCAGTACTTTAAGGTTCTGCGAGAATTTACTAGAAGGAATCTAATTATCTTAAGTACATTTGATTCAGTGCTGCTGAGATTACCGCTTTATATTTCTATGTAGATAATGAATGAATTTCATTTTCGATAGGTTAATCTTCTAAAAATAAGAAAATTTGAAATACTTTTGATATACAGAAGTATCCATTTTGATTTTAAGTTGTTTTTAAATAGGTTTGCCCACTCTCGAGAATGTGATGACGGAACTGGCGGGAGTTAAAAAGGCCATAGTAGTTGTGGAGAAAAGAGTAAATTTGGGAAATTCTCAGCACGCAACTAGATTTTGTCGTCGTCCTGGTAAAACATCTACGAAGGCCACCGGATGCTGTAAATATGAATATAATGCTTTGAATATTTCCTTAAAAAAAAGAAAACTAAAGGTGACCGACCAACGCGAGACATATAGACACATCTGTGATCGTGTACAGCATAATCTTCTAATGTCAAAATTCCCGCATTACGACGACGTCATTAGGCGGAAATTAGAAAGCATAAACTAGTATGAGCATTTCATTACTAGATGCATCTCTACTGCCGTCATCGAAAAATGGATTTTGGTTAATTTAAAAAAAAAGAACCTAGCAAATAATATCACCGCA